>CM047744.1:9188197-9224103 GCA_026225825.1 Pistacia integerrima
TGAATGGAATATAGATGAATTAGTGAACATCAAATATTAAATATTTTACAAGAAATGACTATGGCGGCATTAGCTCATAAATCACATGACACCACTGACCATCAAATCGCAAAAATATTAGTCTCAGGATTTACAGGAAATGTTAAAAAATTGGTGGGATAATGATTTACAGAATCACATAAACATCACATATTACACGCAACAAAAAAAGACTAGGAAAGTTAAAATAGAAGGTACTAGTCAAGTAGAGTATGAACATGAAGAAGGAGATCTTTGTAGCCACATTAATTTATGCAATAACCAAAAAACTTTGTAGGAGACCCCACAAGCTTTAGGAAAAAAATCACAAGAAATATTAACTAACTTAAGATGTCCAACCATGGCAGATTTTAGATGGTACAAGGATACGTTTTTACAAAAAGTATTCACAAGAACAGACTGTAGGAAACCAATTTCTTAAGGAGATTAGGAAGTAGCAGTAAACGAGATGATAGTAGTAGCAGTAACGCTATTAGAATTAATAATCAACAACAAAACACTAATAATCAAGAATTAATGAAATCTATTAACACTCAAGAGATTAATATGGCAAAAATAGATCAACACTTGCATAATCGGAACATACCACCTCCAAAAAAGACACAATATATCAAATAGGTAGTTTTGAATTTATGTCAAATTACTCTATTAAAACAACAGAAGATACAATTATGATAACCGAAGAAAAGGTTGAAGAAATTCAACTTCTTTCTGAAGAAGCAATACACAGACATAGACAAAACAATTATAAATTTTTACACATAGGATTAGTACAAGTAGCAGTAAAACCATTATTTAGATTAGGACAAAACATTCCAATATTAGTAATTTTAAGAGACGCAAGAAATTTAAACTTCAATAACTCTTTATTAGCAGTATTAAATTCTAATTTAGAAAGTGGTCCAGTTTATTTTGATTGTTATCCAAACTTTACAGTAGGATTACATGATCCCACAATACTATCTTCATTAACTATTAATTTAAAAGCTTCTAATCTTACTTATCAAGATAAAGCCCAACCAGTAGCATTAATATATAGGATTTATTACAAAGTTATGAATACCACAATAAGTCCAAGAGCCATTAGGATGTCCCCACCAGGACACACAGTTATAATGGAAGCCGATAAAACAAAACATAAAACTTTTACACCAAAAAGATTAGCTTGGGATGAAATTATTAAACAAACAGTTGGAAATTAGAAAAATTATGCCCTCCAAAACCTTTACATGATCAAAATGATTCTGAGATACAACAAATAATACAAGAACCTGACGGTACAATAAAATTAAAATTTAGAGAAACATCTTTAGAACAAAATCAACCCATAGTTACTAACAAAAATCATCACAACCCTAGGATTGAAGAAATTACAACACCTAGCCTTTCGTCAACAACTTCAACAAGTAAATTAGTAGGAGTAAATTATTCCCCTCCTGTACCAAAACCTGTATACGAAAGTACATCAAGTCCACCTAGTTCACCAACACAATCAGAAGTATTAGGAAACTATAATCAAATTAACACAATAACAAAACCTTTTGAAATTAACAAAGAATTATTAAAACAAGAATTCTTACAAGATTATAATAAAGAAAAAACGACAAATATTCTTTACAAAATTTAGTCCGAAGAACAAAATACCCTTAGATTTGAATGGTACAATACACAAGAAAAATTAAAACAAAATATTTATTCCTTTAATTGGTTAGAAAATAGAAAATGTTATCAAAATTTAAGTGAAAAGAAAACTATATTTGTTACCACTAATGCGACAAAGAATTGGCAAACAACAACAAATAAAACTATTACATCTTGTCCATCCACCTTTAGAAGAAATTAAAATAGAACATCAACAAGCGAAATAATAGCATCACCATTTAAGAAAATTAATAGAATTGACGATGATCAAAAGCGACCAACTTTAAGAGACATTAAAAAATATTCAACATCAAAACAATTACTCGAATCGATTCTCCACACCATTAGTCAACAAATGAATAGAATAGAAGACAATACTACCCACATAATTACAAAAATTTCAAAAACCCCGGGAAGGAGATAATAGAAACTTCAACAAATTCACCAACTTTAGGAAATTCAACATCAACTTTAACATCAACTTCAACACCCCTTTATTCGCAAAAATATGTTAAACCATTTTTTGAACCCTTTGACATTCCAAGAGAAGAAATTATTAAACTCAATAATCACAATACTATTTTAGAAAATATTAGTAAAAAACTTAGCGAATTATCATCCTCTAAATCAAACATTAATGTTCTTACCGAATCCGACCCAATAGAAGAATTAAATCAAAATTTTCAAAACTTATCTATTAATAAAATGAGAAATAATATGAGATATCCTAAAACTCGAAACTATTACCCAAGACCTTCTTTACGGATATGCAATTTGAAGATATATCACAACTAGCAAGATCTTCCTACACTGGAACAGGAATAGATGAATGGAATATAGATGAATTAGCTGAACATCAAATATTAAATATTTTACAAGAAATGACTATGGCAGCATTAGCTCATAAATCACATGACACCACTGACCATCAAATCGCAAAAATATTAGTCTCAGGATTTACAGGAAATGTTAAAAAATTGGTGGGATAATGATTTACCGAATCACATAAACATCACATATTACACGCAACAAAAAAGACTAGGAAAGTTAAAATAGAAGGTACTAGTCAAGTAGAGTATGAACATGAAGAAGGATCTTTGTAGCCACATTAATTTATGCAATAACCAAAAACTTTGTAGGAGACCCCACAAGCTTTCAGAAAAAATCACAAGAAATATTAACTAACTTAAGATGTCCAACCATGGCAGATTTTAGATGGTACAAGGATACGTTTTTACAAAAAGTATTCACAAGAACAGACTGTAGGAAACCAATTTCTTAAGGAGATTAGGAAGTAGCAGTAAACGAGATGATAGTAGTAGCAGTAACGCTATTAGAATTAATAATCAACAACAAAACACTAATAATCAAGAATTAATGAAATCTATTAACACTCAAGAGATTAATATGGCAAAAAATAGATCAACACTTGCATAACTGGAACATACCACCAGTCAAAAAAGACACAATATATCAAATAGGTAGTTTTGAATTTATGTCAAATTACTCTATTAAAACAACAGAAGATACAATTATGATAACCGAAGAAAAGGTTGAAGAAATTCAACTTCTTTCTGAAGAAGCAATACACAGACATAGACAAAACAATTATAAATTTTTTACACATAGGATTAGTACAAGTAGCAGTAAAACCATTATTTAGATTAGGACAAAACATTCCAATATTAGTAATTTTAAGAGACGCAAGAAATTTAAACTTCAATAACTCTTTATTAGCAGTATTAAATTCTAATTTAGAAAGTGGTCCAGCTTTATTTTGATTGTTATCCAAACTTTACAAAGAGGGATTACATGATCCCACAATACTATCTTCATTAACTATTAATTTAAAAGCTTCTAATCTTACTTATCAAGATAAAGCCCAACCATAGCATTAATATATAGGATTTATTACAAAGTTATGAATACCACAATAAGTCCAAGAGCCATTAGGATGTCCCCACCAGGGACACACGTTATAATGGAAGCCGATAAAACAAAACATAAAACTTTTACACCAAAAAGATTAGCTTGGGATGAAATTATTAAACAAACAGATTGGAAATTAGAAAAATTATGCCCTCCAAAACCTTTACATGATCAAAATGATTCTGAGATACAACAAATAATACAAGAACCTGACGGTACAATAAAATTAAAATTTAGAGAAACATCTTTAGAACAAAAATCAACCCATAGTTACTAACAAAAATCATCACAACCCTAGGATTGAAGAAATTACAACACCTAGCCTTTCGTCAACAACTTCAACAAGTAAATTAGTAGGAGTAAATTATTCCCCTCCCGTACCAAAACACCCGTATACGAAAGTACATCAAGTCCACCTAGTTCACCAACACAATCAGAAGTATTAGGAAACTATAATCAAATTAACACAATAACAAAACCTTTTGAAATTAACAAAGAATTATTAAAACAAGAATTCTTACAAGATTATAATAAAGAAAAAACGACAAATATTCTTTACAAAATTTAGTCCGGAAGAACAAAAATACCCTTAGATTTGAATGGTACAATACACAAGAAAAAATTAAAACAAAATATTTATTCCTTTAATTGGTTAGAAAATAGAAAATGTTATCAAAATTTAAGTGAAAAGAAAACTATATTTGTTACCACTAATGCGACAAAGAATTGGCAAACAACAACAAATAAAACTATTACATCCGTCCATCCACCTTTAGAAGAAATTAAAATAGAACATCAACAAGCGAAATAATAGCATCACCATTTAAGAAAATTAATAGAATTGACGATGATCAAAAGCAGCCAACTTTAAGAGACATTAAAAATATTCAACATCAAAACAATTACTCGAATCAGATTCTCCACACCATTAGTCAACAAATGAATAGAATAGAAGACAATACTACCCACATAATTACAAAAATTTCAAAAACCCCGGGAAGGAGATAATAGAAACTTCAACAAATTCACCAACTTTAGGAAATTCAACATCAACTTTAACATCAACTTCAACACCCCTTTATTCGCAAAAAATATGTTAAACCATTTTTTTGAACCCTTTGACATTCCAAGAGAAGAAATTATTAAACTCAATAATCACAATACTATTTTAGAAAATATTAGTAAAAAACTTAGCGAATTATCATCCTCTAAATCAAACATTAATGTTCTTACCGAATCCGACCCAATAGAAGAATTAAATCAAAATTTTCAAAACTTATCTATTAATAAAATGAGAAATAATATGAGATATCCTAAAACTCGAAACTATTACCCAAGACCTTCTTTACCGATATGCAATTTGAAGATATATCACAACTAGCAAGATCTTCCTACACCAGCAGGAATAGATGAATGGAATATAGATGAATTAGTGAACATCAAATATTAAATATTTTACAAGAAATGACTATGGCAGCATTAGCTCATAAATCACATGACACCACTGACCATCAAATCGCAAAAATATTAGTCTCAGGATTTACAGGAATGTTAAAAAATTGGTGGGATAATGATTTACCAGAATCACATAAACATCACATATTACACGCAACAAAAAAGACTAGGAAAGTTAAAATAGAAGGTACTAGTCAAGTAGAGTATGAACATGAAGAAGGAGATTTGTAGCCACATTAATTTATGCAATAACCAAAAAACTTTGTAGGAGACCCCACAAGCTTTGAAAAAATCACAAGAAATATTAACTAACTTAAGATGTCCAACCATGGCAGATTTTAGATGGTACAAGGATACGTTTTTACAAAAAAGTATTCACAAGAAGCATGTAGGAAACCAATTTCTTAAGGAGATTAGGAAGTAGCGATGCGAGATGATAGTAGTAGCAGAATGCTATTAGAATTAATAATCAACAACAAAACACTAATAATCAAGAATTAATGAAATCTATTAACACTCAAGAGATTAATATGGCAAAAATAGATCAACACTTGCATAACTGGAACATACCACCAGTCAAAAAAGACACAATATATCAAATAGGTAGTTTTGAATTTATGTCAAATTACTCTATTAAAACAACAGAAGATACAATTATGATAACCGAAGAAAAGGTTGAAGAAATTCAACTTCTTTCAAGAAGCAATACAGACATAGACAAAACAATTATAAATTTTTTACACATAGGATTAGTACAAGTAGCAGTAAAACCATTATTTAGATTAGGACAAAACATTCCAATATTAGTAATTTTAAGAGACGCAAGAAATTTAAACTTCAATAACTCTTTATTAGCAGTATTAAATTCTAATTTAGAAAGTGGTCCAGTTTATTTTGATTGTTATCCAAACTTTACAGTAGGATTACATGATCCCACAATACTATCTTCATTAACTATTAATTTAAAAGCTTCTAATCTTACTTATCAAGATAAAGCCCAACCAGTAGCATTAATATATAGGATTTATTACAAAGTTATGAATACCACAATAAGTCCAAGAGCCATTAGGATGTCCCCACCAGGACACACAGTTATAATGGAAGCCGATAAAACAAAACATAAAACTTTTACACCAAAAAGATTAGCTTGGGATGAAATTATTAAACAAACAGATTGGAAATTAGAAAAATTATGCCCTCCAAAACCTTTACATGATCAAAATGATTCTGAGATACAACAAATAATACAAGAACCTGACGGTACAATAAAATTAAAATTTAGAGAAACATCTTTAGAACAAAATCAACCCATAGTTACTAACAAAAAATCATCACAACCCTAGGATTGAAGAAATTACAACACCTAGCCTTTCGTCAACAACTTCAACAAGTAAATTAGTAGGAGTAAATTATTCCCCTCCTGTACCAAAACCTGTATACGAAAGTACATCAAGTCCACCTAGTTCACCAACACAATCAGAAGTATTAGGAAACTATAATCAAATTAACACAATAACAAAACCTTTTGAAATTAACAAAGAATTATTAAAACAAGAATTCTTACAAGATTATAATAAAGAAAAACGACAAATATTCTTTTACAAAATTTAGTCCGAAGAACAAAATACCCTTAGATTTGAATGGTACAATACACAAGAAAAAATTAAAACAAAATATTTATTCCTTTAATTGGTTAGAAAATAGAAAATGTTATCAAAATTTAAGTGAAAAGAAAACTATATTTGTTACCACTAATGCGACAAAGAATTGGCAAACAACAACAAATAAAACTATTACATCTGTCCATCCACCTTTAGAAGAAATTAAAATAGAACATCAACAAGCAGAAATAATAGCATCACCATTTAAGAAAATTAATAGAATTGATGATGATCAAAAGCAACCAACTTTAAGAGACATTAAAAATATTCAACATCAAAACAATTACTCGAATCAGATTCTCCACACCATTAGTCAACAAATGAATAGAATAGAAGACAATACTACCCACATAATTACAAAAATTTCAAAAACCCCGGAAGGAGATAATAGAAACTTCAACAAATTCACCAACTTTAGGAAATTCAACATCAACTTTAACATCAACTTCAACACCCCTTTATTCGCAAAAATATGTTAAACCATTTTTTGAACCCTTTGACATTCCAAGAGAAGAAATTATTAAACTCAATAATCACAATACTATTTTAGAAAATATTAGTAAAAAACTTAGCGAATTATCATCCTCTAAATCAAACATTAATGTTCTTACCGAATCCGACCCAATAGAAGAATTAAATCAAAATTTTCAAAACTTATCTATTAATAAAATGAGAAATAATATGAGATATCCTAAAACTCGAAACTATTACCCAAGACCTTCTTTACCAGATATGCAATTTGAAGATATATCACAACTAGCAAGATCTTCCTACACTGGAACAGGAATAGATGAATGGAATATAGATGAATTAGCTGAACATCAAATATTAAATATTTTACAAGAAATGACTATGGCAGCATTAGCTCATAAATCACATGACACCACTGACCATCAAATCGCAAAAATATTAGTCTCAGGATTTACAGGAATGTTAAAAAATTGGTGGGATAATGATTTACCAGAATCACATAAACATCACATATTACACGCAACAAAAAAGACTAGGAAAGTTAAAATAGAAGGTACTAGTCAAGTAGAGTATGAACATGAAGAAGGAGATGCTGTAGCCACATTAATTTATGCAATAACCAAAAACTTTGTAGGAGACCCCACAAGCTTTCAGAAAAAATCACAAGAAATATTAACTAACTTAAGATGTCCAACCATGGCAGATTTTAGATGGTACAAGGATACGTTTTTACAAAAAGTATTCACAAGAACAGACTGTAGGAAACCAATTTCTTAAGGAGATTAGGAAGTAGCAGTAAACGAGATGATAGTAGTAGCAGTAACGCTATTAGAATTAATAATCAACAACAAAACACTAATAATCAAGAATTAATGAAATCTATTAACACTCAAGAGATTAATATGGCAAAAATAGATCAACACTTGCATAACTGGAACATACCACCAGTCAAAAAAGACACAATATATCAAATAGGTAGTTTTGAATTTATGTCAAATTACTCTATTAAAACAACAGAAGATACAATTATGATAACCGAAGAAAAGGTTGAAGAAATTCAACTTCTTTCTGAAGAAGCAATACACAGACATAGACAAAACAATTATAAATTTTTACACATAGGATTAGTACAAGTAGCAGTAAAACCATTATTTAGATTAGGACAAAACATTCCAATATTAGTAATTTTAAGAGACGCAAGAAATTTAAACTTCAATAACTCTTTATTAGCAGTATTAAATTCTAATTTAGAAAGTGGTCCAGTTTATTTTGATTGTTATCCAAACTTTACAGTAGGATTACATGATCCCACAATACTATCTTCATTAACTATTAATTTAAAAGCTTCTAATCTTACTTATCAAGATAAAGCCCAACCAGTAGCATTAATATATAGGATTTATTACAAAGTTATGAATACCACAATAAGTCCAAGAGCCATTAGGATGTCCCCACCAGGACACACAGTTATAATGGAAGCCGATAAAACAAAACATAAAACTTTTACACCAAAAAGATTAGCTTGGGATGAAATTATTAAACAAACAGATTGGAAATTAGAAAAATTATGCCCTCCAAAACCTTTACATGATCAAAATGATTCTGAGATACAACAAATAATACAAGAACCTGACGGTACAATAAAATTAAAATTTAGAGAAACATCTTTAGAACAAAATCAACCCATAGTTACTAACAAAAATCATCACAACCCTAGGATTGAAGAAATTACAACACCTAGCCTTTCGTCAACAACTTCAACAAGTAAATTAGTAGGAGTAAATTATTCCCCTCCCGTATCCAAAACCTCATACGAAAGTACATCAAGTCCACCTAGTTCACCAACACAATCAGAAGTATTAGGAAACTATAATCAAATTAACACAATAACAAAACCTTTTGAAATTAACAAAGAATTATTAAAACAAGAATTCTTACAAGATTATAATAAAGAAAAAACGACAAATATTCTTTACAAAATTTAGTCCGAAGAACAAAATACCCTTAGATTTGAATGGTACAATACACAAGAAAAAATTAAAACAAAATATTTATTCCTTTAATTGGTTAGAAAATAGAAAATGTTATCAAAATTTAAGTGAAAAGAAAACTATATTTGTTACCACTAATGCGACAAAGAATTGGCAAACAACAACAAATAAAACTATTACATCTGTCCATCCACCTTTAGAAGAAATTAAAATAGAACATCAACAAGCAGAAATAATAGCATCACCATTTAAGAAAATTAATAGAATTGACGATGATCAAAAGCAGCCAACTTTAAGAGACATTAAAAATATTCAACATCAAAACAATTACTCGAATCAGATTCTCCACACCATTAGTCAACAAATGAATAGAATAGAAGACAATACTACCCACATAATTACAAAAATTTCAAAACCCCCGGGAAGGAGATAATAGAAACTTCAACAAATTCACCAACTTTAGGAAATTCAACATCAACTTTAACATCAACTTCAACACCCCTTTATTCGCAAAAATATGTTAAACCATTTTTTGAACCCTTTGACATTCCAAGAGAAGAAATTATTAAACTCAATAATCACAATACTATTTTAGAAAATATTAGTAAAAAACTTAGCGAATTATCATCCTCTAAATCAAACATTAATGTTCTTACCGAATCCGACCCAATAGAAGAATTAAATCAAAATTTTCAAAACTTATCTATTAATAAAATGAGAAATAATATGAGATATCCTAAAACTCGAAACTATTACCCAAGACCTTCTTTACCAGATATGCAATTTGAAGATATATCACAACTAGCAAGATCTTCCTACACTGGAACAGGAATAGATGAATGGAATATAGATGGATTAGCTGAACATCAAATATTAAATATTTTACAAGAAATGACTATGGCAGCATTAGCTCATAAATCACATGACAACACTGACCATCAAATCGCAAAAATATTAGTCTCAGGATTTACAGGGAATGTTAAAAAAATTGTGGGATAATGATTTACCTGAATCACATAAACATCACATATTACACGCAACAAAAAAGACTAGGAAAGTCAAAATAGAAGGTACTAGGCAAGTAGAGTATGAACATGAAGAAGGAGATGCTGTAGCCACATTAATTTATGCAATAACCAAAAACTTTGTAGGAGACCCAACAAGCTTTCAGAAAAAATCACAAGAAATATTAGCTAACTTAAGATGTCCAACTATGGCAGATTTTAGATGGTATAAAGATATGTTTTTACAAAAAGTATTCACAAGAACGAACTGTAGGAAACCCTATTGGAAAGAAAGGTTCCTAGATGGTTTACCTAGATTATTTAGTCAAACTGTCAAGAATGCATTATACAAAAAACACGATGGCAATATACCTTATGAAGACTTAACCTACGGAGATTTAATTAGTTTTATTAACAACGAAGCCTTAATAATTTGCACTGATTTAAAATTAAAAGCTAAATTAAAAAATGAATTAAAACATAAGAAAACAGAATTAAGTGGATTTTGTAGTCAATACGGTTATGAAAAAATATTACCTCCCTCTGTTAGGTACAAAAAAGATAAAAAACAAAAACAATATAAAAAACCTTACTACAAAAAAGATTACAAATACGAACAAAAATCTTATGACAAACCTTATAAAAAGAAAAAAATCTTCTAATAAGAAAATATCTAAAAACCCTATCACATGTTGGAAGTGTAAACAACAAGGTCATTACGCAACTAAGTGTCCTATGAAAAATCAAATTAAAAAAATTAGAAATAGATTCGAATTAAAACAACAATTATTAAAAAATTATTCAAACAGACTCTGAAGAAGAATCTAGTTACAATACAGATAATGAAGACATGATTTATCAAATTCAAGAAAATTCTTCTGAATCAATAAGTGAGTCGGCACAAGACTCTGATGATTGTGATTGCATGGGGCCATGCTACTGTGCAATGAAATCAATAAATATGATATCAACATCCAGATCTAAGTCAATAAATGTTATTACCAAATCAAAAGAATTTTTATTAGATATTATTGACAAAATTCAGGATGAAGACATTAAAAGAGAATATTTATTAAAACTCAAAGAATTAATTTTATCGAAGAAAAACAAAAAGATGTAGATTCTTATAATTTAAAAGACATATTAAAAAGATTTGATAAACCCACACAAGTTACTCTAAGTGATTTACAAGAAGAAATCAATATTCTGAAAAATCAAGTTAAAGAATTACAAAACGATAATATTGAAATCAAGACAGATTTATTATGCTTAAAAGCCTCAAAAGAAACTATAGGACAACCATCAACCTCAAAAATAGAATTAAAGGAAACCGAAGAAGCATTTATTAATGAGATCTCAAGAATTCAATTTCAAAAATGGCATGTTTACATTAGGATCAATATTAATCACGAACTAGATATTCTTACACAAGCCCTAGTAGACACTGGAGCAGATCAAAACTGTATAAGAGAAGGATTAATTCCAACAAAATTTTATGAAAAGACAAAAGAAAGATTATATGGAGCAAATGGTCAACAATTAAACATTAGTTATAAACTATCTAATGCTCATATTTGTATACAAAATTTTTGTATTAAAAACACCTTTATTTTAGCAAAAGATTTAGATCAAGGACGTTATTTTAGGTACACCTTTTATCACCCAAATTTACCCTTTTAGTGTAACCAATAAAGGAATTACCACAAATATTTTAGGACAAGAAGTAACATTTGAATTTGTTAATCCTCCCTTAATAAAAGATATTAATAAATTAAAAAATATTTCAATATCTAAGATAAACACTATTACCAAAATAAAGAGTCTAGAAATTGTCCCTACCAAAGAATGGCTCGATTACCACAAAATTTTGGATGCTTGCATTACAAAAACTTGTTTTCAACTTTTTGCATTAAGATTTCAAAGGTTTCAAAATTATATTTTCAATAAAATGCAAAAATCAAAAAGTTTTTCTAATAGTCTCTCTCATCACAACAACTTTCAGGACACAAATTTTTTAGGAAAGAGTGAGAGTGAGGAAAAGATGGGCACTCCCATCAAACCCAAAAACAATCCAAAATCAAAAGCATCGTATGCGATGCTACCACCTCAACAACCTATTACCCCACAAACAAAACCTTCACAATCAAGATCCTCAAAACCCAATAAACAGAAAAACATTATCACCCAACCACACCGGTTTACTCTTCTTGATGAAGAATCTGTTTCTTCATCTCCACCAAGAAATTACCAACAAGCCCTTACCATACCACCAACCTATGCACCTTCCTCATCAAAACCTGTCGACATTAATCCCACTTTTCAGTACATTGAGAAAGATATCACTCAATCAATTTGCATTGTTGAACCCGAATATTGGGGACAAACTACGCAAGAAACTTTATCAAAAATTTTCCCTCCAGATTTTTATTTTATTCCAGATGATTTATTAAAAACAAGAACATTTTATGAATTTATTTTAGTTGATACTGATTCAATAGAAATTACCCATAATCCTGATAGAAATGATCCCAATAGAATTGCTTTTTCAAAATGCAAAATTAAAAAGGTTTTAAGACCTCAAGATCGCGCTTGGAATTTATCAAAAACGTCCCATTTTCTCAATCATTCATTCCCCAAGAATTTTCTTATAAAGATTATCAAAAGGCATGGTTTCATACTTTCTGTTTAACTCATACAACACACTCCTGGTTTTTCATTTTTGACAAAACTTGCCCAAAAATATTTCCAAAATGGTTTCAACAATGGTTTAACTTTTTCGGTTTAAATGAAAAAATCTTTCCACCTTCAGTTTTGGATGGATATCACTTGTTTACAAAAAATTTCAACAACAGTGAAGACCCTTTGCTAGCTTTTTCCAGTAATTTCTTAATTGCCTGGATAATGAGTTGGCAATTTCACATTACTACTCCTCCTCCAAAATTTCGAGAATTACAAAGAAAATTTTTTTATTAAATGGTGGCCTAGTTTTTCCATCCAAAATATTAGTCCACCAGCTGTGCAAGTGTGGCTCTCTCAACACCCACAATTATGTCAGCCTCAACAACAATCAACATTTTTTACTCAAAAATCAAGACTCCTTGCTGAGTTGGCTCAATGTCAAAATCCTCAAGATATGGACAAAATTATTATGGCCATTGGATCTTCAACATCTCAAAAAGCAGACTCGGATAACACCAAATCACCAAGCGATCAAGATGAGGATGACTATTTTGTCATGTTCCAAAACCAGATCAATTATGAATTCAATAAAGGTTGATGACTCAGCTTCTGCAATAATTTCAAGTCTCAAAATTCAAAAATTTCGACTGACAAGATTCCTCTCCGGTCGACTTTATCTCTCAGAAGCAAATTTGTCAAAAGGTTTCTGCAAAAATTTAAAGACTTCAAGACTTCTTCAAAACAATCCTTTCACGTGGCTTCTGCAACATTCTTCAATTCTCAAGACAAGATTTTAACATTACTCTTTTAATGCAGCAAGATTTGCAAGACTTACTTTTGACTTTGTCAAGCTCCCCTGACAACAAGCAAGACTTTTCAAGATAACAATCAAAATAAACTGGACCACTTTCTAAATTAGAATTTAATACTGCTAATAAAGAGTTATTGAAGTTTAAATTTCTTGCGTCTCTTAAAATTACTAATATTGGAATGTTTTGTCCTAATCTAAATAATTTGAGATTTGAAATTATTGCAGAAGCTACGTGATAAAACTTTGAACATCTGAACATCTTCATAAAGATAGTCTAAAAAATCTTGCAAATGTTGAAAATTGGACAAAGGCAATGCTGAGTCACTGCCTCTTAATCATCTTCAAATTGAGAGTCTTGAGAATTGCCCGAAAGAAAATTATCTGAATCACTGTCTTCGGAGTGTTGAGAATTGTCTCGAACTTGAGAACTTAATAAATCATTTTCTCCTTCGTAATCATCGGCCTCGACTAAATCATCTGCCTCTTCTGCTGTAACTAATTGTTGAATATAATTATTGTTTTCTGATGTTGATGTTGAAGGTTTATTAAAAAGAGAAGAAGCCCACAAACTAAATGGTTCTTGTGGATGTGCGTCCTTATATTTCATGAGGACCTTTTTGGCACGAATTTCGGTTTCAAGAATTATTTTGTCAATGGCTTTTGAAGAAATGGGTAAGGCTTCGGCTAATTGAATTGGTGTTGGATTTTTAAGATATTGAGATAATGCCAAAAAATCATCAATATGGGAATCATGAAGAATTCTTTGCCAAATATTATTTGAAAAAAATATCTTTTTGAAATTTTCGTGATTGTTTTTCTTTTGAGAAAGATGACGATTTTGGACAATAGTAAAAACATTTTTTGATTTTTTGAAAATTGTTTAAGGGTTTTTCTCCTTGAGAATTATTGACCTTGATGGGAGTGCCCATCTTTCACTCAATTACTTTCTGTCACTCACTCTCTTTATCACTTAACTTTTTCTTTCCCTGTAAGAATTCACGGGAAAGAAAATCAGGTAAAGAATTATTGTGTCCCTTGATGTGTTCAATTTCAAAGTCAAAACAAGACAGTATTGCTTGCCATCTGGCGAAAATTTGTTTTGAAACTAAATTTTTTACATCTTTTTCAAAAATAAATTTTGATGCAGAAGAATCTGTTCGGATCAAAAATCTTTTATTAATCAAATCATCTTGAAATTTTGTAATGCATAAAACAATTGATAAAACTTCTTTTTTGATGGTTGAATAATTTTTTTTGAGCACCGAGCCAGACTCCAGAATGGAACCTAACTAGACTTTCTTTATTGTCTAATTTTTGTTTTAATATTCCACCGTAACCTATATCAGAGGCATCCGTTTCTATAATAGGATAAGCTGATGGATCCAATACACTAAGACAAGGAAGGAATTTAATTTTGGATTTGATTTCTCTAACTATTTGAGTATGGGTTTTAGACCATGCAGGGAGGATTTTTTCTAAGTCTTTGATATAACGGTTCACATAATTTTCTAAGGTCTTGGAAAAACTCTGCTATATAATTAAGACATCCTAAAAATCTTTGTAATTGTGTTTTATCTCTTAATTCATCAGGGAAATTATTTGCGAATTCTATTGTCCTATCAATTGGTTTAATAGTCCCTTTGTAAATTTCATGACCTAAAAATCTGATTTTTGCTTGAAATAATTTCATTTTTGTGGCTGAAACAACTAATCCATTTCTTTTAATAATTTCTTCAAATATTTTTAAATGTTTTAAATGTTGATCTATTGATTCTGAATAAACTAAGACATCGTCAATATATACTATTGTAAAGTGTATATAGGGATTAAAGATATCATTCATAATGTTTTGAAATTCTGATGGTGCATTTTTTTAATCCGAAAGGCATAACGTTCCATTCATATTGACCAAAAGGAACATTAAATGCTGTTTTGTATCTATCTAATTCGTCTATTTGGACTTGCCAAAATCCTGACTTCATATCAAATTTTGAAAATATTGTTGCATTATATAGTCTATTAATTAAATCTTTTTTGTTGGGAATGGGATATCTAATCCATTGTAATACTTTGTTTAATGGTTTATAATTGATAACTAATCTTGGAACTCCTCGTTCTTTTTCTGCCGCATTATTGACATAGAAGGCAGAACAACTCCATGGAGATTTACTTGGTCTAATTAATTTTTTATCTTGTAAATCTTTGATTTCTTTATGACAGTGTTCGAGTAATTCTTTATTCATCTGTATGGGTCTAGCTTTTGTTGGTATATTTTTCTCATCAAAGTTTTTAATATAGGGAAGACAGACTACATGTTGTTTTCTATCCCAAAAGGCGTTTGGAATTGTTGAGCATATGACTTGTGAAAATCGCTTTTCTAAATTTTTAATAATTTCTTGAATTTTTGGAGTTTCTAATTGTTGTTTTATCCTTTCATGTTTCAATTCTTCTTTTAAGAAATGAATTTGCTTTTTCTTATAATTAATGAGATTTATTTTTGATATTGTTAAGTCTTTTAAATTATTAATATCTTTTATTAGTGGCGGATTAACAAATTCAAATGTTACTTTTTGTCCTAAAATATTTGTTGTAATTCCCTTATTGGTTACACTAAAAGGGTAAATTTGAGTGATAAAAGGTGTACCTAATATAACGTCTTGATCTAAATCTTTTGCTAAAATAAAAGTACTTTTAATACAAAAATTTTGTATACAAATATGAGCATTAGATAATTTATAATTAATGTTTAATTGTTGACCATTTGCTCCATATAATCTCTCTTTTGTTTTTTCATAATATTTTGTTGGAATTAATCCTTCTCTTATACAGTTTTGATCTGTTCCAGTGTCTACTAGGGCTTGTGTAATAATATCTAACTCATGATTAATATTGATCCTAATGTAAACATGCCATTTTTGAAATTGAATTCTAGAAATTTCATTAATAAATGCTTCTTCAGTTTCTTTAATCTGTAATCCTGATTTTGAGGTTGATGGTTGTCCTACAGCTTCTTTGGAGGCTTTTAAACATAATAAATCTGTCTTGATTTCAATATTATCATTTTGTATTTCTTTAACTTGATGTTTCAGAATATTGATTTCTTCTTGTAAATCACTTAAAGTAACTTGTGTGGGTTTATCAAATCTTTTTAATATGTCTTTTAAGTTATAAGAATCTACATCCTTTTGTTTTTCTTCGGATAAAATTAATTCTTTGAGTTTTAATAAATATTCTCTTTTAATGTCTTCATCCTGAATTTTGTCAATAATATCTAATAAAAATTCTTTTGATTTGGTAATAACGTTTATTGACTTACATCTAGATTTTGATATCATATTTATTGATTTCATTTGGTCACTATTATTGCAATTTTGTGAATACTGGCTCTTAATATTTAGAGGGTTTCCTTCTAAAGAATTATTGAAGTTTCTGTCAGAATTGTCTTGACTTAGGCTTATTAATTGAGGGGTAAAATGTCGTTGAGGTGGTAGTATTTCAAAAGGTACGTTTGTTAGATTATGTTGAGATTCTAATGTTAAGTGTTTATTTTGTTTTTTAGTGGGACAATAAAAAGCATCGTGTCCTTCTTGTTTACATTTCCAACATCTTTGATTTTTATTATTATAATAAGAAAGTTTTCTTTTCCTATGCTTTTGTTCTTTGATTGGGGATTTGGAAAGGACATTAATGTTTGATTTAGAGGATGATAATTCGCTAAGTTTTTTACTAATATTTTCTAAAATAGTATTGTGATTATTGAGTTTAATAATTTCTTCTCTTGGGATGTCAAAAGGTTCAAAAAATGGTTTAACATATTTTTGCGAATAAAGGGGTGTTGAAGTTGATGTTAAAGTTGATGTTGAATTTCCTAAAATTGGTGAATTTGTTGAAGTTTCTATTATCTCCTTCCCGGGGGTTTTTGAAATTTTTGTAATGATGTGGGTAGTATTGTCTTCTATTCTATTCATTTGTTGACTAATGGTGTGGAGAATCTGATTCGAGTAATTGTTTTGATGTTGAATATTTTTAATGTCTCGTAAAGTTGGTTGCTTTTGATCATCGTCAATTCTATTAATTTTCTTAAATGGTGATGCTATTATTTCTGCTTGTTGATGTTCTATTTTAATTTCTTCTAAAGGTGGATGGACAGATGTAATAGTTTTATTTGTTGTTGTTTGCCAATTTTTTGTCGCATTTGTGGTAACAAAAATAGTTTTCTTTTCACTTAAATCTTGATAACATTTTCTATTTTCTAACCAATTAAAGAAATAAATATTTTGTTTTAATTTTTCTTGTGTATTGTACCATTCATATCTAAGGGTATTTTGTTCTTCTGGACTAAATTTTGTAAAGAATATTTGTCTTTTTTCTTTATTATAATCTTGTAAGAATTCTTGTTTTAATAATTCTTTGTTTATTTCAAAAGGTTTTGTTATTGTGTTGATTTGATTATAGTTTCCTAATATTTCTGATTATGTTGGTGAACTGGGTGGACTTGATGTGTTTTCATATGCAGGTTTTGGTACAGGAGGGGAATAATTTACTCCTACTAATTTACTTGTTGAAGTTGTTGACGAAAGGCTAGGTGTTGTAATTTCTTCAATCCTAGGGTTGTTATGATTTTTGTTAGTAACTATGGGTTGATTTTGTTCTAAGGATGTTTCTCTAAATTTTAATTTTATTGTACCGTCAGGTTCTTGTATTATTTGTTGTATTTCAGATTCATTTTGATCATGTAAAGGTTTTGGAGGGCATAATTTTTCTAATTTCCAACTGCTTTGTTTAATAATTTCATCCCAAGCTAATCTTTTTGGTGTAAAAGTTTTATGTTTTGTTTTATCGGCTTCCATTATAACTGTGTGTCCTGGTGGGGACATCCTAATGGCTCTTGGACTTATTGTGGTATTCATAACTTTGTAATAAATCCTATATATTAATGCTACTGGTTGGGCTTTATCTTGATAAGTAAGATTAGAAGCTTTTAAATTAATAGTTAATGCGAGATGTATTGTGGGATCATGTAAACCTACTGTAAAATTTGGGTAACAATCAAAATATACTGGACCACTTTCTAAATTGGAATTTAATACTGCTAATAAAGAGTTATTAAAGTTTAAATTTCTTGCGTCTCTTAAAATTACTAATATTGGAATGTTTTGTCCTAATCTAAATAATGGTTTTACTGCTACTTGTACTAATCCTATTATTAATAGATAAGTTTTGAGAATTTTGATTTAATTCTTCTATTGGGTCGGATTCGGTAAGAACATTAATGTTTGATTTAGAGGATGATAATTCGCTAAGTTTTTTACTAATATTTTCTAAAATAGTATTGTGATTATTGAGTTTAATAATTTCTTCTCTTGGAATGTCAAAGGGTTCAAAAAATGGTTTAACATATTTTTGCGAATAAATGGGTGTTGAAGTTGATGTTAAAGTTGATGTTGAATTTCCTAAAGTTGGTGAATTTGTTGAAGTTTCTATTATCTCCTTCCCGGGGTTTTTGAAATTTTTGTAATTATGTGGGTAGTATTATCTTCTATCCTATTCATTTGTTGACTAATGGTGTGGAGAATTTGATTAGAGTAATTGTTTTGATGTTGAATATTTTTAATGTCTCTTAAAGTTGGTTGCTTTTGATCATCATCAATTTTATTAATTTTCTTAAATGGTGATGCTATTATTTCTGCTTGTTGATGTTCTATTTTAATTTCTTCTAAAGGTGGATGGACAGATGTAATAGTTTTATTTGTTGTTGTTTGCCAATTTTTTTGTCGCATTAGTGGTAACAAATATAGTTTTCTTTTCACTTAAATCTTGATAACATTTTCTATTTTCTAACCAATTAAAGAAATAAATATTTTGTTTTAATTTTTCTTGTGTATTGTACCATTCAAATCTAAGGGTATTTTGTTCTTCTGGACTAAATTTTGTAAAGAATATTTGTCGTTTTTCTTTATTATAATCTTGTAAGAATTCTTGTTTTAATAATTCTTTGTTAATTTCACAAGGTTTTGTTATTGTGTTAATTTGATTATAGTTTCCTAATACTTCTGATTGTGTTGGTGAACTAGGTGGACTTGATGTACTTTCGTATGCAGGTTTTGGTACAGGAGGGGAATAATTTACTCCTACTAATTTACTTGTTGAAGTTGTTGACGAAGGGCTAGGTGTTGTAATTTCTTCAATCCTAGGGTTGTGATGATTTTTGTTAGTAACTATGGGTTGATTTTGTTCTAAAGATGTTTCTTTAAATTTTAATTTTATTGTACCGCCAGGTTCTTGTATTATTTGTTGTATCTCAGAATCATTTTGATCATGTAAAGGTTTTGGAGGGCATAATTTTTCTAATTTCCAACTGCTTTGTTTAATAATTTCATCCCAAGCTAATCTTTTTTGGTGTAAAAGTTTTATGTTTTTGTTTTATCGGCTTCCATTATAACCGTGTGTCCCTGGTGGGGACATCCTAATGGCTCTTGGACTTATTGTGGTATTCATAACTTTGTAATAAATCCTATATATTAATGCTACTGATTGGGCTTTATCTTGATAAGTAAGATTAGAAGCTTTTAAATTAATAGTTAATGAAGATAGTATTGTGGGATCATGTAATCCTACTGTAAAGTTTGGATAACAATCAAAATAAACTGGACCACTTTCTAAATTAGAATTTAATACTGCTAATAAAGAGTTATTGAAGTTTAAATTTCTTGCGTCTCTTAAAATTACTAATATTGGAATGTTTTGTCCTAATCAATAATGGTTTTCTTGCTACTTGTACTAATCCTATATGTAAAAAATTTATAGTTGTTTTGTCTATGTCTGTGTATTGCTTCTTCAGAAAGAAGTTGAATTTCTTCAACCCTCTCTTCGGTTATCATTATTGTATCTTCTGTTGTTTTAATAGAGTAATCTGACATAAATTCAAAGCTACCTATTTGATATATTGTGTCTTTTTTGACTGGTGGTATGTTCCAATTATGTAAGTGTTGATCGATTTTTGCCATATTAATCTCTTGAGTGTTTATAGATTTCATTAATTCTTGATTATTATTAGTGTTTTGTTGTTGATTATTAATTCTAATAGCGCTACTGCTACTACTATCATCTCGCTTACTGCTACTTCCTAATCTCCTTAAGAAATTAGACATCTCTAAAATAATTCTAACCCAAAAGTTCTAGTTTTTCTCCTAGATCACGGGACCACCAAGGTACGGGACCACCTCCAGGACCACTTAACACGGCTGACCAACGGTTAACAGGCTGACCAACGCACCCTCCAGGCTGACCAAGCATAACTTAGAATTAATTCTAGAGTTCTTCTAGATTAAAACTCTCTAGATTTATCTAACCCTTAATTCAATCAAGCTGTGAACAGTGCACGGATGAAAAAGTTAAGTGATAAAGAGAGTGAGTGACAGAAAGTAATTGAGTGAAAGATGGGCACTCCCATCAAGGTCAATAATTCTCAAGGAGAAAAACCCTTAAACAATTTTCAAAAATCAAAAAATGTTTTTACTATTGTCCAAAATCGTCATCTTTCTCAAAAGAAAAACAATCACAGAAAATTTCAAAAAGATATTTTTTCAAATAATATTTGGCAAAGAATTCTTCATGATTCCCATATTGATGATTTTTTGGCATTATCTCAATATCTTAAAAATCCAACACCAATTCAATTAGCCGAAGCCTTACCCATTTCTTCAAAAGCCATTGACAAAATAATTCTTGAAACCGAAATTCGTGCCAAAAAGGTCCTCATGAAATATAAGGACGCACATCCACAAGAACCATTTAGTTTATGGGCTTCTTCTTTTTTAATAAACCTTCAACATCAACATCGTAAAAACAATAATTATATTCAACAATTAGTTACAGCTGAAGAGGCAACTGATTTAGTCGAGGCCGATGATTACGAAGGAGAAAATGATTTATTAAGTTCTCAAGTTCGAGACAATTCTCAACACTCCGAAGACAGTGATTCAGATAATTTTCTTTCGGGCAATTCTCAAGACTCTCAATTTGAGGATTCTCAATTTGAAGATGATTAAGAGGCTTGACTCAAAGATTGCCTTTGTCCAATTTTCAACATTTGCAAGATTTTTTAGACTATCTTTATGAAGATGTTCAGATGTTCAAAGTTTTATCACGTAGCTTCTGCAATAATTTCAAATCTCAAAATTCAAAAATTTCGGCGCTGACAAGATTCCTCTCCATTCGACTTTATCTCTCAGAAGCAAATTTGTCAAAAGGTTTCTGCAAAGATTTAAAGACTTCAAGACTTCTTCAAAACAATCCTTTCACGTGGCTTATGCAACATTCTTCAATTCTCAAGACAAGATTTTAACATTACTCTTTTAATGCAGCAAGATTTGCAAGACTTACTTTTGACTTTGTCAAGCTCCCCTGACAACAAGCAAGACTTTTCAAGACATCTTTTATGAACCTTATCGGTTTGCCTGCTATTTTCAGAACAGATCATCAATAATTCAAGACACGTATCCAAGACAGCTCATCACTCATCAACAACTTTATCTTTTTCCTGTGTTGCATTAATGTAACGGATTCAAATGTTTTTGAAATCCGATCGTTGTAGTATAAATAGAGATCACTTGATTGTAAGAATCAAGTTTTTAGAGAAAGTTTTAAGAAAAAGTTTTAGAACAAGTTTTAGAGAAAGTTTTTTTTTAAACACTTTGAGAGAGAGAAAGTTTCCTCTTGTGTACAAATAATCAAAGCAATAAATTTGTAAGTTTTTCTTCATTACATTCAATTTATTTTGACTCAGTTTACATTCAATTAATTTACATTGTTTTACTTTAAATATTTGACTTGACTTTACTTTTCTTTCAATTGCATTTCTATTATTTCATTCATTCATTTATATTATTTTGCTTCAATCACTTTGTTTTAAAGATCCTGCTTTAAATGGTATCAGAGCCAAGTTGAGCCAAGTAGTGTCAATAGAAGTTATGCTTAGGAATTAAAAACCGCACAAAACAACACCCATAACGTAGTTACTGTAGCATATTACTGTTCACGGATATTACTGCTCATTCTTGTTCATGCACTGAGTCTCTGTAGATTACTGTTCATCCATGCACTGTTCACAGCTTGATTGAATTAAGGGTTAGATAAATCTAGAAAGTTTTAATCTAGAAGAACTCTAGAATTGATTCTAGGTTACGCTTGGTCACCCGGAGGGTGCCTTGGTCACCACTGTTAAAAGTTGGTCGCCGTGTTAGGTGGTCCCGGAGGTGGTCCCGTACCTTGGTGGTCCCGTGATCTAGGAGAAAAACTAGAACTTTTGGGTTAGAATTATTTTAGAGATGTCTAATTTCTTAAGGAGATTAGGAAGTAGCAGTAAACGAGATGATAGTAGTAGCGGTAACGCTATTAGAATAAATAATCAACAACAAAACACAAATAATAATCAAGAATTAATGAAATCTATTAACACTCAAGAGATTAATATGGCAAAAATAGATCAACACTTACATAATCGGAACATACCACCGACCAAAAAAGACACAATATATCAAATAGGTAGCTTTGAATTTATGTCGATTACTCTATTAAAACAACAAGATACAATAATGATAACCGAAGAAAAGGTTGAAGAAATTCAACTTCTTTCTGAAGAAGCAATACATAGACTTAGACAAAACAATTATAAATTTTTACACATAGGATTAGTACAAGTAGCAGTAAAACCATTATTTAGATTAGGACAAAACATTCCAATATTAGTAATTTTAAGAGACGCAAGAAATTTAAACTTCAATAACTCTTTATTAGCAGTATTAAATTCTAATTTAGAAAGTGGTCCAGTTTATTTTGATTGTTATCCAAACTTTACAGTAGGATTACATGATCCCACAATACTATCTTCATTAACTATTAATTTAAAAGCTTCTAATCTTACTTATCAAGATAAAGCCCAACCAGTAGCATTAATATATAGGATTTATTACAAAGTTATGAATACCACAATAAGTCCAAGAGCCATTAGGATGTCCCCACCAGGGACACACGTTATAATGGAAGCCGATAAAACAAAACATAAAACTTTTACACCAAAAAGATTAGCTTGGGATGAAATTATTAAACAAACAGATTGGAAATTAGAAAAATTATGCCCTCCAAAACCTTTACATGATCAAAATGAATCTGAAATACAATAAATAATACAAGAACCTGATGGTACAATAAAATTAAAATTTAGAGAAACATCCTTAGAACAAAATCAACCCATAGTTACTAACAAAAATCATAACAACCCTAGGATTGAAGAAATTACAACACCTAGCCTTTCGTCAACAACTTCAACAAGTAAATTAGTAGGAGTAAATTATTCCCCTCCTGTACCAAAACAAAACCCGCATATGAAAACACATCAAGTCCACCTAGTTCACCAACACAATCAGAAGTATTAGGAAACTATAATCAAATTAACACAATAACAAAACCTTTCGAAATTAATAAAGAATTATTAAAAGAAGAATTCTTACAAGATTATAATAAAGAAAAAAGACAAATATTCTTTACAAAATTTAGTCCAGAAGAACAAAATACCCTTAGATCTGAATGGTACAATACACAAGAAAAATTAAAACAAAATATTTATTTCTTTAATTGGTTAGAAAATAGAAAATGTTATCAAGATTTAAGTGAAAAGAAAACTATTTTTGTTACCACAAATGCGACAAAAAATTGGCAAACAACAACAAATAAAACTATTACATCTGTCCATCCAC
The DNA here is from genome assembly GCA_026225825.1 of Pistacia integerrima. NCBI lineage: Eukaryota > Viridiplantae > Streptophyta > Magnoliopsida > Sapindales > Anacardiaceae > Pistacia > Pistacia integerrima. The sequence goes on from CM047744.1 coordinate 9,212,636, forward strand.
CTTTAGAAGAAATTAAAATAGAACATCAACAAGCAGAAATTATAGCATCACCATTTAAGAAAATTAATAGAATTGACGATGATCAAAAGCAGCCAACTTTAAGAGACATTAAAAATATTCAACATCAAAACAATTACTCGAATCAGATTCTCCACACCATTAGTCAACAAATGAATAGAATAGAAGACAATACTACCCACATAATTACAAAAATTTCAAAAACCCTCGGGAAGGAGATAATAGAAACTTCAACAAATTCACCAACTTTAGGAAATTCAACATCAACTTTAACATCAACTTCAACACCCTTTATTCGCAAAAATATGTTAAACCATTTTTTGAACCCTTTGACATTCCAAGAGAAGAAATTATTAAACTCAATAATCACAATACTATTTTAGAAAATATTAGTAAAAAACTTAGCGAATCATCATCCTCTAAATCAAACATTAATGTTCTTACCGAATCCGACCCAATAGAAGAATTAAATCAAAATTTTCAAAACTTATCTATTAATAAAATGAGAAATAATATGAGATATCCTAAAACTCGAAACTATTACCCAAGACCTTCTTTACCAGATATGCAATTTGAAGATATATCACAACTAGCAAGATCTTCCTACACCGGAACAGGAATAGATGAATGGAATATAGATGGATTAGCTGAACATCAAATATTAAATATTTTACAAGAAATGACTATGGCAGCATTAGCTCATAAATCACATGACAACACTGACCATCAAATCGCAAAAATATTAGTCTCAGGATTTACAGGAAATGTTAAAAAATTGGTGGGATAATGATTTACCGAATCACATAAACATCACATATTACACGCAACAAAAAAGACTAGGAAAGTTAAAATAGAAGGTACTAGTCAAGTAGAGTATGAACATGAAGAAGGAGATGCTGTAGCCACATTAATTTATGCAATAACCAAAAACTTTGTAGGAGACCCAACAAGCTTTCAGAAAAAATCACAAGAAATATTAGCTAACTTAAGATGTCCAACCATGGCAGATTTTAGATGGTACAAGGATATGTTTTTACAAAAAGTATTCACAAGAATGATCGTAGGAAACCCTATTGGAAAGAAAGGTTCCTAGATGGTCTACCTAGATTATTTAGTCAAACTGTCAAGAATGCATTATACAAAAAACACGATGGCAATATACCTTATGAAGAATTAACCTACGGAGATTTAATTAGTTTTATTAACAACGAAGCTTTAATAATTTGCACTGATTTAAAATTAAAGGCTAAATTAAAAAATGAATTAAAACATAAGAAAACAGAATTAAGTGGATTTTGTAGTCAATACGGTTATGAAAAAATATTACCTCCCTCCATGAAGTACAAAAAAGATAAAAAACAAAAACAATATAGAAAACCTTATTACAAAAGAGATTACAAATATGAACAAAAATCTTATGACAAACCTTATAAAAAGAAAAAATCTTCTAACAAGAAAATATCAAAAAACCCTATCACCTGTTGGAAATGTAAACAACAAGGTCATTACGCAACTAAGTGTCCTATGAAAAATCAAATTAAAAAATTAGAAATAGATTCAGAATTGAAACAACAATTATTAAAAATTATTCAAACAGACACCGAAGAGGAATCTAGTTACAATACAGATAATGAAGACATGATTTATCAAATTCAAGAAAATTCTTCCAAATCAATGAGTGAGTCCTCACAAAATTCTGATGATTGTGATTGCATGGGGCCATGCTACTGTGCAATGAAATCAATAAATATGATATCAACATCTAGACCTAAGTCAATAAACGTTATTACCAAATCAAAAGAATTTTTATTAGATATTATTGACAAAATTCAGGATGAAGACATTAAAAGAGAATATTTATTAAAACTCAAAGAATTAATTTTATCCGAAGAAAAACAAAAAGATGTAGATTCTTATAACTTAAAAGACATATTAAAAAGATTTGATAAACCCACACAAGTTACTTTAAGTGATTTACAAGAAGAAATCAATATTCTGAAACATCAAGTTAAAGAATTACAAAACGATAATATTGAAATCAAGACAGATTTATTATGTTTAAAAGCCTCCAAAGAAACTGTAGGACAATCATCAACCTCAAAATCAGGATTACGATTAAAGAAACTGAAGAAGCATTTATTAATAAAATTTCTAGAATTCAATTTCAAAAATGGCATGTTTACATTAGGATCAATATTAATCATGAATTAGATATTATTACACAAGCTTTAGTTGACAAGGAGCAGATCAAAACTGTATAAGAGAATGATTAATTCCAACAAAATATTATGAAAAAACAAAAGAGAAATTATATGGAGCTAATGGTCAACAGTTAAACATTAATTATAAATTATCTAATGCTCATATTTGTATACAAAATTTTTTGTATTAAAAGTACTTTTATTTTAGCAAAAGATCTTGATCAAGACGTTATATTAGGTACACCTTTTATTACTCAAATTTACCCTTTTACAGTAAACAATAAAGGAATTACCACAAATATTTTAGGACAAGAAGTAACATTTGAATTTGTTAACCCTCCCTTAATAAAAGATATTAATAAATTAAAAAATATTTCAATATCTAAGATAAACACTATTACCAAAATAAAGAGTCTAGAAATTGTCCCTACCAAAGAATGCCTCGATTACCACAAAATTTTGGATGCTTGCATTACAAAAACTTGTTTTCAACTTTTTGCATTAAGATTTCAAAGGTTTCAAAATTATATTTTCAATAAAATGCAAAAATCAAAAAGTTTTTCTAATAGTCTCTCTCATCACAACAACTTTCAGGACACAGATTTTTTAGGAAAGAGTGAGAGTGAGGAAAAGATGGGCACTCCCATCAAACCCAAAAACAATCCAAAATCAAAAGCATCGTATGCGATGCTACCACCTCAACAACCTATTACCCCACAAACAAAACCTTCACAATCAAGATCCTCAAAACCCAATAAACAGAAAAACATTATCACCCAACCAAACCGGTTTACTCTTCTTGATGAAGAATCTGTTTCTTCATCTCCACCAAGAAATTACCAACAAGCCCTTACCATACCACCAACCTATGCACCTTCCTCATCAAAACCTGTCGACATTAATCCCACTTTTCAGTACATTGAGAAAGATATCACTCAATCAATTTGCATTGTTGAACCCGAATATTGGGGACAAACTATGCAAGAAACTTTATCAAAAATTTTCCCTCCGATTTTTATTTTATTCGGATGATTTATTAAAAAACAAGAACATTTTATGAATTTATTTTAGTTGATACTGATTCAATAGAAATTACCCATAATCCTGATAGAAATGATCCCAACAGAATTGCTTTTTCAAAATGCAAAATTAAAAAGGTTTTAAGACCTCAAGATTGGCGCACTGGAATTTATCAAAAACGTCCATTTTCTCAATCATTCATTCCCCAAGAATTTTCTTATAAAGATTATCAAAAGGCATGGTTTCATACTTTCTGTTTAACTCATACAACACACTCCTGGTTTTTCATTTTTGACAAAACTTGCCCAAAAATATTTCCAAAATGGTTTCAACAATGGTTTAACTTTTTCGGTTTAAATGAAAAAATCTTTCCACCTTCAGTTTTGGACGGATATCACTTGTTTACAAAAAATTTCAACAATAGTGAAGACCCTTTGCTAGCTTTTTCCAGTAATTTCTTAATTGCCTGGATAATGAGTTGGCAATTTCACATTACTACTCCTCCTCCTCCAAAATTTCGAGAATTACAAAGAAAATTTTTTATTAAATGGTGGCCTAGTTTTTCCATCCAAAATATTAGTCCACCAACTGTGCAAGTGTGGCTCTCTCAACACCCACAATTATGCCAGCCTCAACAACAATCAACATTTTTGACTCAAAAATCAAGACTCCTTGCTGAGTTGGCTCAATGTCAAAATCCTCAAGATATGGACAAAATTATTATGGCCATTGGATCTTCAACATCTCAAAAAGCAACACTTACATAACTGGAACATACCACCAGTTAAAAAAGACACAATATATCAAATAGCAGCTTTGAATTTATGTCAGATTACTCTATTAAAACAACAGAAGATACAATAATGATAACCGAAGAAAGGGTTGAAGAAATTCAACTTCTTTCTGAAGAAGCAATACACAGACATAGACAAAACAATTATAAATTTTTACACATAGGATTAGTACAAGTAGCAGTAAAACCATTATTTAGATTAGGACAAAACATTCCAATATTAGTAATTTTAAGAGACGCAAGAAATTTAAACTTCAATAACTCTTTATTAGCAGTATTAAATTCTAATTTAGAAAGTGGTCCAGTTTATTTTGATTGTTATCCAAACTTTCCAGTAGGATTACATGATCCCACAATACTATCTTCATTAACTATTAATTTAAAAGCTTCTAATCTTACTTATCAAGATAAAGCCCAACCAGTAGCATTAATATATAGGATTTATTACAAAGTTATGAATACCACAATAAGTCCAAGAGCCATTAGGATGTCCCCACCACAATAAGTCCAAGAGCCATTAGGATGTCCCCACCAGGACACACAGTTATAATGGAAGCCGATAAAACAAAACATAAAACCTTTACACCAAAAAGATTAGCTTGGGATGAAATTATTAAACAAACAGATTGGAAATTAGAAAAATTATGCCCTCCAAAATCTTTACATGATCAAAATGAATCTGAGATACAACAAATAATACAGGAACCAGACGGTACAATAAAATTAAAATTTAGAGAAACATCCTCAGAACCAAATCAACCCATAGTTACTAACAAAAATCATAACAACCCTAGGATTGAAGAAATTACAACACCTAGCCCTTCATCAACAACTTCAACAAGTAAATTAGTAGGAGTAAATTATTCCCCTCCTGTACCTAAAACCAAAACCCGCATACGAAAAACATATCGAGTCCACCCATTCACCAAAGACAATCGAAATATTAGGAAACTATAATCAAATCAACACAATAACAAAACCTTTTGAAATAAACAAAGAATTATTAAAACAAGAATTCTTACAAGATTATAATAAAGAAAAACCGACAAATATTCTTTACAAAATTTAGTCCGAAGAACAAAATACCCTTAGATCTGAATGGTACAATACACAAGAAAAATTAAAACAAAATATTTATTTCTTTAATTGGTTAGAAAATAGAAAATGTTATCAAGATTTAAGTGAAAAGAAAACTATATTTGTTACCACTAATGCGACAAAAAATTGGCAAACAACAACAAATAAAACTATTACATCTATCCATCCACCTTTAGAAGAAATTAAAATAGAACATCAACAAGCATAAATAATAGCATCACCATTTAAGAAAATTAATAGAATTGATGATGATCAAAAGCAACCAACTTTAAGAGACATTAAAAATATTCAACATCAAAACAATTACTCGAATCAGATTCTCCACACCATTAGTCAACAAATGAATAGAATAGAAGACAATACTACCCACATAATTACAAAAATTTCAAAAACCCCCGGGAAGGAGATAATAGAAACTTCAACAAATTCACCAACTTTAGGAAATTCAACATCAACTTTAACATCAACTTCAACACCCCTTTATTCGCAAAAATATGTTAAACCATTTTTTGAACCCTTTGACATTCCAAGAGAAGAAATTATTAAACTCAATAATCACAATACTATTTTAGAAAATATTAGTAAAAAACTTAGCGAATTATCATCCTCTAAATCAAACATTAATGTCCTTTCCAAATCCCCAATCAAAGAACAAAAGCATAGGAGAAGAAAACTTTCTTATTATAATAATAAAAATCAAAGATGTTGGAAATGTAAACAAGAAGGACACGATGCTTTTTATTGTCCCACTAAAAAACAAAATAAACACTTAACATTAGAATCTCAACATAATCTAACAAATGTACCTTTTGAAATACTACCACCTCAACGACATTTTACCCCTCAATTAATAAGCCTAAGTCAAGACAATTCGGACAGAAACTTCAATAATTCTTTAGAAGGAAACCCTCTAAATATTAAGAGCCAGTATTCACAAAATTGCAATAATAGTGACCAAATGAAATCAATAAATATGATATCAAAATCTAGATGTAAGTCAATAAACGTTATTACCAAATCAAAAGAATTTTTATTAGATATTATTGACAAAATTCAGGATGAAGACATTAAAAGAGAATATTTATTAAAACTCAAAGAATTAATTTTATCCGAAGAAAAACAAAAGGATGTAGATTCTTATAACTTAAAGGACATATTAAAAAGATTTGATAAACCCACACAAGTTCCTTTAAGTGATTTACAAGAAGAAATCAATATTCTGAAACATTAAGTTAAAGAAATACAAAACGATAATATTGAAATCAAGATAGATTTATTATGTTTAAAAGCCTCCAAAGAAGCTGTAGGACAACCATCAACCTCAAAATCAGGATTACAGATTAAAGAAACTGAAGAAGCATTCATTAATGAAATTTCTAGAATTCAATTTCAAAAAATGGCATGTTTACATTAGGATCAATATTAATCATGAGTTAGATATTATTACACAAGCCCTAGTAGACACCGGGAGATCAAAAGCGCATAAGAGAAGGATTAATTCCAACAAAATATTATGAAAAAACAAAAGAGAGATTATATGGAGCAAATGGTCAACAATTAAACATTAATTATAAATTATCTAATGCTCATATTTGTATACAAAATTTTTGTATTAAAAGTACTTTTATTTTAACAAAAGATTTAGATCAAGACGTTATATTAGGTACACCTTTTATCACTCAAATTTACCCTTTCAGTGTAACCAATAAGGGAATTACAACAAATATTTTAGGACAAAAAGTAACATTTGAATTTGTTAATCCTCCACTAATAAAAGATATTAATAATTTAAAAGACTTAACAATATCAAAAATAAATCTCATTAATTATAAGAAAAAGCAAATTCATTTCTTAAAAGAAGAATTGAAACATGAAAGGATAAAACAACAATTAGAAACTCCAAAAATTCAAGAAATTATTAAAAATTTAGAAAAGCGATTTTCACAAGACATATGCTCAACAATTCCAAACGCCTTTTGGGATAGAAAACAACATGTAGTCTGTCTTCCCTATATTAAAAACTTTGATGAGAAAAATATACCAACAAAAGCTAGACCCATACAGATGAATAAAGAATTACTCGAACACTGTCATAAAGAAATCAAAGATTTACAAGATAAAAAATTAATTAGACCAAGTAAATCTCCACGGAGTTGTTCTGCCTTCTATGTCAATAATGCGGCAGAAAAAGAACGAGGAGTTCCAAGATTAGTTATCAATTATAAACCATTAAACAAAGTATTACAATGGATTAGATATCCCATTCCCAACAAAAAAGATTTAATTAATAGACTATATAATGCAACAATATTTTCAAAATTTGATATGAAGTCGATTTTGGCAAGTCCAAATAGGCGAATTAGATAGATACAAAACAGCATTTAATGTTCCTTTTGGTCAATATGAATGGAACGTTATGCCTTTCGGATTAAAAAAATGCACCATCAGAATTTCAAAACATTATGAATGATATCTTTAATCCCTATATACACTTTACAATAGTATATATTGACGATGTCTTAGTTTATTCAGAATCAATAGATCAACATTTAAAACATTTAAAAATATTTGAAGAAATTATTAAAAGAAATGGATTAGTTGTTTCACCACAAAAATGAAATTATTTCAAGCAAAAATCAGATTTTTAGGTCATGAAATTTACAAAGGGACTATTAAACCAATTGATAGGACAATAGAATTCGCAAATAATTTCCCTGATGAATTAAGAGATAAAACACAATTACAAAGATTTTTAGGATGTCTTAATTATATAGCAGAGTTTTTCCAAGACCTTAGAAAATTATGTGAACCGTTATATCAAAGACTTAGAAAAAATCCTCCTGCATGGTCTGAAACCCATACTCAAATAGTTAGAGAAATCAAATCCAAAATTAAATTCCTTCCTTGTCTTAGTATATTGGATCCATCAGCTTATCCTATTATAGAAACGGATGCCTCTGATATAGGTTACGGTGGAATATTAAAACAAAAATTAGACAATAAAGAAAGTCTAGTTAGGTTCCATTCTGGAGTCTGGCTCGGTGCTCAAAAAAATTATTCAACCATCAAAAAAGAAGTTTTATCAATTGTTTTATGCATTACAAAATTTCAAGATGATTTGATTAATAAAAGATTTTTGATCCGAAGCATTCTTCGCATCAAAATTTATTTTTGAAAAAGATGTAAAAAATTTAGTTTCAAAACAAATTTTCGCGAGATGGCAAGCAATACTGTCTTGTTTTGACTTTGAAATTGAACACATCAAGGGACACAATAATTCTTTACCTGATTTTCTTTCCCGTGAATTCTTACAGGGAAAGAAAAAGTTAAGTGATAAAGAGAGTGAGTGATAGAAAGTAATTGAGTGAAAGATGGGCACTCCCATCAAGGTCAATAATTCTCAAGGAGAAAAACCCTTAAACAATTTTCAAAAATCAAAAAATGTTTTTACTATTGTCCAAAATCGTCATCTTTCTCAAAAGAAAAACAATCACGTAAAAATTTCAAAAAGATATTTTTTTCAAATAATATTTGGCAAAGAATTCTTCATGATTCCCATATTGATGATTTTTTGGCATTATCTCAATATCTTAAAAATCCAACACCAATTCAATTAGTGAAGCCTTACCCATTTCTTCAAAAGCCATTGACAAAATAATTCTTGAAACCGAAATTGTGCCAAAAAGGTCCTCATGAAATATAAGGGACGCACATCCACAAGAACCATTTAGTTTGTGGGCTTCTTCTCTTTTTAATAAACCTTCAACATCAACATCAGAAAACAATAATTATATTCAACAATTAGTTACACCTGAAGAGGCAACTGATTTAGTCGAGGCCGATGATTACGAAGGAGAAAATGATTTATTAAGTTCTCAAGTTCGAGACAATTCTCAACACTCCGAAGACAGTGATTCAGATAATTTTCATTCGGGCAATTCTCAAGACTCTCAATTTGAGGATTCTCAATTTGAAGATGATTAAGAGGCAGTGACTCAGCATTGCCTTTGTCCAATTTTCAACATTTGCAAGATTTTTTAGACTATCTTTATGAAGATGTTCAGATGTTCAAAGTTTTATCACGTAGCTTTTGCAATAATTTCAAATCTCAAAATTCAAAAATTTCGTCGCTGACAAGATTCCTCTCCAGTCGACTTTATCTCTCAGAAGCAAATTTGTCAAAAGGTTTCTGCAAAGATTTAAAGACTTCAAGACTTCTTCAAAACAATCCTTTCACGTGGCTTCTGCAACATTCTTCAATTCTCAAGACAAGATTTTAACATTACTCTTTTAATGCAGCAAGATTTGCAAGACATACTTTTGACTTTGTCAAGCTCCCCTGACAACAAGCAAGACTTTTCAAGACATCTTTTATGAACCTTATCGGTTTGTCTGCTATTTTCAGAACAGATCATCAATAATTCAAGACACGTATCCAAGACAGCTCATCACTCATCAACAACTTTATCTTTTTCCTGTGTTGCATTAATGTAACGGATTCAAATGTTTTTGAAATCCGATCGTTTGTAGTATAAATAGAGATCACTTCAGTTGTAAGAATCAAGTTTTTAGAGAAAGTTTTGAGAAAATTTTTAGATCAAGTTTTGGAGAAAGTTTTAGAGAAAGTTTTTAGAACAAGTTTTTAGAAAAGCTCAAAAAGATCACAAAAATTTTAAGTTTTAAGTTTTCAAACACTTTGAGAGAGAGAGAGTTTCCTCTTGTATACAAATTATCAAAGCAATAAAGTTTTAAGTTTCTTCAACACATTTATTGCAGAAGCTGAGTCATCAACCTTTATTGAATTCATAATTGATCTGGTTTTGGAACATGACAAAATAGTCATCCTCATCTTGATCGCTTGGTGATTTGGTGTTATCCGAGTCTGCTTTTTGAGATGTTGAAGATCCAATGGCCATAATAATTTTGTCCATATCTTGAGGATTTTGACATTGAGCCAACTCAGCAAGGAGTCTTGATTTTTGAGTCAAAAATGTTGATTGTTGTTGGTGACATAATTGTGGGTGTTGAGAGAGCCACACTTGCACATCTGGTGGACTAATATTTTGGATGGAAAAACTAGGCCACCATTTAATAAAAAAATTTCTTTGTAATTCTCGAAATTTTGGAGAAGGAGGAGTAGTAATGTGAAATTGCCAACTCATTATCCAGGCAATTAAGAAATTACTGGAAAAAGCTAGCAAAGGGTCTTCTTCTTGTTGTTGAAATTTTTTGTAAACAAGTGATATCCGTCCAAAACTGAAGGTGGAAAGATTTTTTCATTTAAACCGAAAAAGTTAAACCATTGTTGAAACCATTTTGGAAATATTTTTGGGCAAGTTTTGTCAAAAATGAAAAACCAGGAGTGTGTTGTATGAGTTAAACAGAAAGTATGAAACCATGCCTTTTGATAATCTTTATAAGAAAATTCTTGGGGAATGAATGATTGAGAAAATGGACGTTTTTGATAAATTCCAATGCGCCAGTCTTGAGGTCTTAAAACCTTTTTAATTTTGCATTTTGAAAAAGCAATTCAGTTGGGATCATTTCTATCAGGATTATGGGTAATTTCTATTGAATCAGTATCAACCAAAATAAATTCATAAAATGTTCTTGTTTTTAATAAATCATCCGGAATAAAATAAAAATCTGGAGGGAAAATTTTTGATAAAGTTTCTTGCATAGTTTGTCCCCAATATTCGGGTTCAACAATGCAAATTGATTGAGTGATATCTTTCTCAATGTACTGAAAAGTGGGATTAATGTCGACAGGTTTTGATGAGGAAGGTGCATAGGTTGGTGGTATGGTAAGGGCTTGTTGGTAATTTCTTGGTGGAGATGAAGAAACAGATTCTTCATCAAGAAGAGTAAACCGGTTTGGTTGGGTGATAATGTTTTTCTGTTTATTGGGTTTTGAGGATCTTGATTGTGAAGGTTTTGTTTGTGGGGTAATAGGTTGTTGAGGTGGTAGCATCGCATACGATGCTTTTGATTTTGGATTGTTTTTGGGTTTGATGGGAGTGCCCATCTTTTCCTCACTCTCACTCTTTCCTAAAAAATCTGTGTCCTGAAAGTTGTTGTGATGAGAGAGACTATTAGAAAAACTTTTTGATTTTTGCATTTTATTGAAAATATAATTTTGAAACCTTTGAAATCTTAATGCAAAAAGTTGAAAACAAGTTTTTCTAATGCAAGCATCCAAAATTTTGTGGTAATCGAGGCATTCTTTGGTAGGGACAATTTCTAGACTCTTTATTTTGGTAATAGTGTTTATCTTAGATATTGAAATTTTATGTTTAAAAGCCTCCAAAGAAGCTGTAGGACAACCATCAACCTCAAAA
>CM047744.1:9224203-9264203 GCA_026225825.1 Pistacia integerrima
TCTAAATATATTAACAACTCTATAACTCAAAATTATATTTCTTTACTACAACACAAGCACAAAGTGTAGTCAATTTGTACTTGACTATTCTTTTACTATAACTAGTATTGACTAGTGATTTGTGAACAACCTTCACTATATCTTACTTGCAAAATAATTTTATTATGGCAAGTTGTGCTTACATATATATAAGGCCATGTGGCCTCTTACTTTTGAGAGCAAATAAGATACCATGTGGCCTCTTATTTTTCTTGTCTGCCTTATCGTTATCTTGGCATTAACTCTTCTTTTCTACCGAGAAAGAAACCAGCCATAACCACTACCCCTCCCCAGGGACCACCAGGATGGCCAATATTTGGCAACATGTTCCAGCTTGGTTCGGCGCCACATCGCACCCTAAAAGACTTAAGAAACAAGTATGGTGATGTTATCTGGCTAAAATTAGGTACCGTAAACACCATGGTAGTTCTCTCATCTAAAGCAGCAATAGATTTATTCAAGTACCATGACCTCTCCTTTGCTGATCGTAAAACTTCTGAAACTATGAGGGTTTACGACTATCACAAAAGTTCACTGGCCCTGGCTCATATGGCTCATTTTGGCAAGCACTAAGATGCCTAGCTACAGTTGACATGTTTGTCACCAAACGAATCAATGAAATAGTCTCTATACGTAGAAAGTGTATTAACAACATGTTGTTATGGATCGAAAAGGAGGCGAACAAGGGTGAAGCATGTGGCATTCATGTTGCACGTGTTGATCAAGATGATATTATGCTGGAAACTTAGGAAGTTGGTTCCATTTTTGTAATACTAGAGTTGCATATTCTAACGGCAAAAATCTGGTGTTTTGTTGCTATTAGTTTCTACTGTAATGCACCAGCATTTCTTTAATTTTTATAATGTTTATCTTAGGTGAATTCAGCTAAAAATCTGCTGTTGATTAGGTGTTAATGTAATGTGATGTGTTTGTAGTAGTTAGTAAAGTATGGCTGTTTAATTTTGATTGTAAGCTTGCTGCAGAGTAGGTGTAACTGCAGTGCAAACCATGTTTTATATTCAGCATTTTTGTTCAATAAAAAACAATTCCCGTATGCAACATTTTTCAGTGTGTGTGCCACCATAACAGTAGTTTTTCCTTAGAATTCTCCAGCTCCAAAACCAGCATTTCGTATCAGAGCTACCGTAATCCTTCAAACCAAAAAACCTCAACTCCCTTAAGATCTCCTCTATGGCAATAAATCCAACACCTCTTTCTCCACCTATATTCAATGGTGAGCAGTACCATGTTTGGGCTATCAAAATGAAGACCTATTTGAGAGGCCATTCCTTATGGCAATATGTGGAGGAAGAGAGACAAATCCCTCAACTTGGAGCAAACCCAACACTGAATCAGATTAGGATACATGAAGAGGAGGTTGCAAAGGCTCCAAGAGCACTCTCCTGCATCCATTCTGCGGTAACTGACCAGGTCTTCTCCAGGATAATGGCATGTAATACTCCTAAAGAAGCTTGGGATAAGCTCAAGGAGGAGTTTGGGGGAAGTAGCCAAACCAGAAACATGCAGATCCTAAACTTGAGGAGAGAGTTTGAAGTGCTCAAAATGCAAGAAACTGAAAATGTCAAGGAGTATGTGGATAGATTAATGAATGTTGTAAACAAGATTAAGCTACTTGGTGAGGAGCTAACTGATCAGCGGATTGTGGAGAAGGTTTTGGTTAGTTTACCCGAAAGATTTGAAGCAAAAATCTACTCACTTGAAGACTCAAATGACCTGTCCCAAATCAGCCTAGCTGAACTTGTGCATTCCCTTCAAGCACAAGAACAGAGGAGGCTGCTGAGGCAAGAAGATTTGGGTGAAGGAGCTATATTTGCAAGTAAAAAAAAGAAGGGATTTCAAGGGGAAAACAGGAGGTACGCTGGAGAGAAGAAAGGGGTGAGTAATCAAGGAGGAAAGAATGTGGGTGCAGCAAGAACTTTTGCTTCTTGTCCTCACTACAGGAAAAAGAACCACTCTAAAAATAGATGTTGGTTCAGGCCTAGCATTCAATGCAGGTCTTGTAAACAATTTGGGCACATTAAAAAGGTGTGTAAGAATAAAGGGAATCAATAGGAACAGCAAGCTCAAGCTGTGGAAAGTTCCCACCTCCCAGCAGACAGAAAAGAGTACAGAGCAGCTGTATGTGGTCTCTGAATGCATGGGTGCAAGCAGCCTTGATGTGTGGTTGATTGACAGCAACTGCACCAACCATATGACCCCAAATGCCAGTAATTTTGTGAGCCTAGATGAGGGTTACCAATCCAAGGTGAAGGTGGGAAATGGTGAACTGCTGGAGGTGAAAGGCAAAGTGATGTTACTGTCCAAACCAAAACAGGTACTAAACTCATAGCTGATGTTTTGTTTGTGCCTAAAATCAGTTTGAGCCTACTTAGCATAGGAAAAATGTTAGAGAAAAATTATTCTTTGCATTTCAAGGACCTCACTTGTGTTATTTTAGAGAGTGATGGGATAGAATTGATAAAGGTTAGAATGCAGGGAAAAAGTTTTCCTATAGAATGGGGAAAGCTTGTTTTTCAAAACCACTCAGCTAGGATAGATGATTCAGAGTTGTGGCATAGGAGATTTGGACACTTTCATTATTATGCCCTCAAGGAACTCAAACACAAAAACCTAGTCCATAACCTACCCGAAATAGACCAAGGTGAAGGATGGTGTAAAACCTGCCAAATTGGCAAACTCAGTAGGCCTCCATTCCCTGCAAATAAAGCTTGGAGAGCAAGTGAAAAGCTCCAGTTTGTGCACACTAATGTGTGTGGTCCAATGCAGAAAACTTCTCTAAGTGGAAGTAGATATTTCATCCTTTTCATAGATGATTTTTCTAGGATGACATGGGTGCATTTCTTGAACAAAAAGTGTGAGGTAGTTGCTATATTCAAAAGGTTCAAGCTGTTGGTTGAAAACCAAACAGGTTTGACACTCAAAACTTTAAGAAGTGATAATGGTGTAGAGTATACATCCAATGAGTTTGAAGAAGCATGCAAAGGGGCTGGAATTTGGCATCAGTTCAGCAGTCCATACACTCCACAACAAAATGGAGTGAGTGAGAGAAAGAATAGACAGTTGATGGAAATGGCTAGGTGCATGATGATTGAGAAAAATTTGCCAAAAAATTTTCTAAAGGTAAGTCAACATTGGGATCTATCTCCTTAATCGGTTACCAACCAAAGCACTTGTGTAACGCCCCGCTTGAGGTACGTTGTTACTGTTTCCTCTTTCGCTCTTATTTTGAGTTGATTTTGGTGTTATTGTTCGATTTAGTATTGTGTTGAATGGTTGCCCTGAAATTGGTTGAAAACAGAAGAAATTCGTCGCCGTGGTTCACGGCGAAGAAGAATCGGCCGCGGCGAAGAGAGGTTGAAGCCATGGGGAAGGCTGCTTGGGACCAGCGCCGCGGCGAGAGGTTTCTTCGCCACGGCGATAACCGAATAAAATGTTGATTGAGTTTAAGATATTTTCTTCCTTAAGGACAATTTGACCTTTCTACCCCTCATTGGCAGGAAAAGTGGGGAGTTAAGTGTAAGGAATTTTCATGGAGAATATGTTGTTATGGGGGTGAGTTTGTAAAGAATCAAAGGATATGGATGGAATTCCCAAAGAAGATTAAGGGCAAAATGGGAATGAGTGTGTTTATATTTCATTAAAAGGAATTAGAATCAAAGAAACCCCTCATTCTTCTTCTCAAACGCAACTTCCCATCCTTACTCCTCTCAACTTCTCTTTTCTTTTGATCAAGGTATTCCAAGGGGGTTTTGAAGTGATTTGGGGTGGAAAAGTAACCCAAGGCTTTCTAAGGTAAGGATTTCTCCTTAAGTTGTGTGATTTGTGAGTTTTAGTTCATTTTGGTATTTGAGGGTTTTCTTTCTTTTGGTTAAGATAAGAGGAAAAGTCAAGCTAAGCAAGTGAAAGGAAGGATTTGTGAAGTCTCTACATAGCAAGTAAGTAAAACCCAACCCAAGTTGAGATTTATGAATTTTTTCTTGATTAGGGTTTTGATAGAAATGATGTATGTATGTGATGTACATGTATTATAGCATGTATGAAGGATTAAATAGAGATTTCTATGCTTTGTGATTGTTTATACCTTGCAAATTTGAGAAATGGGTTGTTGGTTTGGCAAGGTAGTTGAGATGGAATTTAAGGGGTATTATGGATCCCCTTTTTGGAAGTGTTTTTCTATGGCAGGTTTTATGGCTTTGTGAAGGGTTTTTCCCCATTTTGGATGGTTAAGAAAAGTTTTAGAATCATGGCTATGATAGAGTGTCCTAGTGCACATGAGTTGTTTGATGAAATGCCTAATAGAGTTTTGAGTATGAGAAATGAACCTTAATTCTTGCAACATTGCATGTTGGCATTTCATAAGTGCATTAGTAGTGATGAACCATCCATAGGCACTAATTGTGCATTGAAAAGTGACCTAAGAAAGTGTAAGGAAATGGTTTATGCAATTACCCTATGAGTAGAGAGCTTAGTGGGTAAAAATTTCTCTAAGGGTAGAGAGCATTGAAAAAATGCTACAATAGAGTGAATTAGAAGAGTAGTATAGTTGGGATGATGCTTTGTGATCATCACCCTGAGCCGTTATGGGAATCGGATTGATGCTTTGTGATCATCATCCGAATAGCCCTTAGAGAGATGGGTCGACGCTTTGTGATCGTCACCCGATGAGTAGTAGAAATGGGTAGATGCTTTGTGACCACTACCCGGTTAGTTAAGAGATATGTAGGTTGATGCTTTGTGATCATCATCCAACGGCTAGTAGAAGCGGGTTGATGCTTTGTGACCATCACCCGATAGTGACTAGAGACGGGTAAATGCTTGGTGATCGTTACCCAAAATCCATGAGGAACGGGTAGGTGCTAGGTGACCTCCACCCGATAGTTAGAAAGAACCGAGTTGGTGCTTTATGATCCTCACTCGGTAGTCACTAAGAACGGGTTGGTACTATGTGAATTCCACCCGATAGCCATAGAGAGTGAGATGGTGCTGTGTGAACGCCATCCGGTCCGTACCTCCCGCATAAGATGAGGCCATGATGTTATTAGAAACGCAGAATCAGAATCGAAATAGCATAAGGAAAGAATTAAAAGTTATTCATACGGGGACGAGAGAGAGAGTTTTACTTACGAGCATTATTTTGTGCTCACCCGTTATTTTCCTTTGTGGATGCAGGTTCTAGGTGATGCAATCGGAGGGCGTCGGCAAGCGAAGAGAGATAGCCACTTTGTTTCCCTGTTTTGTCTTTTTAAAAATATATTTTTTTGTAAAGCAGGTCTCTTTATGTATAAAAGACACATGCTTACTAATGAAAAAGAAAGTTTTGGGCCCTAATTTTTCTATTGTTATTATGCATGCATTGTACAGTTTCAGTAGATGTTACATTTTTGGTATCGAGCAAAGATTTTGGGGATTGAAGCAGTACTATTCTCATCGCCACGGCGTCCCTCTAACCGAGTGTGAGTAATTCTTTCCTTATAGCAATTGTTCCTTGAGTTTATTAGTGTGATCATTTTGTAGATGAGGCGTAGTTATCGGAATCGTGGTAAAGGTGTGGTGAATGAAGGAGAACCTTCTAACCCACGAGTCTACGCCCTTCCCTTGGATGAAGCTAGAATCGGGAATTATTCACAAGTTATGGCGAAACTCGGGGAGAGTTGTACCCCCTGTTCGAGTACCGCCTTGATTACACATGTCGAAAGAGGACAAATGGTACCTCCCCAGCGCGAACGAGTTGAACCGATTACGGTCTCTAGCCAGCATCAACCCTCGAGTTTAAGGGTACTACAGATCCAGGTGATAGCGAAGAGTGGCTTGGGTCGGTAGAGCGAGCCACGAGTTTATTTCCCATGTCGGACGGGAGAAGATCCGGTATGCGAGTTTCTTGTTTCGGGGTGATGCCCGAATTTGGTGGGAATTAATGGAAGAAACTCATGATGCGGCAAGAATGACGTGGGAAGAGTTCGGGGCAAGAGTTTGAGGTGAGTATAGACAGAGGACCAAGTTCATGAGAAGGTCCAAGAATTTATCGTTCTGACAAGGGACTAGCGGCTGTGAAAAGAGTACTCAGTGAAGTTCAATGCTCTTGCAAGGTTTGCAGGAATAGTTAGCACTCCGGCCTTGAGAAGGGATAAATTTGTGCATGGATTGAAGCCGGAGATAGCCGGGATATTATGACAAGCTCCAACCCTCCTCGAAATTATAGTGAGGCTTTGAGGCGGGCGATGAAGGCGGAGATTTTTGAGAATAAAATCTTCCCAAGTAGGATCCTCGAAGGAGGACCGAAGGAGCACCCTCCACTCCTCATAGAGAGAAACATGAGGAATGTGAAGGGTAAAGACATGAAGAATCAGAAGAAGAAGTTCCAATATAGACGAGAATAGAAAAAGAGTGGAAGAATAAACGACCTCGGACGGAAGGGTTTCCTCCTTGCCCTAAATGCGGGAAGAATCACCCGGGGAGAGTGTCGAGGGATCGAGAGTGTGTTATAGGTGCCGGCGCGGGGCACATGATGATAGGGTGTAAGCTCCTCTTCCACCAACTACTCGGGGAGGGTTCGGGGAGACTGCGAATGCTAGAGTTTTTCTTGTGGGCACAAGGGGAAGCAGAGGCGATCCATCAAGGCCAGTTCTTGAGGTGTTATTATTTCATGCGATCCCTTTATATGCTTTAATTGATTCAGGTGCTACTCATTCGTTCATATCTTATGGGATGCTTGAGAGGTTAGGTTTGAAACCTACTTAAAGCGACTCAACCCATTAAGATAGAACTACCCGACGGGGTTAGTGTTGTAACTCAAGAGATTTTGTTAAGAGTCCTTAGTGATCCGGGGTAGAGAGTTAATCGTTGACTTAATAGTTTTTGATATGCCCGATTTTGATGTGATTCGGGCATGGACTTCTAGGGGAGATATGGAGTAGAGATTGGTATCGGAAAAAAGAAGGCGAGGTTTAACCTTGATAGTGGAGATAAGTTTAGTTTTGGAGAAGGCCATCATTGAGCATCTTGATTAGTAATGTGAAAGCCAGGAAGATGTTGAGAAAGGGGTGTTCGGGTTATATTGCCCATGTAGTGCAAAGTGGTGATGTTCCCGATTAGGAGATTCAGGGTGCCGGTAGTTCGAGACTTCCTAGATGTATTTCCGGAAGAGTTACAGGGTTTGCCTCAAGAGAGGAGGTAGAGTTTAGTATCGAACTAGCACCGGGGGAAGGCACCAATATCTAAAGCCCCCTTCTTATCGAATGGCCCCAATTGAGCTCCAAGAACTAAAGAAGCAACTCCAAGAGCTTTTAGATAAAGGCTTTATCCGACCAAGTCATTCCCTTGGGGAGCTCCAATCCTGTTTGTGAAAAAGAAGGATGGATCACTAAGGATGTGTATTGATTATAGGGAGCTGAATAAAGTTACAATGAAGAATAAGTACCCGCTACCCCGGATAGATGACCTTTTTGATCAGTTGAAAGGAGCGGCGGTGTTCTCCAAAATTGATTTGAGGTGCAGGTATCATCAAGTAAGAGTGGTTGGGCAAGATGTGGCTAAGACTGCCTTTCGTACAAGATACGGGCATTATGAATTTGTAGTGATGCCTTTCGGCTTGACTAATGCCCCAGCAGTTTTTATAGACTTGATGAACAGGGTATTCCATGAGTATTTGGATCAGTTCATTGTTGTCTTCATCGACGACATTTTGATTTACTCAAAGTCAAGAGAAGAGCATGAGAAACACTTGAGATTAGTATTGCAATTTGAGAGAAAAGAAGTTGTGTGCTAAATTTTCTAAGTGTGAGTTTTGGCTTAACCAAGTGATATTCTTGGGTCATACCGTGTCGAAGGAAGGGATTTCGGTAGATCGAGGTAAAGTGCGGCAATCTGGAGGTGGCGAGCGAGAACAGTGAAAGAAATCGGGAGTTTCTTAGGCTTAGCAGTTACTACCGACGATTTGTAGCGAGGATTCGCCCAAGTTGGCTAAACCATTGGCAGGCTCTTACCAAACAGAAAACTCCTTTTTGTCTGGTCAACGGCATGTGAAGAAAGCTTTCAAGAGTTGAAGAAGAGGCTAACATCGGCTCGTGCTAGTGTTACCACGGGAGGGTGTAGATTATGACATTTATACGAAGGACCTCTTGCGGGGACTTGGTGTTGTGTTGATGCGGTTAGGTAGGGTTATAGCTTATGCTTCTCGTCAATTGAAAGAGTACGAGACCGAGATACCTACGCATGACTTAGAGTTAGCAATGTGGTCTTTGCCTTAAAGATTTGGAGGCACCTTACCTTTATGGTGTGAAGAGTAATATCTACACCCCGATCATAAGAGTCTAAAGTACTTCTTCACTCAAAAGGAGTTGAATATGAGAGAGAAGGTGGTTAGAGTGGTCAAGGATTATGATTGTGAGATCAAGTATCAAGCGGGAAGGCCAATGTAGTAGCGATGCCTTGAGTAGAAAAGCCCATGTTTTCCCGGCCCACGGGTGGAAAGAGTTAATAGAAGATTTGTCTAAGGAGCGGATCGAAGTGGTTCCGGGACGAATTGCCCGACCTAAGTGCAGTCCTCTTTACTAGAGGAAATTAGAGAAAAGCAAATGGCGGATGAGTGGTGTCGAAAACAAGATCGCAAGTGCATGAGGGCAAGACATCGAGTTCTTGTGAGAGATGGTGTCCTCTATTTTAGAAATCGGTTGTGCATTCCTCCAAAAGAGGAGTTGAAACAGAAAATTCTTATGGAGGCTCATGACACACCGTACACCGCTCATCCGGGAGCAACCAAGATGTATCAAGATATCAAGAAAGGCTATTGGTGGTCGGGTATGAAGAAAGACATTGCGAGTTTGTGACTAAATGCCTAACTCCATCGGGTGGGTGAAACGAAGAACACCAAGCGGCCGTCGGGGGTGGGTCTCTTCAACCATTGAGTATCCCAGTGGAAATGGGAGAGCATTTCGATGGATTTTTATCACGGGTCTCCCAGTGCGAGAGGGTATAATGCTATATGGGTGATTGTGGATAGGTTAACCAAATCAGCCCATTTCCTCTCGGATAAAGGATAGTACCACTCGTCAGTTGGCCCAGTTTACCTCGAAGGAGATAGTCGATTGCATGGTGTGCCCAAGACTATAGTATCGATAGAGATTCAGTTTGTTTCAGCCTTCCGGACAAGCTTTACGAGGAGTTTGGGTACCCGTTTAGCATTCGATCTTTGCCTATCATCCTGCAGACGGAGATAAGGCCCAAAGAAGGGGACGAATCAGTGCTCGAGGATATGTTGAGCTTTGTTGCATGGATTACAGTATCTGGCATGAGATGTTACCCTTAGTGGAATTTGCCTACAACAAGAGTTATCTCTACAATTAGAATGGCGCCTTACGAGGCTTTGTATGGTAGACGGTGTAGGTCTCCGCTTCATTGGGATGAAGTAGGAGAAAGAGATGAGTTGAGTACCGCTCTTGGGCCAGAGATGACTCAGAAGCTAGTAGAAGATGTGAAGTTAGTCAGAAATAGAATGAAACAAGCCCAAGATCGACAGAAGAGTTATGCCGATTTGAAGAGGAAAGAGGTAGAATTCCAAGTGGGCGATAAAGTATTTCTGAAAGTTTCCCCTTACAAGCGAGTAATGCGCTTTGGAAGCAAAGGAAGCTAGCAGAGGTATGTAGGTCCTTTTGAGGATCTTGCAACGAGTGGGGAAGGTGGCCTATAGATTGGCACTACCACCTAGCTTGGACAGGGTGCATGATGTCTTCCATGTCTCGATGCTACGAAAGTATGTAAGTGATCCCCTCCATGTTCTGAGTGTAGAGGACGTTGAAGTAACAGAATCTAGTATATGAAGAACGTCCGCCTTCGATTTTTAGATCGAAGGGTTAAAGAACTTGGAACAAGAGTGTTCCGCTAGTTAAGGTCCTTTGGAGGAATCACAAAGTGGGAAGAGGCCACTTGGGAAGTAGAAGCGGGACATGCGAATCGCTTCCCAGAGTTATTTGCGTGAATTTCGGGGACGAAATTCTTTTAAAGGGAAGAATTATACGCCCGCTTGAGGTACGTTATTCTTGTTTCCTCTTTCGCTCTTATTTTGAGTTGATTTTGGTGTTATTGTTCGATTTAGTGTTGTGTTGAATGGTTGCCCTGAAATTGGTTGAAAACGAAGAAATTCGATCTACCGTGCTTGCAAGGGCGAAGAATCTTCTTGCGGCGAAGAGAGACCACGGGGGAAGGCTGGGCTGGCGGGCAGGGCGCGGCGGTGAGAGGTTTCTTGGCCGCGGCGGACAACCCGAATAAAATGTTGATTGAGTTTAAGATATTTTCTTCCTTAAGGACAATTTGACCTTTCTACCCCTCCATTGGTGGGGAAAAGTGGGGGAGTTAAGTGTAAGGAATTTTCATGGAGAATATGTTGTTATGGGGGTGAGTTTGTAAAGAATCAAAGGATATGGATGGAATTCCCAAAGAAGATTAAGGGCAAAATGGGAATGAGTGTGTTTATATTTCATTAAAAGGAATTAGAATCAAAGAAACCCCTCATTCTCTTCTTCTCAAACGCAACTTCCCATCCTTACTCCTCTCAACTTCTCTTCTCTTTTGATCAAGGTATTCCAAGGGGTTTTGAAGTGATTTGGGGTGGAAAAAGTAACCCAAGGCTTTCTAAGGTAAGGATTTCTCCTTAAGTTGTGTGATTTGTGAGTTTCGGGTTCATTTTGGTATTTGAGGGTTTTCTTTCTTTTGGTTAAGATAAGAGGAAAAGTCAAGCTAAGCAAGTGAAAGGAAGGATTTGTGAAGTCTCTACATAGCAAGTAAGTAAAACCCAACCCAAGTTGAGATTTATGAATTTTTCTTGATTAGGGTTTTGATAGAAATGATGTATGTATGTGATGTACATGTATTATAGCATGTATGAAGGATTAAATAGATTTCTATGCTTTGTGATTGTTTATACCTTGCAAATTTGAGAAATGGGTTGTTGGTTTGGCAAGGTAGTTGAGATGGAATTTAAGGGGTATTATGGATCCCCTTTTTTGGAAGTGTTTTCTATGGCAGGTTTTATGGCTTTGTGAAGGGGTTTTTCCCCATTTTGGATGGTTAAGAAAAGTTTTAGAATCATGGCTATGATAGAGTGTCATAGTGCACATGAGTTGTTTGATGAAATGCCTAATAGAGGTTTGAGTATGAGAAATGAACCTTAATTCTTGCAACATTGCATGTTGGCATTTCATAAGTGCATTAGTAGTGATGAACCATCCATAGGCACTAATTGTGCATTGAAAAGTGACCTAAGAAAGTGTAAGGAAATGGTTTATGCAATTACCCTATGAGTAGAGAGCTTAGTGGGTAAAATTTCTCTAAGGGTAGAGAGCATTGAAAAATGCTACAATAGAGTGAATTAGAAGAGTAGTATAGTTGGGATGATGCTTTGTGATCATCACCCGAACCAGATTATGGGAATCGGATTGATGCTTTGTGATCATCATCCGAATAGCCCTTAGAGAGATGGGTCGGACGCTTTGTGATCGTCACCCGATGAGTAGTAGAAATGGGTAGATGCTTTGTGACCACTACCCGGTTAGTTAAGAGATATGTAGGTTGATGCTTTGTGATCATCATCCAACGGCCTAGTAGAAGCGGGTTGATGCTTTGTGACCATCACCCGATAGGTGACTAGAGACGGGTAAATGCTTGGTGATCGTTACCCAAAATCCATGAGGAACGGGTAGGTGCTAGGTGACCTCCACCCGATAGTTAGAAAGAAGGCAGGTTGGTGCTTTGTGATCCTCACTCGGTAGTCACTAAGAACGGGTTGGTAATCACCCGATAAGCGTGAGATGGTCTGTGAACAATTCCCGTACCTCCAGTAGATTGGAGCCCAGATCCCGATAGCCATAGAGAGTGAGATGGTCTGTGTGAACGCCATCCGTAGTACCTCCCGGTAAGATGAGGCCATGATGTTATTAGAAAGAAAGCAGAATCGAATCGAAATAGCATAAGGAAAGAATTAAAAGTTATTCATACGGGGACAGACGAGAGAGTTTTGCTTACTTGAGCATTATTTTGTGCTCACCCCGTTATTTTCCTTTGTGGATGCGGGTTCTAGGTGATGCGGTCGGAGGGGCGTCGGCAAGCGAAGAGATAGCCACTGTTTCCCTGTTTTGTCTTTTTAAAATACATTTTTTGTAAAGCAATTACTCTTTATGTATAAAAAGACACATGCTTACTAATGAAAAGAAAGTTTTGGGCCCAATTTTCTATTGTTATTATGCATGCATTGTACAGTTTTCAGTAGATGTTACAACTTGACAACAAGACTCCCTTTGAAGCCTGGTATGGTGTCAAGCCAAATGTGGATCATTTGAAAGTATTTGGAAGTGTGTGCTATGTGTTTGTTCCAACAAACAAAAGGACTAAGTTGGATGAGAAGGCTGAAGTAGGCATCATGATTGGATACAATAGCCAGTGTAAAGCCTACCGAATTTACAATCCAAGCTCCAAAAGGATTGTGATTAGTAGGGATGTCAAGGTTGATGAAGGAGCTACTTGGAATTGGGAAAAAAGGCAAGTTGAGAGAAGGACCAGCAGCTAACATGACACAGATCCAAAAATTCAAAATGCTGAATTGAATCTTGAAGAACTGGATGAAATGCCAGTCCGGGGCACTAGGTCTCTGCATGACATATATGAGAGGTGTAATGTGGCTGAAGTGGAGCCTACATGCTATGCTGAAGCTGCAAAATTTGAAGCCTAGAAGGCTACAATGTAGGAGGAGATGAATGTGATTGAGAAAAATCAAACTTGGGAGCTGGTTGATAGACCACTTGACAGAAAAGTAATACAAGTGAAGTGGATATTTAAAAGGAAACTGAATCCTGATGGATCAGTGAACAAACTTAAGGCAAGGCTTGTTGTTAAAGGCTTTGCACAGCAATTTGGAATTGATTTTTCAGAAACCTTTGCACCTGTGGCAAGACATGACACCATTCGGCTTCTCATGGTAGTGGCAGCTCAATTCAGTTGGAAAGTCTTTCAACTTGATGTAAAGTCTGCATTTTTAAATGGATTGCTTGATGAGGAAATCTACATTGAGCAACCGGAGGGGTATGAAGTCAAGGGAAAGGAGGAGAAGGTTTATCTACTCAAAAAGGCCTTGTATGGTCTCAAACAAACCCCTAGAGCCCGGTATAGCAGAATTAATGACTATTTGTGCAAGCTAGGATATGTTAGAAGTCCAAATGAGCACACCCTTTATGTAAGGGAACAAAGAGGAGAAGTGATGATAGTCTCTCTTTATGTTGATGACCTCCTAGTGACTGGAAGCAATCTTGATCAGTTGGAAGAGTTCAAAAGAGCAATGAAGATGGAATTTGATATGACTGATTTGGGTGAAATGAGCTACTTTCTTGGCATGGAAATATACCAAAGCTTAAAGGGTATATTTGTGTGTCAAAAGAAGTATGCAAATGAAGTGCTAATGAAGTTCAATATGGACAATTGTAAATCAGTTGATATTCCACTGATTCCTAGCCAAAAGTTGAGCAAGGAAGATGGTGCCAAGAGGGTGGATGAAGGAGTCTATAGAAGCTTGATAGGATGCTTGTCAGCTGACAAAGCCAGGTGCAGGTTTGATGTACACCACCAGCCTCCTGTCCAGATTCATGAGTAAGCCAAGTGAGATGCATTACAAGGCTGCAAAGAGGGTGTTACGGTACATTAAGGGGACTACTGAGTTATGAATCTGGTTCAAAAGGGCTGAAAAATTCAGTCTAATTGGGTATTCAAACAATGATTGGGCAGGCTCAGTTGATGACATGAGAAGCACTTCTGGATATGTTTTCTTTGTTAACCATGGTGCCTTCAGTTGGCTTTCCAAAAAACAAGATACAATTGCTCAATCTACTACTAAGGCAGAATACATTTCTGATGCAGCTGCTACAAACCAGTCAGTCCTAGTTGAGAAAAATTCTGGCAGACTTGAGGCTGAATCAAGATGAGTCTACCACCATTTATTGTGATAACATGTCAGCTGTTGTAATTGCTAAGAATCCTATTCTCCATGGTCGAACTAAACATATCAAAATTAAATACCATGCTGTGAGAGAGGCAGAGCAAAGCAAAGAAATCAGCTTAGTTCATTGTTTGGGAGAGAACCAAGTTGCTGATATTATGACCAAAGGGTTGAACAAGTCCAAGTTTGTAGAATTCAGACTCAAACTTGGAGTTTCCAGCATGAATATCAAGGAGGAGTATTGATCAAGATGATATTATGCTGGAAACTTAGGAAGTTGGTTCCATTTTTGTAATACTGGAGCTGCATATTCCGGCGGCAAAAATATGGTGTTCTGTTGCTGTTAGTTTCTACTGTAATGCACCAGCATTTCTTTAATTTTTATAATGTTTATCTTAGGTGAATTCAGCTAAAAATCTGCTGTTGATTAGGTGTTAATGTAATGTGATGTGTTTGTAGTAGTTAGTAAAGTATGGCTGTTTAATTTTGATTGTAAGCCTGCTGCAGAGGAGGTGTAACTGCAGTGCAAACCATGTTTTATATTCTATATTCAGCATTTTTGTTCAATAAAAAACAATTCCCGTATGCAACATTTTTCAGTGTGTGTGCCATCATAACAGTAGTTTTTCCTTAGAATTCTCCAGCTCCAAAACCAGCAGCACGTTTCGTGTTCCTCGCGACGTTTAACTCGTTCGGGAACCTTACACTGTCGCGCGATTTATTGGAGCCCGATTCAGAGGATGGCGCAGATTTTTTCACGGTAATGACGAGGTTAATGGAATGGTCAGGACAACCAAATATTGCAGATTTTTTCCCATTCTTGCGGTGGCTAGATCCGCAAGGATTAAGGAGAAATGCGGAAAGAGATCTTGGCAAGGCTTTCGACATCGCTTCAAGGTTTGTTAAGGAGAGAGTTGAAGAAAAAAAAAGAGGAAATGAGAAGAGGAAAGATTTTTTGGATGTGTTGCTTGAGTTTGAAGGTAACGGAAAGGATGAGCCAGCAAAATTTTCTGAGAAAGACATCGTCGTCTTTATACTGGTAATCGTTAAGCTTCATCTTCTTTGAATTTGTTGAATTTAGATTTTTGTACAGTGCTCATTTAAAGGTTTTGCCCATTTTCTTGGTAGGAAATGTTTTTTGCCGGTTCAGAAACAACAAGTAGCAGCACTGAATGGGCATTGTCCGAGCTCCTTCGAAATCCGGAGATATTAAACAAAGCCAAAGCTGAACTTGCGCAAGTAGTTGGATCAAAGAGAATGGTTGAAGAAAGTGACATTGAAAATCTCCCACACCTGCAGGCCGTGATTAAAGAAACTCTAAGATTGCAGTCTCCGGTTCCGTTCCTTGTTCCCCGAAGCGCGACCCAAGACACAAAATTCCATGGCTATCACATACCCAAAAATACACAAGTTCTGGTAAATGCTTGGGGAATTGCAAGAGACCCAGATGCATGGAATGACCCTTTGTCATTTAAACCTGAAAGATTTTTAGGCTCTACGGTTGATTACAGGGGCCAAAATTATGAATTCATTCCATTTGGAGCTGGGAGAAGAATATGTGTAGGTCTTCCCTTAGCTTACCGAATGCTGAACCTAACGTTGGGGTCGTTGCTTCATGAATTTGATTGGGAACTTGGTAGCAATGTGTGTAAGGAGAGCATGGATATGAAGGATAAATTGGGCATAGCCATTCGAAAGGCTAAACCATTATTTGCTTTGCCTAAAAGATGTAGATGTGACCATGAGTGTAAAAGAATAGTTTAGAAACTTTATCTGCATGTAATAATGTAATCCCGAAAGGAACTTGGTATGTGAAATGGGATTTCTCTTCGTATTGTTTATATGTTACTACGAGAATTTCATTACTAAGACGATGAAAATTACGGGAAGAAAATTAAACATCGACGAGATTTTCAATAACATATAACTGGATTCAGAGAACTGTACGTGACTTATGAGTTTTCAATAACATATAAATTGATGCAATATGATGTAAAAAATTTAAAATGAGTAAACGACATATTCCCGCCCAAGGTTTGACGAAATCCCACGTTAGTACCACTGGTTTCATTTATTCCAGATTTCCACCCTTAAAGTAGCAGTGTTATGAATTTTTAGGGTTTAGAGGGTACAATTACCATAATGCCCTTAACCCTAAATTAATAAATTATGTTTTAACCCCTAAATTAGTAGAATTACAAAACTTACCATTTTATTTTCAAATTATATCAAAAACACCCTCGGTCACTATACACCACCTGCTGATCACCCGATCAGGCTATTTCGACGACGTCGAACCCCCGGTCACCTCTATCACCTTCCCTGTAGTTTGTCGTCCAAAATCCCTCTGGTTCCCGACTCATTTGACCCTCCAATCGCTAACACCGTTAGGCTTAGGGTTTCGGTGTTCTTCATCGGATTCCGGTCGATTCTAGCGGTGAAAATCCAATTGGACACCACCAATGCAACCACCGTCCCTAAATCTATAAAAACCCTATATCCCCAGCAACCATTTCGTCGTCATTCGCCGGCCGAGAGTTCGTGTTCATCAACCGTTTTTCGTTGCCATGGTCAGAGGTCGGGAGTGATGAGGTTGTGAATGGTATGGTTTTGTAGAAGGGAGGATGGGGGTTCAAATGGTAGTGACAAGGGTGATTTTGGGTGGAAGAATTGCGAGAAAAGAGCGAAAAACGTCGGGAATGACGGCTGTTAATATGCGTCGGAGGCTGTTAGAGGCAGTGGTCTGCTAACGTGCGTCGCCTATGTAAAATGACCAATTTACCCCTTTACCATTACATCAAACGTTTTTCCGTCACTTTAAGGGTGTGAATCTGGAATAAATGGAACCAATGGGACTAACTTGGGATTTCATCAAACCTTGGGTGGGAACATGTCGTTTACTCTTTTAAAATTAATAAAACTAGATAGTGTAACATTATATAGGAAAGTCACGAGTTTCTTTGGTGTGAAAATATACATCAAAATATGAGTAATGCTACATTTACACCACCCGTTACATCATTTTCATTACACCATCACCATTTTACTAATAATTATTTTATTATAATATTAAAAATTCAAAAAAATTAAAAATTTGTGTGGATGTGGGATATGTCACATCATGATGTAATGAAAATGGAGTAATGGATGGTGTAAATGTAGCATTACTCTCAAAATATCCCACTTGAAAGTTACCTTTCAGTGCCCATCCTTTTTGTAGGCAAAGGAGCAGTAAATTCTTCCAAATTAACTTATCAAAGAGTTGGTTTGGAAAGATTTTTCTTTAAGATTAATTTTGTTCATATATAGTAGCAATGTTCTATATAAGATTGATGTGACAACAAATCATCATTTAAATGGTATATCTTTATTTCAACGCTTCATATACTATTCATCAATTGATCGTATGCCACAAATAATGTAGAAAAATGCATGCATGTTCGTTAATTCGTATGTACAACATTATTTTATTTAAAACTTAACCCTACCGTACACTTGGTTAAGTTTTTCTAACTCGTAATTTTTTTAGGCACTACAACAAAAATGGCTTACGGTAATACTGGACAGAATATTTTTTCCTTAAAGTGTTACTCTAGACTATCTATGGTAATACTTGATGTTAAAATGTTATGATAACAATTTTTATATTTAACACTTTAAGGAAAGTGCTACTATCCAATGTTATGATAACAAAAATGGCCTAGGTGATGTTTGGTTCCAACAATGTTTTATTATAAAAAAGATAGGATTACCAGTGAGATATATATTTTGAAGATTAATGGTTATAAATTATTATTGTGTTTGGTTCGTATGCCCGTATAAATAATTAATAAATGTGTTTGGTTGACAGTAATTACAAAATATAGGTTGCGTTTGTTTCGTTATTTTACCACTATTCTGTCTCTATTCTAAATAAAAATGTGCATTTGTTTCCCTATTTTCAAAATCATATCCTAAATTAAGAAACTGTTTTTAAACCCCATAGGTTTGTTAATAGACAAAAACACCCCAACAAAAAAAATTATAAATTGACAAAAACACCCCCACCCACCTATAGCTGTCAGATTCCGGTAACTATCGTCGACGGTGGCCGGAATCTATCACAACGGCGCACTACCGCCTAGGAACTAGCCGTAATCGTCCGATCCACCGGTAGGAAAAAGGTAAGATCGCCGTGAAGCGACCATATCTTTGGCCGTCCAGTCTACCGACGTTTGGCTATAGATCTGGCCTTTTTCAACTAGATCCGTGGTGGATCTAGCCGAAAAATGCCAAATCCCACGGATCTAGCTGGAAAATGCTAGATTGATGCAGCCGCCGATCGTGAGCGGGCGCTCTGTAACGTCAGATTCTAGCCAGATTCCAGTGGTGGTGGCTGGAATCTAGCAATTGTGGGTGGGTGGGTGGGGGGTGTTTTTGTCATTTTATAAAATTTTTATATATTGAGGACCTAGGGGTTTTTTTTTTGTTAGTTTTTAAATTCTATCTCGTAATAATAACCCAACTCTGCCTACCAATAATATTTCAAAAATACTACTTAAAATAACTAAACAAACGCACCTATTATTTTATTGAAATGCCCTTAACAAGATTATATATATATATATATATAAAACCCCCCTCCAGTTAGGTATATATATATATATAAAACCCCCTCCAGTTAGGTATCATTTGAATATCCCTCAATGAGAATCCCAGGGATACATGTCTGGAGAACGAGTTGTATATAGAAAAAAACTGGGTAAGGATAATAATAATAATACCCAAAACATGCATATAAGATGTCATGCAAGATCCAAACTTATAATTTCAAAAACGTTAAGAATTTATCCGGACATTACACAATCAAAACATATTTATAGGGTGGAAGTTTCCAAAGGTGTTTCACAAACATTTATCATTTACACTACTTACATCAAGATGACAATAAATCATCTCCCCTCACATGTAGCCCCGCTGTCTCTAGCATCCTTCGTTTCTTGTCTACCTGCAAAGCAATCAACAATGAAAGGGTGAGCACTAATCGCTTAATAAGGAATGATCCATTGCATTCTACATGTGCTATTTGACCCTCATTTAAACATATTTGTTAACACACCACTTATCTTTTACATCTAGAGATACTTAAACACCCCCCTTTTTCCTTTCTATTTCATATGTCTTTCATCATTTTATCCCATGGCTATATAAACATCAATGCATACACATACAAATAAGTATGTAAACATAGTACACACACATTACATGTCATGATATAACATCTAAATATCATCTAACATGAGTATAAATCATCTCATGATGTAAATAACATCATAACTCATGTAGTGCAACTAAATGCATATGAAGCATTTAACGTGTAGCCGATTAGCTTTTCTTAGCATCTTAAGCACTTCATGTCATCTAGCCTCAAATTCATCTAGAGCTCATATCATCGGGAGGCGTGCTTACGCGTATTTAACATCTAAAGCATATATTCATGTTTCCTCAACCGGGTATACGAGGATATGCTTGCGCGTTTCCCATCATGTCTATATGCATCTCTAACATCTTATGGCATGTAATTACATATTTTGGTGAGCTTAACACTTTTAATTCATCTATGGATTATCAATCCATTTACATTACCTCTTGCTCACATACATCATCTTAAAACATGTATTACATTGCATCTTCATGCCATTTCATAAAATTAATCATGAATTGACATCATGACCATGTATGTCTTTCAAAGATCATCTAACTAATGGGTAAACATTATTACATGGAATAATTACAGTAATACATTAATAATCAATTCATAATCATAAGAATTGATCATGTTAAATCTTAAACTTTAGTAACCAGAAGTTTATACTTCAGGCCATTTTCCATCCATTTCTCAAACGAATTGGCTCTTGGCATAAACATAAAAGTTATAGGTCTATGTCTTAAGTTTCTAATTCTTCAAGAATCATCTCATTTAGATTTTTATAACTCAAGTTATGGTCGAAATACTAAAGCATGTTTAACATAACCCCTAAGCCTACCAAATCCGATTCATATTAACTATGCCACATCAATTCCTATTGACAATGAACCAATAGGTCAACTTATGGATCAAATAAACCTCCCCTTAATAGTCTTTAACATCTTAAAGGAAGTGTAAAATCTCATTCCCATAATCATCCATTATTGTTATAACATTGTAAGCTAATGCAAACAACACCTCAACACTTATAATAGCAACCATTCAACACCGTGTGGCCTCCAATACTACAAGTTTTGCCACAATCAGCATCCACACTTCATTTTCTTCAATCAAAGATAACAACTCATAAAACATAAATAGCAATAACTTCATGTATAATGAATTCAAGGCAATAAGTAGAATAAATGAGTTCAACTACACTTGCCATCAACTAATTCTATGCCTTAAAGCCTTAATTTAAGGTTTCATAAAAATCTACAAGCCCTAGCATAATCCCTAAAGTCATGGGAGGTTCTTCCTTACCTTTTTAAAGAATTCCTCCAACAAATCCTTTGCCTTTGTCTTCTTTTACACCTTAATCCTACATATATAACATTATACCTCAACATCTACTTCAAATCTTCAAATCACATCAAAACTAGGGTTTTTAATCCTTACCTTAAACCCTTCAACTTGAAGATCCAAGGCTCCTATCTTGTTCTCCTTGAAAAATTATGCAAAACTCCTTTAAAACTTAGAGAAAAAAAGCTTGTTTCATGGAAGATTTGAGAGAAAATGGAAGAAATGTTGAAGAAATGCTCTCTCCCTTGGCTTGAACGAATTTCATCTCATTTATAGGAAAATATTTCATTTATTTTTCAAAATTATACTATTGGCCCAATTATTTTAATTGTATAACTCATAAGTCCTTAATTCTTCATATAAGGGCATTTTGGTCATTTCGGTCATTTCGCACTAAACATAATTATTACTTAATTAATGTCATTAAATGCTATTAAACCTACTCATCCTTGACTTTTTCAATGCTTATCCATTGGCAAAATGACTATTTTGCCCCTAATGCCTTTCTATGGATAATTGATTCATACCGTTCCAAATGAATCGACTATTTTGCCCTTAGTTAGATTTTATGCTTTTTAACATAAAATTAACATCTAAAGGACTATTTTGAGTTTGGAACATACCTTTTACATCTTGGGTATATATGAGGCATTGTCATTTGACATCAAAAGGAAGGCAATTGTGTCTGGAAATTTTATTAAGGGGAAAATTGGAACAAAAATAGGATCATCACGGTAATCTTAAAATACCACATTTTGAGTGGATAATCACATAACCTCCTATATCACCTCTCAGATTACCTGAGTAATAAAAGGTTACCAGAATCTTTCATTACCTGTTGAACCAAACAAGATAATGACCGGATTAAAAGATAGATTACTAAGTAATCTTCTTAGGGCCCTAACCATATGCAACAAAGTTGTAGAACAACTATAACCTAAAGGTAATTCTAGTTTCGACCTTGCAAGGGAAAAACCATGTTATTGATTAATTGCGCTGTAGCCTAGTGTCAAAACTTTTGAAAATTTCTTTTAGTATTGAAAAAAAAAGTTATAAACTTTAATCCCCTCAAGTATAATTAAATAATAAAAATTCCCATATGGTTGTAGAAATAATGGAAATCCCTTACTGTTAAGTTTTTAGTGTTAAATTAAATGGCAGATAGTAGGGTTGCAATTGAGTTGAGTCGAGCAGTATTAGTCGACTCGAGCTCGGCTCAATTAAAAAATTTAAAGCTCGAGCTCGCCGAGCTAAGTAAGCTGAGGCTTGAGCTTGAGCTTAGCTTGAACCCCCAAGGCATGCTCCAGCTTGACTCGAATACTAGTCGAGCTCAAGCTTAAGGTTGAGCTTGGGCTCGACAAGAGTTCAAGCGAGCCCAATGAGCTCGATCATGAGCTCAACTTTCACAGGCCTTACCTGTTCAGTTTAAAGCAATTCAAATAAAAATTACACAACAAAGTCACAACTTGTATTTCTTCAATCAAAACACACACAAGTCACAACACAAGTTACACAACAAAGGATGCTAATCACAGAACAATTCACAAATTAATGGGTGTCAAAATTATATAGACATTTCAATTTCAATTTCACCCTAAAATTTTAATTTCACCCATTTGAAAAGAGTGAGAAGCAATGTAATGGATGATGTACGTACAAGAAGAATCTGAATGAGGAAAGCGGGGAAGCTTGGGCAATGGCGGAGACTAGTGGAGCTTGGCTATTGTTGAATTGAAGATTGAAGATGGAGTGGTGGAGGTTTGGTTACTTACAGAGTCGAATTGAAGATTGAAATGGAATTGCAGAGGATTGAAGGCTGAAGCAGTGGTGGATTGGAGTTTGGAGCAATTGAGATTGAAGTGGGTTTGATTTGAATTTGAAGTTTGAAGTAAATGAAGTTAGGGAGGGTTACGGCGACTATGAGGGCAGATAGAAACATTTCATTAAGATACGTGAGCTTAGAAGGGCCTAAGAGTGGTCCAAGTCGAGCATTAACATGCTTGAGCTTGGCTCGTAGAAGGGCCTCAAGTTGCTCGAGCTCGGCTCGACAAATCTGGAGCCGAGTTTGAGCTCGACACGAGCCGATCCCAAGTAGCTCGCGAGCTACTCAGATTAGCTACAGCCCTAGTAAATGGGGAATTAGATAAATATCCATTAACAAATTATACTATAAATTTTAAAGGCACACCAACAGTTGGGAAATTTATATTATTATTGAAATCTCACATGAAATTTTACTATCTGATTAAACCTTAAGAGGGTCAAGTAAGAACAAAAAAAAAAAAAAAAAAAGGATATTAAATTAGAATAGAGTGGTTCTATTCACCTCCCGTTAGTAAAGAAACCTCATTTATAATCCTTATTCGAACACCTACAATTCTGGTTGGAGAAATCACCCAATTTTTTCTTGGAGAGACAATCAGCAACAAGGGAGTTCTGATTTATGCAACAAAAGAAGCCTTCATTGGAATAAACATTGAATAGTTTAATTCAAGTGTCTCAAAAGAACAATCAGAACTTCGAACAGAGATTACAAGGACATGTACCTAGAAAATTACCAAGCCAACTTGAGCAAGCGAAAGCAGTCACAATTTTGAGAAGTTGTAAGGTAATTAACAAGGAAATTAATTCTGAAACTAATAAGAATTTACTTGATCATGCAGGGAAAGAGAAAGCTAAAGGGAAGCAACTGAGTGCATCCATTCTGAGTGAAAAGAATGATGCGCCATATGTACCACCTAAGCCATATGTTCCACCTGTACCTTTTCCTAGTCATTTGACTAAAAGCAAATGGGATAAGTCATTTTCTGACATTTATGATATTTTATCTAAGGTTAATGTGAACTTACCTTTGCTTGATATGATTAGGAACATGCCGGCTTATGCTAAATTCTTCAAGGAGTTGAACACCCACAAGCGTAAGTATGAGCCTAATGAGAAGGTGATGATTTCAGAGACCGTGAATGCAGTGCTCCAATGCAAGTTACCACCCAAGATGAAAGACCCTGGGAGCTTTGTTATCAACATCACCGTTGGTAATAAGAAAGCGGAAAGAGTGATGTTGGACTTGGGAGCAAGTATCAACCTTATGTCGTACTCCGTTTATCAATAGTTGGGATTGGGAGAACTAAAACCTACAACAATGACCTTGCCATTACTTGATTGTTCAATGAAGTATCCTAAAGGTATTGTTGAAGATATTTTAGTTCAAGTTGATAAACTAATTTTTCCTACAGATTTTGTGGTATTAGATATGGAGAAGACGTCAAACTATAGCAGTGAGTTGCCTATCTTGCTATGGCGTCCCTTCATGGCCACGACAAAAACAATCATCGATGTGCAGAATGGAAAGCTAAGAATGACAGTTCTTGTGCAAACCATTGAATTTTCGGTTTTCAAATCTTTGTCTTTACCTTTAAAAACTAACGATCGTTTTCTTGTAGATTATTTGGATTCTATTATTTTGTCAAGTTTTCTACAAGAAGAGATTGAAGATAAATTAGAGTTGGCTTTGATAGTAGAG
The DNA here is from genome assembly GCA_026225825.1 of Pistacia integerrima. NCBI lineage: Eukaryota > Viridiplantae > Streptophyta > Magnoliopsida > Sapindales > Anacardiaceae > Pistacia > Pistacia integerrima. The sequence continues at coordinate 9,248,291 of CM047744.1, forward strand.
AATGATGAGTTTATTGATAATGAGGCCAAGGAGTATGTGGAGGTGTTGGATAGTGAGATAAAAGAGATGTTTGATGATGAGTTGAGGATAACGATAGAACATGCAGATGTTAAGTTAGTTTCTTCTACTAAGTCCCCACCAAAGCTTGAGTTCAAGCCATTACCACCTACCCTTAAGTATTCTTACTTAGGAAGAGATCTGTAATAACTGCTTTCTACTAATATACTTTAGCACATATACAATAAAAACATACATAATTAGTATATGAAAATAGTTGGGTCCAAATTTTTCTTTACTTACAAAACATAGTTCTTTACATATATCAAAATAACAAGTACAAAAACTTAGCGACAGTGGACAGTAATGTTAGAGTAGATGCCCTAGAGCCAATCAATTATTGTAGAATTGACTCTTTGTAATAATGTTCATTAATCAATAAAAGACATTTTATTCTATATCGCGTAAACCATTATTATTGCAATATGTATCGATATATGTCCTTAGAATGGTAGAACCGTGACTAGGGTATCAAGTGTTTCAAATCTTGATAGTGAGAACCCTATGAGCACATATGGTGGCCATTCTAAAAACGTCCAAGTAGCCCCCAGATTATTCATGCAAGTAAGGGACACGATAATACGGTAAGGCTATCATAGTGTTGAATGACCTGTCGAAAGGCGGTAGTGATCTTCACTTGTCAAGGTTGTTTGGTGACAACCTGATGCAACACATGGGTGCTTGCTGTAGGCGATTACACTGCAGCAAGTTCACTGGACTGACCCACCAGAGGATTCCATATGGATGGTAACCCTAGTGTCTATAGAACAAATCCTCTAACGAATGGCGGTGCATGTGATCCTTAGACTTGAGATCACCGGAGCTCCTTGTGCACCGATTGGTATAGTTTGACACTAGCCTAACACAGTTCTTTTCAGAGCTGTCAATACGGTGGTGATTGGCTGTATCAAGGAGTGTATCAAGACTATGTTAGAGTAGATGCCCTAGAGCCAATCAATTATTGTAGAATTGACTCTTTGTAATAATGTTCATTAATCAATAATAAAAGGCATTTTATACTATATCGCGTAAATCATTATTATTGCAATATGTATTGATATATGTCCTTAGAATGGTAGAACCGTGACGAGGGTATCAAGTGTTTCAAATCTTGATAGTGAGAACCCTATGAGCATATATGGTGGCCATTCTAGAAACGTTCGTAGCCCTAGTATTATTCTCAAGTAAGGGCAATGATAATACGGTAAGGCTATCATAGTGTTGAACGACCACCTGTCAGAGTGGATCCCGATCTCACTTGTCAAGGTTGTTCGGTGACAACCTGGTGCAACACATGGGTGTCTGCTGTAGGCGATTATACCGTAGCAAGTTCACTGGGCTGACCCACCAGAGGATTCCATATGGATGGTAACCCTAGTGTCTATGGAACAAATCCTCTAACGAATGGTGGTGCATGTGATCCTTAGACTTGAGATCACCAGAGTGCCTTGTGCACCGATTGGTGCAGTTTGACACTAGCCTAACGCGAGTTTTTCTTTTGTGTCAATACGGTGGTGATTGGTTGCATCGAGGAGTGTATTAAGACTATGGTGGATTGACAGAGGATTCATCACTCTCGGGTACAGGAGAAGTTATCTCACGACGCAATTCAGTATATGGCGATGACACTAAAACTGTGGCCACAGTGGGATTGAGTTGTTGCTCTATCCGGATTATAATACAGTCATTGGTCCAAAAACTGAATACATAATATCGAGAGTAATCGAAGGTTGACACTATTTCTATGCCTTCGTCTCGTCGAGATAACGAATGATGAAAGGATCGTATTGTACAATAATAGCTACTTTGCTGAATCCGAATTTATCGGGTGGCTATGATGCCTTGCTAGGGGCCAATCTTGGTCTGTGGTATAAGTGAGACGATTAATTGGTGTTAATCACGATACTATACACTGCCGGTATGATGAGGAGCCTATAGGTCACACACATAGAAGATAATTTAAGACTCAGGAAGAAAGAAGGGCGTTTTCGTCTTTTTGGGCGAAAGGGTATTTTGGTAATTTCACAGTGCAATTAAATTTGTTGAGGTCGTAGCCTTTATTTAATTTGTTAGAAAAATTAAATAAGTGAAATTACGTTTAAATATATGTTCGCATATATTTAAATAAATTATCATTATTGTTAAATGTTAATATATATTAATTGATTTTTAATTGAAATAATGATAAATTAAATTAAAATATCTAAATGGGAGTGTTTGGCAAATTTGGGGGTGTTTGGGTTGGAGCCCAAGCCCATTCCATATGGGAATAGGGCAACTAAAATAAGACTATAAAAGAAAAAGGTTTTAGTTGAAAGATATAAGTGTGTGTTATTTTATTATTTTCATTCTTCATTTTGAAAAGAGAGAAACCTCCAGCCTCAAAACTCTCCCACGCTACTTTTACTGTTCCATTGAAGAAAAAACACCTGTTGTTTTTCTTCTTGATTTCTTAAGGCCAAGGAGGATTTAGCAAATCCCTTCTTGGTTCTTGTTGATTGTCTTCGTGTGGACCTCTATGGTTCGATCCTACACTTGGATCGGTAGCAAACACGTTCAGAGACAATATTGGTGGAGCCTCCAAATGTGGGTATGGTTTCTTAAACCTTGAACTGATTTTTGCAGATTTGATTATTTTAATGTAAACTGTGATTTTTGTACCCGGATCTTGGTTCTAAGGAACAATCCATAGAGTTTATGTTTTTGTTTTCTGCTGCGTAACTGGGTCATTTACTAACAGACTATGGTGGATTGACAAAGGATTCATCACTCCCAGGTATGGGAGAAAGTTATCTCACGGCGCAATTCAAGATATGGCAATGACACTAAAAGCTGCCACAGTGGGATTGAGTTGTTGTTCTATCCAGTTTATAATACGGGTCATTAGTCCAAAAACTGAATAAATAATATCGAGAGTAACCGAAGGTTGACACTATTTCTATGCTTTTGTCTCGTCGAGATAACGTATGATGAAAGGATCGAATTGCATGGTAACCATATCGTTGACAGGTAGCTACTTTGCTGAATCCGAATCTATCGGGTGGCCATGATGCCTTGCTAGGGGCCCAATCTTAGTCTTGTATTAGTGAGACGATTAATTGGTGTTAATCGCGATACTATACACTGCTGATATGATGAGGAGCCTATGGGTCACACACATAGAAGACAATTTAAGATCCAAGAAGAAAGAAGGGTGTTTTCGTTTTTTTAAGGCAAAAGGGTATTTTGGTAATTTCACAGTACAATTAAATTTGATGAGTTCGTAGCCTTTATTTAATTTGTTAGAAAAATTAAATAAGTAAAATTACGTTTAAATGTGTGTTCGCACATATTTAAATATATTATCATTATTGTTAAATGTTAATATATATTAATTGATTTTGAATTGAGATAAAGATGGAAAATAAAATAAATCAAATTGGGAGTGTTTGGCAACATGGGGCGTTTGGGTTGGAGCCCAAGCCTATTCCGTATGGGATTAAGGCAAATTATTTTTACTATAAAAAGAAAAGTGTGTGATTTTCCTTTGTGAGTTATTTTCTTTGTAAAACCCAAAACACAGCAGCCCCAATATTGACTCTCCCATGGCAGATTCATTTTGCCTAGAAATCAATTTAATTGATTTTCCTTTCTTCTTAATCTTAAAGCCAAAGAGGATCTGGCAAATCCCTCCTTGGTTCTTTTGAGATTGTCTTCGTGTGGACTACGTGGGTTCGATCCTACACTTGGATCGGTAGCAAAACATTCGTTAACAAATTTGGTGGAGCCTCCAACGTGCGTTTGTTTCTCTTAACTCATGTTTAATATTTCTGCAGATTCTTATTATGATAAAATTGTAAAATTATACCCTTGATCTTGGCTCATGTAAACGATCCCTGAATTATTTGTTTTTTGTTTCCGCTGCGTATATAGGACCGTTTACTAACAAGTAATACCAATCCTCCCCGCTTGTCGACGTCCTTCCGACTGCTGCTCACCTATTTCTTGCAAAAATATGGAAAAACAACGGGGTGAGCATAAAAATGCTCAGTAAGTAAATCCCTTAACTCTTCTCATTCTTAGGTTCTTTCCTTACTTAATTCTTTCTCTGTTTCTTTCTCTGATTCTAACTCTCACTGTTCTTTTCTTTCTTTCTACTTCTCTCTATTCTTTCTTTCTTATTCTTTCTATTCTTCCTAACCATGATGAAATTCATGGCAATATGCATGAATAAAATGCATAAAATGCTTTTTCTTTCTTATTTCTATTTTCTTATTCTATTTCTTTTCTTTTCTTTTTCTTTCTATTCTTTTCTTTTCTTGGCTTGTTCAAGCCTTCTCATTCTTTCTTATTCTTATTCTTTCTTTTCTTATTCTTTGCCGATCGGACTCAGTTGATGTATGGATTTGAAACCTTGACCGTGTGAGTGAGTACACTCCTCATCTACATGCACTCTTGCAGACCGTACAACTTCTTCTTTCTTCTTAGGCCACTCAATTAAGGTGGCGTGCATGTAAGAATTCTTCTCGGTATAACCCTCATCCACATACACTCTTACAGGCCGTACAATTCTTCTTCTTCTTATGCCACTCAATTAAGGTGGCATGTATGTGGGAATTTCTTCTTAACACTCACAGTTCCCCATCACAACAACATATTCTTTTCTCTTCTTTAACACTATTTAATTCTTTAATGCTTATTCTTCCTTTCTCTTTATTCTTAGAGTGTTTTATTCTTTCTTTCTTTATTCCTTATTCCTTATTCTTTATTCTTTATTCTTTATTCTTTATTCTTTATTCTTCATTCTTCATTCTTATTCTTAAGTTTCTACACATACACAATTATATGCATATGGATGGCTCATGCTTAAAATTTCTTACTTAAATGCACTTATGAAATGCACATATGCAATGTTACATAAAATTAAGGTTTCTACCCAACTCGTACTTCACTTAGGCATTTCATCAAACAATAATTGTGCATGAACAAACCCTAATTTAATTATCATTCCATTGGTTTCTTAAACCATCCAAATTGAGAAAAGCTCTCTTATATCATCACCATACCTACATAGCACAAACACTCCCAAAAGATTTCTCCAATTCTTCCAGTTTCAACTCATCATCAAACCATCACATACACTCCTCATATTCAAATATATCCAACAACAAGCATAAATAATCATCAATCTTATCTCAATTTCTCAATAATAATAACATATACATATTTAAAGGAAATCTCTACTCACTTGATTTTTCTAAACTTTAACTTGATTTGGATTTTGAGTGGAATTTACTTACCTTATGCTTGAGTAGTCTCTCCTAAGCTCTCTACTCTTGTTGGATTCAAATCTTCTCTTAAACCTAAGCATAAACTTCATAAGAACTCGACTTTTACACAAATAAATCATAGATAAAGAGCATAAATTCTTACCTTTGGATGCCTAGAATCAAAACCCTATGAAAATCTACTCAAAAGCCTTCAAATTCCTTGGAGAAGTGAATGAAAATTTGAGAGAGAATGGAGGAGGAGAGTGGCGGTGGAATGAAGGAAATAAGGGTTACAAACCTTTATCATCTTATTTTATAAACATGCTTTCCCATTTTGCCCTTACACTTTTTTAGAAATTCCATCCTTGTCCCTTAGTCAATTACCATAATGCTCTTATTTTTATTGTATTCTCTATGAAATTCCATCTCTTTTCACTCCCCTCAATTTTAACTAATTTGAGTGAAAAGACTATTTTACCCTTAATACAAGTTCAAGGCATTTTCTTCATATTCTCTTAAAATAATTCTAACAAAAATTAACTAAGGACTATAAAACATAATTTAAATCATGTACCTCCATGTTGTGCGTTACAATTCTCCCCCTAAAAGAATTTCGTCCCCGAAATTCAAATGAACAACTCTAGGTAACGGTTCTGCATATCTTGCTCTGTCTCCCATGTAGCTTCTTCAACTTTATGATTTCTCTAGAGGACTTTCACTAAAGGGATACTCTTGTTCCGGAGCTCTTTAATTTTTCTGTCCAAAATCTGTACTGGTTGCTCCTCATACACAAGATTCTCTTCTAAGTCTACGTCATCTATGCTCAGAATATGGGAGGGATCACTTACATACTTTCGAAGCATTGAGACATGAAATACATTGTGAACTCAGTCCATATTAGGTGGTAGTGCTAATCTGTAGGCCACCTTTCCTACTCGCTGTAACACCTCAAATGGACCAATGAATCTCGGTGCTAACTTTCCTTTATTACCAAAACGCATCACCAGTTTGTAGGGGGAAACTTTCAGAAAAGCTTTGTCACCCACTTCAAACTCAACTTCTTTTCTCTTTAGATCAACATAGCTTTTCTGCTTATCCTGGGCTTGTTTCATTCTACTTCTGATCAGCTTTACATCTTCTATCATTTTCTGAGTCATTTCTGGCCCAAGAGCTATATTCAACTCATCTCTCTTGCCCATCTCATCCCAATGCAGTGGAGATCTACATCGTCTACCATACAAAGCCTCATAAGGAGCCATCTTAATTGTAGACTGGTAGGTATTATTATAAGCAAATTCCACCAAGGGTAACATTTCATGCCAGGATACTTTATAATCCCTACAGCATGCTCTCAACATGTCCTCAAGCACTTGATTTGTTCTCTCTGTCTGGCCATCTGTTTGAGGATGATAAGCAGTACTAAAAGCCAATCTGGTACCCAAATTCCTCTGTAAACTCATCCAAAAAGCTGAGATAAATCTAGAATCTCTGTTTGATACTATTGTCTTGGGTACACCATGAAGTCTCACTATCTCTTTAATATACATCTGGGCCAATTGATCCGAAGTGGTACTCTCCTTTACTAGAAGAAAATGGGATGATTTCGTTAATCAGTCTACTATCACCTATATAGCATTATATCCTTTTTGCACTCTAAGGAGACCTGTAATAAAATCCATCGAGATACTCTCCCATTTCCATTCAGGAATACCAAGTGGCTAAAGCAACCCTGATGGCCTTTGGTGTTCTGCTTTCACTTGCTAACAAGTTAGGCATTTAGCTACAAACTCTGCAATATCTTTCTTCATCCCTGGCCACTAATAACCTTTCTTTAAATCTTGGTACATCTTGGTTGCTCTAGGATGAGCAGTGTACAGTGTATCATGAGCCTCTATAAGGATTCTCTTTCTCAAATCATCATCCTGAGGAATACACAACCGACTCCTAAAACAGAGAACATCATTCAACAATCGAAACTCTGATGCCTTGCCCTCATGCACTTGCTGAACTGTTTTCTGACACCACTCATCAATTAGTTGCTTTTCTTTAATTTCTTCTAGTAAGGTAGGTTGAACCTCTAACCAAGAAATCCTTCTTGGTATGACCTCAATATGCTCTTTACACAACTCTTCTATTAACTCTTTCTGTCTTTTGAGTTGGGACAAATAAGCTTTTCTGCTCAAAGCATCGGCTACCACATTAGCTTTCCCCAGCTGATATTTAATCTCACATTCATAATCTTTAACTAGCTCTAACCATCTTCTCTGTCTCATATTCAACTCCTTCTGAGTAAAGAAATACTTTAAACTCTTATGGTTGGTGTAGATATTACTCTTGGCACCGTAAAGGTAATGCCTCTAAATCTTCAAGGCAAAGACTACTGCTGCCAACTCTAAATCATGTGTAGGGTATCTTGTCTCATACTCTTTTCAATTGACGAGAAGCATAAGCTATAACCCTACCTAACTGCATCAATACGGCGCCAAGTCCCTACAGTGAGGCATCTGTATAAATGTCATAATAGCTAACTGGGCAAACCCTGCCACGAACCGGCGGTAGTAACCTGCTAGTCCCAAGAAACTCCTCACTTCTTTTACTGTCTTCGGCCTTTGCCATTCTAGGATTGCCTTTACTTTACTAGGATCCACTGAAATTCCCTCACTAGAAACAGTATGGCCCCGAAATATCACCTAATCAAGCCAGAACTCATATTTAGAAAACTTGGCATACAACTTCTTTTCTCTCAATCGTTGTAACACAAATCTTAAGTTTTCCTCATGCTCTTTTCTCGACTTCAAATAAACCAGGATGTCATCAATAAATACCACTACAAACCGATCCAGACAATCATGGAACACCCTGTTCATTAAGTTTATAAAAAACTGTTGGGGCATTAGTTAACCCAAAAGGCATCACCACAAATTCATAATGCCTATATCTTGTCTGGAAGGCGGTCTTAGCTACATCTTGTTCGGCCACCTTTACTTGATGATAACTTGACCTCAAATCAATCTTGGAAAATACTGCTGCACCCTTTAACTGATCAAAAAGGTCATCTATCAGAGGTAACGGGTATTTATTCTTCACTGTCACCTTATTCAATTCTCTATAATCAATACACATCCGTAATGACCCATCTTTCTTCTTTACAAACAAAATTGGAGCTCCCCAGGGAGAATGACTTGGTCGGATAAAACCTTTATCTAAGAGCTCTTGAAGTTGCTTCTTTAATTCCTAGAGCTCGGTTGGGGCCATTCGGTAAGGGGCTTTAGAAATCGGCGCTGTCTCTAGTGCCAGTTCAATACTAAACTCAACTTCTCTTTCTGGAGGCAAACCTGGTAAGTCATCCGAAAATACATCTGGAAATTCTCGGACTACTGGCATGCTCTGTAATTCTGGTTGTGGGACATCTCTACTTTGCACCACATGAGTTATATACCCCGAACACCCTTTTCTTAACATCTTTTTAGCCTTCATGCTACTAATCAACATACTCAGTTGATGGCCTTCTTCGAAACTAAACTTATCTCCACTATCAAGATTAAATCTCGTTTTCTTCTTCCGACAGTCAATTTCTACCCCATACCTCCCTAGGAAATCCATACCCAAAATCACATCAAAGTCGGGCATATCGAACACTATTAAATCAACTGATAACTCCCGACCATGGACCACCACGGACTCTCATGACAGCATCTCATGGGTCACAACACTAACCCCATCAGGTAACTCAATCTTAATAGGTTGGCTTACTCTATTAGGTTTCAAACCTAATCTTTCTATCATCCCATAAGATATAAATGAAGGGTGGCTCCTAATCAATTAAAGCATAAAGAGGAACTGTATGAAATAATAACTAACCCATAAGCCCTGTGATGGGTAGACGCAAGCTTCACCTTGTCCCTCAGTAAATACCACCCCGGCATTAATGCCTCGGAGGTTTGTCTTTGCGAGATGGAAAGGAAGCTTTACAATCTTTCATCAAATGCCTTGGCAGCCAGCATCGATAACATACATTACGGCCCAACTCTCTTAGACACTCCCCTGGATAAGTCTTCCCACATTTAGGACATGGGGGAAACTCCACTGTTCTCATCTGTTTATTATGCCAATCTTTCTTGTTCTTCTTCGGCTAAAACTTCTTTTTATTCTTCACTTCTCTATTTCTTGCACTTTCAAATCTTTCCCTCTGCGGAGCAGGAGATGGTTCACTTGATCCTCCTATCGAGGGACCTACTGGGGTGATTTTGTTCTCAAATATTTCTACCCTCAATGCTCGCCATAAGGCCTCACTATAGGTTTGAGAGGGATCAACACCCATCATTATATCCCGAGTTATCTCCGGCTTCAACCCATGGACAAACTTATCTCTTCTCAATGCTGGAGTACTGACTATTCCAGGTGCAAACCTGACAAGGGAATTAAATCTCATTGAATACTCTTTCATTGTGCTAGACCCCTGCTGTAAACTGATAAATTCTTGGACCTTCGCAAGAACTCGGTCCTTCATTCTATACTCAACTTCAAATAGTCCTCTGAACTCACCCCAGGTCATCACAGAAACATCATGAGTGTCCTCCATCAATTCCCACCAAATTCGGGCATCACCCCGAAACAAGAAACTGGCATACCGGATCTTTTCCCTGTTCGTCATAGGAAATAGTGCCATGTACGCTCAACGGACCTAAGCCATTCTTTTGCCACTAAAGGGTCCATTGTTCCCTTAAATTCTAATGGCTGATGTTGACTTGGAAGCCCATAAATCGGCTTAATCCGATTCTATACTATCGGGGGTACCGACCTTTCTCTTTCTTCTCTAGTAGGCGGTACTTGAACGGGGTTTTCAATTCTTTCTGGTTCGACTCTCCCCTGTCTTTCTCCTAAGACTTGCTGTACGATCCCCCGAATTCTAGCTTCATCAAGGGGAGGGGGAGTAGGTTCTGGTGGGTTGGAAGGTTCCCCCGTATCCATTGTTTTCTTACTACTTGCTCGGGTTCTACGCCTCATCTACAAAACAACCACATTTAATTAATTCATGCAACACTTTAAGTAAGGAAATAATTTAACTTACAACAGTCGGCTATGGAACGTCACGGCGGTGAGAGTGGCACACTGTCAAATCCCAAAATCTTAGCTCTGATACCAAAAATGTAATAACTACTTTCTACTAATATACTTTAGAACATATACAATAAAAACATACATAAGTAGTATATGAAAATAGTTGGGCCCAAATTTTTCTTTACTTTCAAAACATAATTCTTTACATATATCAAAATAACAAGTACAAAAACTTAGCGACAGTGGACAGTAATGCCAATCCTCCCCGCTTGTCGACGTCCTTCCGACCGCTACTCACCTATTTCCTGCAAAAATATGGAAAAACAATAGGGTGAGCATAAAAATCCTCAGTAAGTAAATACCTTAACTCTTCTCCTTCTTAGGTTCTTTCCTTAATTCCTTCTCTTTCTTTCTCTGTTTCTAACTCTCACTGTTCTTTTCTTTCTTTCTACTTCTCTCTGTTCTTTCTTTCTTATTCTTTCTATTCTTCCTAACCATGATGAAATTCATGGCAATATGCATGAATGAAATGCATATGCAATAATGCATAAAATGCTTTTTCTTTCTTATTTCTATTTTCTTGTTCTATTTCTTTTCTTTTCTTTTTCTTTCTATTCTTTTCTTTTCTTGGCTTGTTCAAGCCTTCTCATTCTTTCTTATTCTTATTCTTTCTTTTCTTATTCTTTGCCAATCGGACTTGGTTGATGCATGGATTTGGAACCTTGGCCGTATGAGTGAGTACAGTCCTCATCTACATGCACTCTTGCGGACCGTACAACTTCTTCTTTCTTCTTAGGCCACCCAATTAAGGTGGCATGCATGTAGGAATTCTTCTTGGTACAATCCTCATCCACATACACTCTTACGGGCCGTACAATTCTTCTTCTTCTTATGGCACTCAATTAAGATGGCGTGTATGTGGGAATTTCTTCTTAACACTCATGGTTCCCCATCACAACAACCTATTCTTTTCTCTTCTTTAACACTCTTTAATTTTTTAATGCTTATTCTTCCTTTCTCTTTATTCTTAGAGTGTTTTATTCTTTCATTCTTTATTCCTTATTCTTTATTCTTTATTCTTTATTCTTATTCTTATTCTTTATTCTTCATTCTTATTCTTAAGTTTCTACACACCTAGTTAGTAAATACGAGTACGGCAAAAAAATGGTACGGGAATTTTACGGGTATAATACGGTAAACGGTGAAAAATACGTTTATAAATATTCGGCCATAAAATTCGGATACGGAAAAAATACGGTACGGGTATATACGGGTTTAATACGGTGCATTGTCAATAATACGTTTTGAAAAATACGGCAATATCAATCTTAGTTTTAATACTTTTATGGACTACCTAGTTTTGAAAATTTATATTTTAAACATACTTATTGTTAAAGAAAATTAAAAAAAAAGTTAAATTCTTATTCCAAATATTACCATTATTTCAATACAAAATCAATAAATTAATACTAAATCAAAACAGAAAATTCTGTTCAAATTGGATAAGAAATATATTTAAAATTAAAAAAAAAAAAATCCTAATACAAGTATATATTTCCTCTATTACCAAGGATCCTGTTCTTTTAAGGCTTTAATCACTCACATTGGCCATAATAATCACCCGAGGACCACCCAAAATGTCGATTAAAATCCCTCATGAAAAGTCAAGTATATCCTTATAGCCTTCCCTAAACTTCCCAAAACCAAAAAGACAGAAAGAATAAAAAAAGAAAAGCAAAAGGTGGGTGTTACAGTAAATTCTCAATCCCATAAACCAAAAAAGACATCCTCCACTTTCCTTAAATTGTTTGGTTTGGAGTCCATCCGAGCAGACCAGACCAGACACCCTCTAACATAAATGATAAAACATTTCTTTGTAAATTGTCAAAAAAAAAAAAAAAAGAAAAAAAAGAAAAAACCAACACGCTACTCTACATCTTACTTTATCCTTTTTTGTGTTTTTTTTTTTTTTTAACAAACAGTTCTCACTTGACTACTCTGAACCAACTGCATTTTTGTTGTTCTAAAGCACTTCTTCTTCTTCTTCATCTATGGCTGGCTACAGAGTTGAAGATGACTATGATTACCTCTTCAAGGTGGTGTTGATTGGTGACACTGGTGTTGGCAAGTCTAATCTGCTTTCCAGGTTCACTAGGAACGAGTTTAGTCTCGAGTCTAAGTCCACTAGACAACCTTCCTCTTCCTCTTCTTATTCTTCGATTGCTTCTTCAAATACTAGTAATAAAGCTCTGTTACCTTCCTCTAGAAGCGGGAACTGAAGAAGAACCGAAGAAGAGAGATCTGAGATCTGTTTTGTTTTTTTTTCAATAATTCGTAAATAGTTCGCAAATTATTCGCGAATTATACGGGAAGTCTTATTATATGCGTATAATTCGGCAGATTTCACAAAATACGTATACGTATGTTTTATACGCGAATTATACGGTTGTCCGTACAATTCGCGTATAATACGCATTTTTACCAACTAGGTCTACACATACACAATTATATGCATATGGATAGCTCATGCTTAAAATTTCTTACTTAAATGCAGTTATGAAATGCACATATGCAATGTTACATAAAATTAAGGTTTCTACCCAACTCATACTTCACTTAGGCATTTCATCAAACAATAATTGTGCATGAACAAACCCTAATTTAATTATCATTCCATTGGTTTCTTAAACCACCCAAAGTGAGAGAAAAACTCTCTTATATCATCACCATACCTACACGGCACAAACACTCCCAAAAGATTTCTCCAATTCTTCCAATTTCAACCCATCATCAAACCATCACATACACTCCTCATATTCAAATATATCCAACAACAAGCATAAATAATCATCAATCTTATCTCAATTTCTCAATAATCATAACATATACATATTTAAAGGAAATCTCTATTCACTTGATTTTCTTAAACTTTAACTTGAGTTGGATTTTAAGTGGAATTTACTTACCTTATGCTTGAGTAGTCTCTCCTAAGCTCTCTACTCTTGTTGGATTCAAATCTTCTCTTAACCCTAAGCATAAACTTCATAAGAACTCAACTTTTACACAAATAAATCATAAATAAAGAGCATGAATTCTTACCTTTTGATGCCTAGAATCAAAACCCTATGAAAATCTACTCAAAAGACCTCAAATTCCTTGGAGAAGTGAATGAAAATTTGAGAGAAAATGGAGGAGGAGAGTGGCGGTGGAATGAAGGAAATAAGGGTTACAAACCCTTATCATCTTATTTTATAAACATGCTTTCCCATTTTGCCCTTACACTTTTTTAAAAATTCCATCCTTGTCCCTTAGCCAATTACCATAATGCCCTTATTTTTATTGTATTCTCTATGAAATTCTATCTCTTTTCACTCCCCACAATTTTAACTAATTTTGAGTGAAAAGACTATTTTACCCTTAATACAAGTTTAAGGCATTTTCTTCATATTCTCTTAAAATAATTATAACAAAAATTAACTAAGAGTTATAAAACATAATTTAAATCATGTACCTCCATGTTGGGCGTTACAAGATCAAACCCTTTCGGTGATTATAGCTTCAAATCTTACCTTAGAGGAGGAGGAGAAATTGCTGAAGGTGTTGAGTGAGTATAGAGCAGCCATAGGCTGGATAATAGCTGACACTAAGCGAATTTGTCCTAGGAGGAGTCCAAACCAACTAGGGAGGCTCAAAGGAGATTGAATCCACATTTGAAAGAAGTGGTGAGAGTTGAGGTTTCGAAACTACTTGACGCTGGGATTATTTATCTTATTTCAGACAGCAAGTGGGTGAGTCCAGTCCATGTGGTACCTAAGAAGTTTGGCATCACAGTAGTGAGAAATTATGATGATGAGTTAGTGTTAACTAGGGTGACTACAGGTTGGAGGGTTTGTATTGATTATAGGAAGTTGAATGCTGCAACTAAAAATGATCATTTTCCTCTTCATTTCATTGATCAAATGCTTGAAAGATTGTCTGGTTATTCTTATTATTGTTTCCTTGATGGTTTTTTTGGTTACAATCAGATTCTGATTGCTCCAGAGGAACAAGAAAAGATAACATTCACATGTCCAATCATAACCTTTGCATATAGGAGGATGCCATTCAGATTATGCAATGCCCCAGCCACGTTTCAAAGGAGTATGATGTCTATCTTTTCTTATACGATTGAGAAATTTATTGAGGTGTTTATGGATGACTTCTCTGTATTTGGATAGTCGTTTGATAATTTGACTTTAGTTTTGAAAAGATGTGTTGAAACAAACTTGACTTTGAGTTGGGAAAAGAGTCATTTTTGTAAGTAAATCGACGGGTAAACACAGCAGAAAATAAAATTTTTTTCCCATCGATTACTTTGAATAACCCAAGATCAGGTTCTGATGTGTATATATTTTACATGCTTAAATTGAAAAGAACAAATATAAAAATAATCCAAACAAGGATCATAAATCATACGCACGTTTGGAGGCTCTTTCGAATGTCTTTGAACGCGATTTTGCTACCGATCCAAGAATAGGATCGAACTCATGTCGTCTACACGAAGACAGTACAATAGAGACCAGAGATTGATTTTGCTAGAACCAATCCTTGGCTTTAAGGATTCAAGGTTTGGAAGGATGAAGTGAAAAAGAAAAGAGAAGAAGAATTTTCTCTCAAATTTTTTCTTTCACCCACGGCTGAATAATGGATGAATCTATCAAAACCTATTCATCCTTTCTACATATAGAAAAGCAAAATATCCATTCCACCACTAAAGTTTAGCAACAACCCAAACTTAGGTGGAATTACACATAAGTCCCAATTTAATTATTTAGTTAAATATTAATATTAATATTAATATTAACTTCAACAATTGAATTCGTAATCTTGCTAAATTATTCCAATAATAAAATTGGACACAGGCTACAACCTCAGTAAATTTAATTACACAACAAAATTACCAATATGCCCTTTTGTCCAAAAAGACGAAAAAATACCCTTCCATAGTTAACCATCCTTAAACTGTTTCCTTAGTGTGTAACCCCTAGGCTCCTTGTCATACCGGCAATGAGTACTATCGTGGGTTGACATCAATCAATCGTCTCATTGCACACATACCAAGATTGGCCCCTAGCAAGGCATCATAGCCACCTGATAGATTTAGATTCAACGAAATAGCTACCTATCAACAATATGGTTACCATACAATCAAATCCTTTCATCATCTGTTATCTAATTGAGACTGAGGTATAGAAATAGTGTCAACCTCAGGTATCCTCGATATATTTGTATTCAATTACTAGACTAATGACCGGAATAAATTAGATTGAGCAACAACTCAATCCCACTGTGATCATGATTTAGTGTCATTGTCATTAATTGAATTGTGCCGTGAGACAACTTCTCCCATACCTGAGAGTGATGAATCCTCTGTTAATCCACCATAGTCTTGATACACTCGATGCAGCCCAATCACTACCGTATTAATAGGTTCAAATAGAACTACGTTAGGCTAGTGTCAAACTACACCAATCGGTGCACAAGGTGCTCCGGTGATCTCAAGTCTA
>CM047744.1:9271703-9301086 GCA_026225825.1 Pistacia integerrima
AAAAACCCCTTCTCCAAGTTAACCCAAAAGTTTACAAAATTTGTAATGTGAATGAATGAATAAAATATGAATTAAGTTGTCCTTATATAGTTTTTACAAAAAATGGCAGTTTGGTAAATATTGGAAAGTCAAATCAGGGTTGGAAATGTGCAATTTTTGCATTTTTCTTGATTGGCACCGCGACACAACTCCTGGCGATTTGTGCTTCGACAAAAACCCAACTACGCTATGACGCAGGATGAATCATGCCACAGAACGATTTGGATTTTCTGATATGTGCTGCGGCGCCATAAACTCACGCCGTGGCACAACAAGGATAACACCTATTTATGTCAAGGCGCAATAAACTCATGCGGCGGCACAACTAAGATTGCACCGATTTGCACCATGGTGCAACCTTGAAGTTCCACTTTTTCTTCTTCTTGTCTTGATTTCTTCACACTCTAATGAGTCCCAATGGTCTGAACATCAGTGCACGTACGAATCATCAATTTTGCACCTAAATTCTTGAAAACACACACAAACTTGTGATTTTGGAAGATAACGAAACATGCAAGGAATATCATCATAAATAATGCATTAAACTATAAATTCTCTACAATTTCATCCCCAAATCACTAAATATATATGCATTTCCAACACTCATCACAACCCCCAACTAGCTTATTGCTAGTCCCTAGCAATGAAAGCGATACAAATCTAATCCTAACTAAACTATCCTAAACTAAACTACTTCTGTAGGTTATCACGATTGCATTTAGTGCCTACAATAAGCCTTTAAACCCCTAGGTCCCCTTAGTGTACAAGTTATAGTCTGGTAAGGGTTTTTAGCGATGTTATCCACAAACATCCTAAGAGTCCTAACACACATATTCACAAGATGAAGATTTCCCCGATTAATCAAAAGAGGTGTCTCATAAATTGCATACACATGTAGTAAAAGGAATAAGCAATAATTACCCACATTCTAAGAACACCCTAAACATCAGTTTCACCTTCATTCTCAACTCTCACAACATAGTCAATTCCACAATCCACCAATCCTAGCCCTAGAGGTAGTTCCATATGCAACTTCAATAAAGAAAACAAATTTTTGATCCCATAAATATAAAAACTCTGAACACACAACTCTATAGGCCTACTTTTTAGATCACTCTTCATTAATGTAGAACAAACGCACAACTTCAAATAGGAAATGTGTTTAAGGGTTATCTAGGGTAGCTTATTGCGGGTCAAAAGAAAGAAAATCAAGGCTAAATATATACAATATCGGCACAACTGGGTGACTAAGGGTAATAACATATAGGGTTGGCTTGAAAGGCACAAATAGTCCAAAGATGGCCTATGTCATTTCTTAAATTATGTGTTATCTGGGATTTCGCCTCAAGTGATCATCAAATAATAGGTTCTAGAATTTGGGGGATCTCACAAAGTCATAGGAAGATTACCCACAAAACATCTGTAATTGCTAGGTTTGACCCACCAAACAAACCACAATCTTGAGAGTTTCAAACTACAGAAAAACCAACATCTAGAATAGTACCCTGAATAGAGTAAAAAGTAACTTCTTCTAGACACTACATGTCATTGCAATCATGTTATATCGTAGACATATTAAGTAATCTAGGAAACACAAATTCCCACAAACTAAAAAAAAAAAAAAAAATATTATAGGCATATTTCATAACTTTTCCCCACCCTCAACCTAAATCCTACATTGTCCCCAATGTAGCCATCAAAACAAAGTAGAGGTAAAGTGAAAGAAACAAGTTACCCCCCTTGATTAACAAATCGTAAAGGACCAGAAGTAACTTCATTGAATGTGCATCCTGTAATCAATATGAAATCTACCAACACACACAAAAAAAAAAAAAAATGAACACATGGTGTCTTGGAATAGAATCCATGTTGTATGTTAATCTTCATGAGTTTGTGGAAATAGAAATAAACAAAAAAACAGAAAAGATATGAAATCAACAACTAGAGTAAATAAAGTTTATACAAAAACAAAAAACATAATGAAAGCAATAAACACACATAAGAAACAAAACAAGAAATGAAAAACAACTGAAAATAAAACAGAACATCCAGATGTCAAAATCCAAATCCTCTCTCACTCCTCGTCATCAGTATCCTCATTATTAGTATCCTCCTCCTCATCAACATCATTTCCATATCATCTCCAGCCTCCTTTAAATCATCAGCTCCAAAATGCGCCATATCACCTCCAACAGGTGCCCTCAGCTCATAAGCCCCCGGATAGGTTGAAAATGGAAACTAATTGGGATCCGCTCCAAACTATGATAACTAAAACTGCTAGATCCTCTACATGGTTTGCCAACACTCGACTTGATATGTCACCTGACTAGTGGCCCATGACTGCCACTCCCTCATCCAAGAGACCTCATCAATCACTTTAGAAAGTTGTGCCCTCATACTGTCCATCGGATCAAGCTCAGGCTGGTGAGATGATGTCGATGGAAGTGAAGCTCTCTAAGTACGTCGCTATCGACGGTTATTAGCTCCCCTGGGTCCACTGCGGAGCTTCTGAAGGAATTGCATCATCAATCTTGGAGAGGTCGGTCTCTTTACTTCATCATCCCCATACTGAACTCCCTCTCTAACACACAAAGAAGTAATGAGACTCAGAAATAGGTAGCACACTCTTGAAACTCCGCAACATGCATGATCCTATAATAAATTACCTGACCAATGTTCATCTGCATCTACTGAGCAATGGCGTACAACATGAGTGCCCTTGTAGTATCAACTGTGCTGTGGTGGACCTCGGAAAAATCTTAGCACATACAAAATACTACCAAAGTTGACGAGTGATTGTGAGATGCTTAGCTTCAAAACCTTTATGCTTACCACAGTTGATCTTCCAGTCTCCTTGGCCATCGGTCAAACGCTTCAACACTCTATCATAGTTCGGCTTCTTGATGAACTGTGTATACTCATCATGATCAACATGAATTTCGGGCAACACAAAAAAATTGTTGATGGTTGCTCAAAGCTCAACTCTCTCCCTCTAACCCTAGTTTTTCTGTTTTGACCTTCAAAGGCATTAGCATAGAACTTCATGGCAAGGGGCTCAATAGCTACATCCAAAGGGGCAACAAATCTATTCGAGTTCAAGTCCCTAATCTCAGCAGTAATCCCTAAATATTCACTTCGGAAAGTAAATTCCCCTTTCATCGAAAAAACCCCAACCACTCTTTGCAACCTCTTTATATCTCTCTTCTATAGTAGGACTCACAAATCTATCATCATGGGTGTCCCGTGGGGCAACCCTATGACTCCTACTCGAACCAGCCCCATCTCTACTCCTCTTATGCGATGCCCTATCAAAAATCAGATCATAATAACCTAAATCACAACAACAGTACCCCAAGAACAATCTAACACTCTGCCTAATTACACGGCACCAAATCACCAACAACAATCCTTACACACCCCAATCGTACCACAAAAAATCTGCCCAAGTACACGAAAATCACACAACACCCAACTCTCAATCACAGTTAACGACATGCAAAAACAGTAATCAATCACTATTCTAAATCAATTAAGATCCAACTTAATCAATCAACATTCAAACTCAATTTTTTGCAATTCAATTCTCCAATAAATCAAACAATGAGTGATCCAAGATGCTTACCAGAGCAAGAATAGTAATCAAATACCTTGGATTGAAGAATTGGTGCCCAAAAAAAAAAAATCCCCAATTCTGCCCTAACTACTCTTTGATTTTTTATTTTTAGGGACTCAATATGAGTAAAATCTACAAAATTAGGTGTAATATAAGTGTTTAGAGGATGTATGGAAGGATTAACAGCAAAATCTTAGCAAAAATATGATAGGTGATGAAAAAAAATTGAGTGAAAATGTGATGCGACGTTGTCTGAAATGAACATATGTTTATATAGAGTTCATGCTACATCGTAGCATGACACGGTTTTTCTAGGCAAATATATGAACATCGCCGAAATGCGCCACGGTGCCACATTTTGTGCCGTGGCATGACATGGATTTTATCGCGTGAACCATAGACACTGAAATACTTGTGCGTCTCACACCGAAATATGTCATAGCAAGGAAACTTGTGCCGCGACGTCACAATGAATCAATTACGTATGAAACGCCGATTTGTGCCGTAGCGTGTACATCTTGCGTCGCAGCATGAACTGGATTTCCTGGAAAAAAAATTAACAAGTATCAATAATCTACAAAATTCAAACAACATACTAAAATAAAATATTGAATAGAATTAAAACATACTGAAAGTAAAATAGTAACATGAATAAAATAAAAGATGAAAAGCTCGGGTTGCCTCCCAAGAAGTGCTTGTTTAACGTCTAAGCTAGATGAAATGCTAAGTCTTCACTCTGAAGTGTTGAGGTACTCCACCACTTGGCTTGGAGCAAATTTATCCAAGTATGCCTCAGCTAGTGTTCATTGACCTTGAATCGGTTTCCCGTTTTCAAAATTTCTATCTCCACCACTCCATGAGGGAACACTTCATGAACTTGAAATGGTCCAATCCATCTTGATTTTAATTTCCCTAGAAAAAAGAAGCAAACGTGAGTCATAAAGCAACACTTTCATACCTTAATGGAACTTTTTCTGCTATATTGCTTTATCATGGTAGAGCTTAGTTCTTGATTTGTGGATCTTTACATTTTCATATGCTTCATTTCTAAGCTCATCTAGCTCACTCAGTTGCAATTTCTTAACTTCTTCAGCTTTATCCATGTCAAAGTTTAATCGCTTTATCGCCCAATGCTCTAGTTCTATTGGTAAATGACATGTTTTCCCAAAGACTAACCTATAAGGGCTCATCCCAATTGGAGTCTTGAAAGCTGTTCGATAAGCCCACAAAGCATCGTTCAATTTCCAAGCCCAATCCTTCCTTGACATGTATACCGTTCTCTCCAAAATGACCTTAATGTGCTTGTTACTTACCTCTACTTGCCTTGAAGTTTGAGGATGATAAGGAGTTGCCACTTTATGTGTGATGTTGTACTTTTTCAATAACGCTGCAAAGGACTTGTTACAAAAATGACTTCCCCCATCACTAACAATAATTCTAGGAGCACCATAACGTGTAAAAATAAAATCCTTAAGGAAACTAAGTACAGCCTTACTATCATTAGTTTTAGTGGCAATCACCTCAATCCATTTTGAAACACAATCGACAGCCACAAGTATGTAAGTGAAACCGAAAGAGCTAGTAAACGGACCCATAAAACCGATACCCCACACATCGAACAACTCGACCACCATAAATGATATAAGTGGCATTGATGAGAATGCAAAATGTCATATTTACCCCCCTTAATGTGTAGTCTTTTATACTTATTTGTTGCCTAAATGTACTCATTATTATTCTATTTTGATTTAGGATGCAAATAGAGGCGTTAAATGCAAAACGGAACTAATTAGGTGAATTCGGATAGTTTTGACATTGCTTCGTAATCTGGGAATAACTCTCTCATCCGAGCTCCGATTGAGATGATTCAAAATGTTGTGAACCCTAAGAAATATATCTACAACTTTCATGTTTTGAGTTTGGAGAGATACTCGATGAATCAAGGTTATAATCGGGCTTGAAGTTGACGCACCTGCACTACCGACGTTCTGGAACATTCCGCCTTGTCATGCAAGTTAAAGAGGCAGTTTATTATTGGAAGATTTGAAGACCTATTGCACGCAAGTTACAGCTGGACACACCACTTATCTATTTTATTTTAGGACTTTATTTTATTTTCAATTAATTAGAATCAGATTAGGATAAATGTTATTTTAGGATATTAGAATATTTTTAAGAGATTTAGTAGGATTAAAAGATTTGAATGGGATATGTTTAAAAGGGGAGCGAGATCAGATTGGAGAAAACACACACGCCTCTCTCTCTCTCTCTCTCTGCTGGAATTCGTTTTTCTTGAGTTTTTCATGACCATGAGTGGCTAAACTTTCAGAACTTGGTCGAAGGAAACGAAGACCTCGGAATCAATAAACCTGTGAGATCTATCTATTTTTAGTGTTCAATTTATGTTTTGAGTATTGGATGTTCTTCTATGCATATTGTCATGATTGTTGCGTTTAATTGCTAGGAGGCCTACTAGTTGATTATTTGTTGCAATCTACTGCTAAGTTAGATATCAAATCCGTAATTGTTTGATCCCTTTAACTTGTGAAGCAATTAGGGTTTAAGAATTTATTGCGTTAGGAATTGTTAAGTCTTAAGAAGAACATTTGACTGAATTAAATACAACCGCTTGTGTTTGTGTTGTTTAGCTTCATCGATCTCTCTAGGTCTTAAGGCTGCCACTAGATTAAATGTTTAGCGCTTGCCTAGGGTTGTTTAGTAGTAAGATTAATTAGATCACTTGTTTCCTAATTAATTACAACTAAGGAGAGATAGGCAAATAGTTCTAACGGTGAATACTCAAAGTAAGAATTGATTTATTTTTGCATCAATGATCAGTTGTAAGATTTCGATGGTGGATGTTGACTTAGACCAAGTTTCGTTATTTTGATTGATTTTGGTAATTTAGGTTGAATATCTTTTCCTGAAATTGTTTCTGTTTTTACTAAAATCCCCCCCATACTGGTTCATGTAACATAAAACTCAGCTAGACACTCTCCGTGGGAACGATCCCTACTCACACTACTATGTGTATTTTTAGGGTTTTAATTCTAGGTGCCTACGACAACACATCAGATTTTGGCGCCTCTGCCGGGGAGTAATTCTAGTTGATTTTTTGTTTTGTTTTTGTGATTCTTATTTCGTTCTTGTTGTTATTTTATTTTATTTTTATTTTTGCAGAAAAAAAAGGAAAAAAAAAATATGAACAGTAGTACTATTCATAAGAAAAATTTTGGTTGAATTAGAAGTGCTGCGAGTACCCGTTTTGAAGAAAACAAAATTCTGAGCAAGACTAGAAGGCTTCTAGCCCCACCTTCTTGAGGCCAGAAAACAACGTTTTGATAGGGTTTTTGGCATTTTTGTGTTTCTGTCATTAAAAAGAAAAAAAATTTAATTGATTTTTTATTTATTTTATTTTCTGGTTGGTTTTTCATTATTTGTAATTTATTTCTTTATGAGTTTCTGTGTTTTATGACCAGGTCCTCTCATCTTGGCGATTTAACATTCGACTCGGAAATAGAGAGCACTTTGCGCAGATTAAGGAAGGAAGCTCGGAGAAATTCTAAGGAAAGCAATTTGGTTTTTGATTCCCAATTTGCTAGGAACTCTGATTTAGAAAAGGAGGAAGTCATGGCTGGAAATCAAACTTTGAAAGAGCTTGCTGCCCCTGATTTGAATCAAGCACCTTTATGCATAACGTTTCCTGTTTTAGATGCTGCTACTACTTTTGAATTAAAATCTGGACTAATACATCTCTTGCCCACTTTTCATGGCCTTGCAGGTGAAGATCCTCACAAGCATTTAAAGGAGCTTCATGTGGTTTGCACGAGTATGAAACCTACCGGGGTGACTGAGGATCAAATTAAATTAAAAGCCTTTCCGTTTTCTTTGAAGGATTCGGCTAAGGATTGGCTCTATTATCTACCTTCCGAAACTATAACCACATGGAATGAGATGAAGAGGTTGTTTCTGGAGAAATATTTCCCAGCTTCAAGGGCAGCCAATATTCGGAAAGAAATTTGTGGTGTAAGGCAGCACAACGGAGAGTCTCTACATGAATACTGGGAACGTTTTAAGAAATTATGTGCAAGCTGCCCCCATCATCAAATTAGTGAGCAAACTGCATCCGATCCATTCTATGAGGGCCTTCTATACACTGATAGGAGCATGATTGATGTTGCTAGTGGAGAAGCTTTGGTGGATAAAACTCCCGAGGCCGCGAGGAACTTGATTGCAAATATGGCAGCCAATTCTCAACAATTTGGCACTAGGCTTGACCTTCCTTCTAGGCGTGATAATGAGGTAAATATTTCTTCCCTTGAACAACAAATCTCGAGTCTAACTTCTCTTGTTCATCAATTGGCTATAGGTAATATGCAAATAGTGAAGGCTTGTGGGATTTGTTCGAAAGTAGGGCATCCAACTGATATGTGCCCAACTCTTCAAGATGAGCCTATTGAGCAAGTGAATGCAACAGGTGGTTTTCCTGGACAACCGCAAAGGAAGTACGATCCTTATTCGAGCACATATAACTCGGGATGGAGGGATCACCCCAATCTTGGCTATGGGAATCCACAAGTGAATCAGCTAGTGACTTAAAACCGCCCAAGTTACCAACATTATAAGCAGCCATACCCCCCTAGACAACAACCGGGCCAAACTTCTAATTCTGGTATGTCTTTAGAAGATATTATTAAGTCTCTTGCCACTAATACTTTGCAGTTTCAATAGGAGACGAGGGCCAGTGTTCAGAGTTTGGAGAATCAAATGGGACAGATGGCAACCGTAATAAGTAAGCTGGAGGCACAAAGTTTGGGGAAATTACCCTCTCAAACGGTGGTAAATCCAAGAGAAAATGCAAGTGCGATCGTCTTGAGAAGTGGTAAAGAGGTGGAGATTCCAGTAAAGGCAGCCCCTGCATCGTCGAAGGAAGAAAAGGAGAAAACTTCATTGTAGGCAGGAACGTTCCCAACGGCGATGGTGTTCCTAAGAGTAAGTTTCCGCTTCTATCCGATTATAAACCAATACCGCTTCCTCAAACGTTGGTAGAATCTAGAAAAGATGAACAAAACAGAGATTTTTATGAGACTTTTCGTAGATGCGAGGTAAATATTCCACTTTTAGACGCTATTAAACAAGTACCTCGTTATGCTAAATTCTTGAAAGAACTGTGTACAACTAAGAGGGAACAGAAACTTAAGTGGTGTGAAAAGGTGAGAGTAGGAGAGAATGTTTCTAGTTGATTCAGAGAAAACTTCCAGCGAAGTGCAAAGATCCAGGTATGTTTACTATCCCTTGTACGATAGGTAACACTATGTTTGAGAAGGCCATGATAGATTTAGGAGCTTCTATTAATGTCATGCCATATTCTATATATGCTTCCTTGAAACTTGGACCTTTGAATAAAACTGGTGTTGTCATTCAATTAGCTGATAGATCTAATGCCTATCCTAAGGGTGTAGTTGAGGATATTCTGGTACAAGTTAATGACTTAGTTTTCCATACTGATTTCTACGTACTTGATATGGAAAATGGTGATTAAACTGCTCCAATTTTGTTAGGAAGACCTTTCTTAAAAACATCCAAGACTAAGATAGATGTTCATAGTGGCATACTTACCATGGAATTTGATGGTGAAATTGTCAAGTTTAATATTTATAATGCCATGAAATATCCTGATGATGATGATAATCATGTTTATTCTATTGATGTGATTGATTCTTTAGCACAAGAAGTTTTTGAACTTGATGGAGAAGATGGATTGGAAGTTGCCATTAGCAAGCATCTTGAGAAAGAGAATAAGGAGTTTGCCTTGAGTACTAATTTGTAGGAAATTGTTGCAGCGTTGAATGATTTTCCAAAGTTACAGCAGTTAGGTAACGTTTCTTATATGGCATTACCAATTTCTAACAAGAGGCCTTTACCTTCTGTTTTGTAGGCTCCCATTCCATATTTGAAGCCTCTCCCTAGTTACCTCAAGTACGTGTTCCTTGGAGACGGAGGAACGTTACCGGTGATCATCTCCAGCAAACTTAGTGCATCGCAAGAAGAGAAACTTATGCAGGTCCTTAAGAAGCATAAGACAGCTATTGGTTGGAAAATTACAGATGCTAAAGGAATTAGCTCGTCTACATGCATGCATCGTATCTTGCTTGAAGAATGAGCAAAACCTTCCCATCAACCGCAAAAAAGATTGAACCCGCCTATGATGGATGTTGTGAAAAAGGAGATCCTCAAACTGCCTAGTACTCACTCCTTAGGACTCCGAGTCGACTGAGGATTCCTCACCTTTTAGGACTTTAAGTCTCATAAGAATTCCCATATCACAAGGATTCTGAGTCTTACACAAAGGAAGGTTCCAAGTCTTACTCACACTTTTCCTCTTCGAGTACTCCTAGTTTCACAAGAACTAGCACTTCGACTTCGTGAAGGACTGGAACACCTAGTTCTACAAAGACTTAACCCCTTTAAGCCCCTTATGAAAGCAGAGGTCAAGCCTCTAAGAATTCATTCACTCACCACCTTTCTCTTGAGCTCTCTTGTTCTTGCTCTCTCAAGAACCACTGTCCCTTACCATAGAGCCGTGTTTCAACCACTCTACACTGGTAGTCATTCCTTAGCTCCATGATCATGGTAAACCCTTCCTTCTCGTAGGCTTACTACCTATCCCATAATCATGCTGACTTGACCGTTTGGAGTGCCTACGATTGACACCACACCAGTGTCCCCAAGTACTTTGCATTCCCTATTTCTCTATCTGTAGGTCTATGAGATTGTTAGTGGTCTCTTCCCCACATGATCATCCTCACAAGACTCACGATAAATTCCGACCGTCTACACTAGCGGCGACTGCAAATAACGATATATCATTGATGGCCATATTTTCATGATTCCACATTTCTCTAATGTATGCAAAATTCATATAAATTTCAATTTTTATATACCACTTTTGACACGTGTGCCACTTCTGGGGAAATAGTTCTATGTGTCGTTTCTTAGACATTTCCTACTTCTAGGGCACCATTATTATATGCTACTTCTAGAGCATGTGCCACTTTTGGTGGCTTCTGTCTCTTCTAAGACTTATGCCTCTTCAAATGCATAGCTCTTTCCAGGCTGTTATCTCTTTAATAAACACTATTTCTTCTAGACTTAAGTTAGAAAATATGGTTTTATATATAGCTCGAGCATTATTGTTAGTAACAATGGTGTTAGTTTTATTCTTTATTTTCTTCTTCGAGGAAATAATATCTTTGGATCTAAGGGTCTGCCATGCTTTTGGTGTGCAAGAGATAAATTATTTGTGGCCACTTTAGTAGATTGTTTAGTTGGAGTAATAACCCATGTTGGTGCATTTGTATATGTTTCATTATGCATCTATGAATGCGTTTAACATTCTGTTAACAATAGTCTAGAGATGCATTGTCTTTCACAATTCATATTTCACATTAAGGTTGTTAGAACTCAAGCCCAAGAGAGAGCCCAGCTTGATAGGTGGAAGAGCCCCTAGGTTTAAGTACCACACTTGGTAGGTGTGAGATCCCAATGTGGGATCCTAACATTTCACCCCCCTTTAAGAGCCGACGTCCACAATGGCTTTTACTCTATCGACACTGACCCGACAGTAGCCTTTTCCCCTTTGGGCAGCTTCATTCACCTATCATTCATTCGATGCACATTGCTCCTTAATCTAGCCTATAGATAGCCCTTTCCGTAGCCCAACTCTCAACGAAAAGCACCAATGTTAGAACTCAAGCCCAAGGGAAAGCCCAACCCAAAAGACCGGCCTGATAGGTGGAAGAGCCCCTATGTAACGCCCCACTTGAGGTTCATAGCTAACGTTTCTTATTTCACTCTTAATTGAGTCGGTTTTGATGAATATTGGTTGGTTGGTCTTTGGTTGTATTGATATGTTGAGTATTTACCTTGAAATGAGTCAAAATTAGAAGGTTTTTGTTGTTACAAGGGTTCGCCGCGGCGAAGAGGTGTTGAAGCCACGGGGAAGCTGCTGGACAGTTTCGCCGCGGCAAAGGAAGCTTCGCCACTTACGACGTGCGGTTGAAAAGTTTATTGAGTTTTAGATATTTTTTCCCTTAAGTGTTATTTGACCATTTTACCCCCTAATTAGCGAAAAGTGGGGAGTAAAATGTAAGGAAATTTCATGGAGAATATGTTGGTATGGGGGTGTGTTTGTAAGGAATCAAAGGATATGGATGGAATTTTCAAGAAAGAGCAAGGGCAAAATGGGAAGAATGAGTTTGTTAGAAGATATTTAGGGGGTTTAGTCTTTGAGAGCTTTTCA
This sequence comes from Pistacia integerrima, assembly GCA_026225825.1. NCBI lineage: Eukaryota > Viridiplantae > Streptophyta > Magnoliopsida > Sapindales > Anacardiaceae > Pistacia > Pistacia integerrima. The sequence continues at coordinate 9,283,658 of CM047744.1, forward strand.
TTTTCCCATTCCACCGCCTCCTCCATTCTCCAAATTCTCTCAAATTCTTTCAATCTTCCAAGGATTTCCAAGAGCTTTTTGAGTAACTTTTTAGTAGGGTTTTAATCTAAAGCATCCTAAGGTAAGGATTCTTGCTTTTAGATGAGAGTTTGATTATGTTTTGATTAAAGTCTCAAGTTGTTGTTGTTGTTGGTTAAAGTTGTAGAGAGAAGGCAAGCTCCCAAAGGAAAGGAGAAGTGTTAAAGAAGTTTATTTCCTCATAAGGTAAGTAAATTCAACCCAAGTTGAGATTTAAGGACTCTTTTGAGTAGAGAGTTATATATAAATGTGTATTCATTATGTTTGTTGAAGTGAGATGAATGAGATTAGTAGTTATTAATGAGTAATACACATAAATTGAGTTATGAGAAGTGTTTTATTTGCTTGATGTTGGGTTGAGTTTGATTGAAGTTGGAGGAAGTTTTAAGCAAGCTTATTGAAGTGCTTTTCTTTTGACAGCAAATTTAGAGTTTATGAGGGAGTTTCCTCCCATTTGGATGATTAAAGAAAAGAGAAAAGTTAGAGTTAGAATAGAGTTTTATATGCACATGAGTTGTATGATGAAATGCTCAAGAGAAGCATAAGTAAGAGTAGAAAGCCTTAATTTTTGCTACATGGCATAATTGCATCTCATAAATGCATTAATGAGCATAAGTCATTTATGTGCATTAACCATGCATTAATTATGCACTAGAGAAGAGAGTAGAGAAAGAGTAGAGATTTTGAGTTTAAGCTACTCTAAGAGTCAAGAGAAAGAGAGAATAAGCACTATAGAGTAAAAGCTAGAGTAGTGCTAAACAAAAGAATAGAGTAGGCTGTGCGATGGGGAACCTGTGAGTACGGGTAGAGTATTCCCACATGTACGCCAGCATTGAGAGCGGCATGAGTATCAGAGAAGTGGTGTAGCCCGTAGAGTACATGCGGATGAGGGCTATACTCGAGTTTACCCGAGAGATTCTATGCACTCACATGGCCAAAGGTTCCGCATCCATGCATAACCAAGTCCGATCGACTAGAATGAGTAGTAGTCACAGGGAGTGGAAGCGAGTCCTAGTCGTGCCTCCTCCGGTCAGATGGGGCCGTGACTTACTAGAAAGAGAGTTAGTAGAAAAGAGTTATGAGAAAGAGAAAACAAAGAGTTGTATAAGAGAAAGAGTAAATAAAAGAAAATTGTAGGGAAAGAATTAGAGAGAGAGAGTTACGGGGATAGTTGAGTAAAGAGTTTACTTACTGAGCATTGTTTTGTGCTCATCCCATTGTTCCCTATGTTTTTGCAGGTTCTAGATGAGGACACGGTCGGATGGACATCGGCACATGAAGAGAATTGGCTACACTGTCCCCCCTATTTTGATAGTTTTGCATATGATACAAATCTTGTATATATTTGTATAAAGAATACATATGTTTAATAAAAGAAAATTTTAGGCCCAACTTTTTATGTTATTTTACATATACTTTTACTATGCATATTTTTATGAGAATGGAGTCGTTACACCCTAGGTTTAAGTACCACACTTGATGGGTGTGAGATCCCAATGTGGGATCCTAACAAAGGTGCAGAGGATCTAAATGAGACATATTATGTCACTTTCCATGTAAGTTCATGCTTTACTTCAAGAGACTTAATCATTTCCCTAAACATGGGGTACAATATCAAACCCCACAAAAAGTGTGGTAACAATATCATCTGTCAAGACTTCAACAAATTCTATGACCATTAATTTGTCAATATGCACTGGGAATGGTGAAATAATCACTAGGGAGTAATTTATAAATTTTTATCAAAACCTCATTGACTTATTCAGCAGTCAAGAGACGTTACATCAATTCTAAATATATGAATATCTATGATATCCATACTGCTATTTTTGGAGCAGGTTTAATATCAAATCTACTTCTTCAGGAGTAGATAATATATGTTTTAGTTGCTATCATAAACCATACAATTTCAATTGTGAGGTAACATTACTAATTTATATTTAGTAACTGATTTGTAATGTCAAATAATTGACTTTTCTTAAGCTTTAAGGAGAACATTTCCATTCAACGGTCATTCAATATTTTATAGGATTGACAAATCTTGTAGCTTGAGAAATTTAACTCCCAGAATTTAATTCAATTAGTAGAAAGAAAATTAGAAATTCATCTTATCTTACAAGGAAAATTGATTTTCTTTCCAAAATTTTGATCGTCTAGATGCATGACATAATAACGCGTTCTAACATCTCAAATGTCTATTATATTGTAAACTTCAGGTTTACATTTGGCATTGAGAAACTTCTGGTTCTAGAAATTTAAATTCTGCTATCTTATTGAAAAGTTGGTAAAGATATGGGAGATGAAAATGGCATGACATGTATAGAGAATGTAAAGACTAAATAGAAATTGCCCGTTATTCCAATTCCATGCTTGACCCGTTATTTCACTATTTCATTCAATGGGCCCAAACTATAACAATTCCATTGTGGTAATCTCATTATTACCCATCTACAAATATTAGTATCATTACATTTTTTTTTTTTTTTTTGTTCATCAATCCAGTACTTATGTTTACAAAACTTCAGGTTTGCTATTGGTTTTTAGAACTTTAGGTTCTAAATCCATATTTAGATTGATATTAAGGAAATTTAGGACTTCAGGTTCTAATGTAGATTAAACTCCAAATTCAAATCTAAACTTTTTGTTTATGATATGGAACTTCAGTTCCATTTATATTTTTATTTCACATACTTCAGGCTTGTAATCAGGGCCATCTCAAGAACATTTATGACCCTAGGCAGGAGTTACTTTGGGAGCCTTCTAATAATATAAGCATATATTAAAAAAATTATTTCAAATTTATTTTCTTGCCTTTTGAGATGCAAAATCACTAGGAGAAGTGGACGGCGATTGGCAGGCTAACGGGGTTAGATTGGTGGAGGGGGTTTTGGAGAGCAGAGGTTGGAGAAGCGATGGGTGGTGAAATAGGTAATTTTCAATGCCCGGATTGGCCAAAAAGGCTTGAAGTCGCAACCCAAAAGGTATCGGTGGCTGGTGATTGACGGAGTAAACAGATGAGGTATGATAGGGATTTTGGTGAGAGGGTTGGGGGGAGGAAGATGGTGATGGTGATGTCGGGAAGGCCAATAACGTCGGGTACATGCTGAAAAGGCCGAAAAATGGCTGTCGTGTGTGGTGGAGTTGGGTTATGAGATTTGTAAAAAATCGGTCAAATCGAGGGCTATCAAAGTTGGAAAAACACTTAGGAAATGATAAAGTGATGATTCCAGTCAATTTTGGTGAGAAAATTTATCGGAATCAGCTCCAAACGGCTGGCAACGAAAGAAGGGTGGAGATGATTTATGTAAATGTCGAATTTTGGGATGGAATTGAGGTAGAGTAATTTGAGACATATAAATGACTATTTTAGTCTTTTATTGTTAAAAGGAATTCAATGTGTTAATTTAGGAGTGTAAATTAGAATATATAAAATTAGAGGTACAAACTTGTTATTTCGTCAAACTTTGAGTGAGAATATATGTAAAAAGTTTATAATAAATTTGGATCTTTTTTTTCCTGGCCTGCATAAAAAATCATACACTATTTTTTATTTTTTAATATATTAAAAAAAACTATAAAAAAATTTGGGCCTCTATTTTTGGGGGGCCCTAGGTAGGTGCCTCACCTGCCTACCCCTTGAGTCGGGCCTGCTTGTAATTAGTATATAGAACTTTGAGCTTATATATTTGATATTTAAAACCTTAGTTCTAGTATCATTTAGATTTTAAAACTTTAGGCTTGATTTGACATTTACGACTTCATGCCCAAAATGTTCTGCAATTTTTCAAACTTCAAGTTATAATGAGATACAGTTAAAACTTTTAATTTAAAAGTACAATTTATTTTTTGATATGGAAGGTCTAATTTAATATTGGAAACCATAAAGCATACTCATAAAAATAGTTGTAATAAATAACATGTATAAATTAAATATATATATTAAATTAAACATTTAATGAATTTAACGTTCCCAAATTACTCATGTTGATAATATGTACTAAATAATTGCAAATAATATAAAGTAAATGGACTAACAGTATAGAGAAAGAATAAGAGGACTAGAATGGTATTAGCCTTCTCATTCAATTGATTCTTACAAATTTGTACATCCGATTAGGGGTGTAGTCGAACCAAGTAGCTCAGGCTCAACTCGTCACGAGCTGAGGCTCGATTTGATTGTCAACGAGTACATCCTGAGTTCAAGTGCCATTACAAGCTCGCAAAATAGTCGAGCAGTTTTGGACTCAATTCGATCTGCTCGCGATCGTTAGAATTCTCACATTGTTGTAAACGATAAAATTTACAATTAAATTTGTAATGAGAAGATCTTGTGAGGTGAGCCACTGACAATCTGGATGGACCTGCAGGGGGTGCTCTTGTAGTTGAGGGGGCTTTAGTAACTTTTGGATGTCGTCGGAATATGCCAAGAGCTTGGGGGTGAGAATACTAGAACTTTGGGGTGATTTTTGAATACCTAATGAGAGGGTTTGCCTCTGTTTATATAGTGAACCCAATGGGTCTGAATCTTAGTAAGACTATGAGTCCTACTTAGTAGGAGAATCCTCTTTTTGGAAAGAGATTAGATTTCTTGCCTTTATCGGTTTAGGCTTTCCTCTTTGGGTGAGATCTAGGATCTCATCAGAAGAGGAAATTGACTAGAATTCTGATCCTTATTGTGGACTATTGTGGGCGAATGGGCTAGACCCAGTTCAGCCTAACTCGTAGAGTAGCCCAACTCATTGAGCATGCATTTCACAAGGTAGTTCAAGCATGAACCAATTGGAATTGGGCTAAGGCCTTTAGGCTGTGACATTGTCATTTTGTTATTGGACCTCGTCAAGTCCAATATGATTTTTGGCCCATACAATTTGTCTCCCACTCTCTAAGTTAAAGGGTATTTAGCTTAGAGAGCAGATTCATTTACTCATATTCAAGATACAGATAGGTCACCACTCCTAGGAGAAGGACTCGATTGTTATAGGTGCCCTTAAGACACTGTTAGCTCAACCCAGTCTCAATGACCGAACCGAACAAATCAAAGATCACAGGGATCTCATCCAAGATGACTCCAAAGAGTCACACTGATGTTTGCCTGGTTCAACGATGTTTTGAGCGAGGATTGCATCAACCGAGCCGAATGGGATGTGACTTAATTTGGTTGATTCAAACAAGCACCACCGTTCAATACTACTTTGGCCGTGGAATGATCGTAGGTAGTGAGGGTGGAAAACAAGGGAATAATGATACGGGCTTTGGCAACCATTCCCCATATGGTGATGCAGGGGTGAAGCGTGATTGAGGACTCGTATCGTCAATTCTTGGGTGTTGTGATGAATCTATTGTTTGGAAGCGAAGCCACCCGGAGGTGCTATCGCTTCTCAAATTTGCATAGATAATGGAAGATGTGGAGCTTAACTTCCCAATAAGGCACTTTATCTTGTACATCTAAGTCGTCTTGTGACATTGTGAGTGAGTCCTTAAGCGATGCGGTGAGGATGTACACAAGTCCCACTTCGTGTAAACCACACGTGCGAGATGTAAGAGGTGGGAAATGAAAAGTTTCTGCCTTTTGGTTGCCAATGACACTCTGCCACTTGTCTTTTGCAGACTGACTCCTATTAAATGTGACGTCCCTTCGTTTTTTAGTTCAATTTTAGCATTTGAGTCTGTTTAAAGAGAGAGAAAGTGCGGGCGATTTTTGTTCTAAAAAAATTGTTTTCCAACTACTTGTATAGTAAATCTTCAATTTTTTCATCCATTTTCTTTGTTTTTTGTTTTCTTCGTGTTACTAAGTGAAAAACCGAGTGTTTTAGAGACCTATTTAGAGGTATTTGGGTTTAATTCGAGTTTGGGTTTTGATTTTTTGGAAAAAAATGGTTTTGTGGAGTTTTTCAACTAGTTTCAGGAGGTGAAGTGGCTTTTGGGTTTGTTGTGGAGGAAGGGACGAAGGCAAAGAGTTTTTTGGGGAAGGCTGAGTTGAATTTGATTAAGCCAAGTCGAACGATGAGTAAGACTTAAGACTCCTTCGATAAGTAGGTAGTGTCAAGTGGCAGGTATAGTTTGGAGTTTATAAAGATCAGAGTCGAGCGGTGATGTTTGGGGGAACATATATGAAGATGCGCCAACCATGGTGGTACTCTCTAAAGGTGGCGAGACAGCTCCAACTGGAGGGGTGAACATTGCCTTCCATGTGGGACATGTACCGAGCAGCCATGCGCAGAGCAGCTAAGTTAAGGCCTCGAGCAAAATAAAGTTTAGATAGGGGTGAATTTGAATCGTAGGGCGCTGCCTCCCCGGGATCGCGCGAGATGGGAGCAAAGCCTCCTTCCCGCGGTGGTGGTCACGGGGACAAGCAAAGTAGTCCCAAAGTTGGGATGTTAGCGACAACGCCGTTGCCTAGGCTTGAGCCAATGGAGTTGATGAAGCCCTCGTATCTTTACAAGATACCTGGTTCCCTATGTAGATAAGGGTGGGTGCTAACCAGGACACGAGAGTGGATTGGTGGGTACCGTGCGGGTTGAATCAAGTATATGAGCAGACCCTAGTAGAGGGGATGTACTTTCCCATCCCCTCGATTGGTGCGTGAGGTGTTGAGCCATCATGACATTGCCCACTGAGCCAACTAATGCTCGAACATGTGGCGGTTGCCTCATGTCCATCGAAAGTGTTTATGCACACGCCTCCATATAGAATTGAGCTATGGATTTCTTGTGCTCGTATTATTTGAAAGAGCATGACAAGTAGAAAGGTAGATATCTCTTTATGTACAACTGACCGAAGACATTTGGTGATAGGGTTGAAAAACGTATGATATAAGAAAATGGAAGGACAAACTACTTGTTCGTGAAGAAGGAGGGTGACTTGGTTTTCGGGGAAGGTTGAAGCAAGGGAAGGGCCTTGCACATTTCTTCTAGCAAATGACAGTAAGAAGATTTTATTTTCGCTAATGTTAGTTGTATTGAATCTTATTGTTTCTTCTTTTACGAGGACTTGAACAACAATAAAAGCGTTACGGGACTCCCATGTTGAGGAGAAGAGCCTTTGAGCCATCCTTACTTTATCAGAAGAAGAGAGAAATTACTGCCAAGTGTTAGACGAGACGAATCCGCGAATAAGCCATTTATGGGGGCACGTCTTTGAGGTGCACAAGGTACCTTGCTTCTGCTTGGGAACCTGTTGTTGTACGTGCTATTGGTCCAAGACAAAGAACCTCATCGCCTTTTGTAGTTCTATTCATCATCCACTAACCACCTGAGGGAATTGTGACCTTGGGGCGTAAGAAAGGATGTTGAGCGAGTTCAAGGTTCCGACCGTCCAAGGAGATCAAGGAGAGGCCGGTCAAGGGCCGAGTCGCTTAAAAAAGCCCCCGAAAAGACGGAACCGTTGGATGGAACTCCTCGATAGTAGTTGGCCTAGGGGGTCAAGTCCATGCGTCTCCCCAACCAACTCAAAAAGCGTTGCCGGGACTTCATGGTTGTGGTGCCGATGACAATAGTGTAAAGATCGTCGTCCCGTTTGATGCTTCGGCCTACTCGACACTTCTTTTGTTGAGTCGTGTTGACTCCTTCTCACTTTGGGGCGTGGAAGATAGCACCATCTTGGGAGGATTGGTGGGGTGCAAAGCACCCAGAGTGACCATGACTCGCCTCTTCCAAGTTTATGAAAGTTTGCTTTGCCCTCCCTCGTTTTTTTTGCTTTTATACTTGGTTTAATTTGTTACCCTCTCTTTGGTTATATGCTCTTTCTAGGGGGGCCTATCTTTGGAAGCTGATCACCTCACAAGAAATAAGGAACAAGGATTTGGAGAGGCATGTCAGGGAGTTGACTGATTCTAACTCCGAGTTGGAGGGTAAGTTGCGGCTCAATTAGGAAATGAAGAAAGAGTCCGAAAAGGTTCGTGGATCTTACGCACCAGCCCTATGAGGTCTAAGCCGAATAGGAGGTCAAGGGCTTCTCCGATAGGAGGTGGAGATTGTCTTCTATGAGAGCAGTTTTGAAGACTCGCTCCAAACTGATGGAGGAGTTCAAGGATGGAAGGCAAGGCGAGTGGGAGTCGAATGAAGACATTGCAAAGTACAAGGCCTTCCTTGCCGAGCAGGGACTTGGACCCACACTGGACGATTACGAAAATGGACTCAATACTTTTGAAACTCGAATTGAGGAGCCTGATGGATTAAAGAGTCGATCGGAGGGCATTTGTATTGCAGGCTCGCCAAGGTGGGGGATGTTGTCGACCATGGAATTGGGCTAAGGCCTTTGGACCGGGTGACAATGTTCATTTTTGTTATTGACCTCGCTGTCCAATATAATTTTTGGTCCATACAGTTGTCAGTTGAGTTGGAAAAGCTTGATACTCAATCGTTCGTTGCAGCTCACGTAAGATGAAATTTACCCTAAAACAAAGACAACCCACATCATTACACCAGTTGCAAAATCCCTAAAATGGCCATTACTCAATTGCAAAATCCCAAAACCACATCAGCTAGACAACCACCATCGTCTTCACTTCTTCACACCGCAAAGTCTGAGACGCCAACAAAGGTGCAACATCAGCCACCCTTATCTTCACTTCTTCACTTCTAAACCACACCAATCACCATCGTCTTCACTTCTTCTACTATTTTTTGCGCTACAATTGAAGCTGCTGCAAGTTTGAATCTGACAACAAAGCTACTGCAAGTTCGAATCTGACGACAAAGCTATTGCAAACTCAGATTCTTAGATGAGCTTTCGTTTTGTAATTACTCTATTTGTGAGATTTTTGTCTGGCGCAATCCGAATCCAATGCTAATTATGCATCGTTAAGTATAAACATATGATAGGATGACACACTGTTGTATTGAGACAAAAGTTATAATCGCCAAAATTTGGGTTGAAAAATGTCATTAGCGATTAAATACTAAGGTCAAGGACATTATTAGTACTTTAGTAAAGTGAGTCGGGTGGCCACTTTCTACATTGTCATGTTGCTTGTTTCCCAACCCAATTTACTATCGTCATCAAACAAAAAAAAGAATGATGAAATATAATAGACACGAAGATGGTAGACTTCAACACCGAAAGTTGAAATTTATATTTAATAAAGTAATCAAATGAATGATTTCATGATGTCTAGCATATACCATTGAATTTTTTTGACATATTGTTGGGTTGTTATTCTTGTGCATCGCAAGGGAACTAGGTAAAGATAGGGAGTTGTTTGTTGAATAAAGCAACCATTTTGTTTGGCAACTTAATCTTGAGTTACTAAAATTATCACCTTTTGTTTGCGCTTTATAAACCTTTTGACATGCATACTTTGAAATGAACTACTACCTACAAAGCATGAAATCATATTATTGGTTCATATTTTTCAACCATAGTATTCATCAATTGTTTTTAATTCGTTGATATGAGGGTGGGTTTTTGGCTTAATGTTTTAGACTTTATATTCTTTTTTTGGCAGAGGATTTGTTAATTCCAATGGAATCCCTGCATCCACCCCCAATCAAACACACCCTTCCACTTCATGAATGCAAACCAATAGATGATATCTTTGAAACATGGTCTGATGGTGATGCCACACCCCATAGCCACACCCAAGAATGGTCCTAATGCTTCTACCCCTCCATATCCGACAAGGAGCAAGTTAATCATTTTCGAGCGAAAAAGAGACTAAAAACATCGATGGGCGGTTTTGGAATGAATTTAAAGATGTAGTTCTACCGGATGGCTCTACAAAGGGAGAGTGCATTCATTGTAAGGAAAAACTCGCAATAATGGAGACCAAGAGCACAACTCAGTTTGCAAGACATTTGAAATCATGTTTGAAGCTAACATTGCAGAGGCAAAAACAGCTTTTTTTTCACCAACCAAGCCTTCACGATAAAGTTCTCAATGCAATTCGCACTTTCATTTTCAAATGCCAAGTTTGATATGAGCAAGATGCGGGGAACTAATCGGCTAATGGGTGCTCAAGCATGAGCATCTATTTACCATTGTGGAAGAGGAGGGTTTTAACATGATGCAAAGATGTAGTATGCCACAATAGGAGCAGATAATGCATACTACTTTGAAACAACATTGTGTGACTGTGTATGAGGTACAAAAGAAGAAGTTGGTTAATTTGCTTAAGAATATTAACAAGATTAGTTTGGCAACTGATCTATAGAATTCTTCTAATCACAAGCTTGAGTATATGGTTCTCATCGGACATTTTATAGATGATGATTGGAAGTTGCAGAAACGTGTGCTCAATTTTGTTCTTATACCTCCTCCTCGACCTAGTGTTGAGATTGTTTTTGCTATTCATAAGTGTCTAATGGAATGGGGAATTGAGAATAAGGTATTGTTTTTGCTATTCATAAGTGTCTAATGGAATGGGGAATTGAGAATAAGGTGTTTAGTATCTCGATTGATAATGCTTCAAATAATGACACGACAATCAAGATTTTGAGGGAGAATTTAGGAAGAAACAAGCTAATGTGTGTGGGGAAGTTGTTTCACGTGCGATGCACGACATACATATTGAATCTTATGGTTCAGGATGGGCTTTCCCAAATTAAGCCCATCATTTAAGACATATGTGCCTGTATTTTGTATGTCTGTTTTCAGAAATTGTTTAGATGTTTGCTGGCTACAGTGAAACTCTTACTTGATTGCAAAATGAGGGTGGAATTCTACTTATGAGATGTTGGCAACTTGCAATTCAATACGAGAGGTGTTTCCAATGTTAGTTCAATTTGATAATAACTTTACTTGTTCCCTAATAGATGAAGATTGGGAAAAACTTGAGAAAGTGTGTGAGATTTTGGAAGCCTTCAACTCTGCAACTAATGTCATATCAGGGAGTGAGTACCCCACTTCTAACTTATTTTTGCAAGAAATTTGTGACATAAAAGAGTTGCTAGATGAAAAGTATTTAGATGATGATGATTTCATTCGGTCAATGGTGGGAAAGATGAAAGAAAAGTTTGACAAGTATTGGGAGAATACAATTTCTTAATGGCAATCGCACTTGATTGGATCCGAGGATGAAAATGAGGTCGGGTGCAATTTGCCTACCCACAGCTTGTTTCTAATGAAGAAGACAAGACAAAAATTGATGAAGTACGAGCTACCTTGTTAGGATAAAAAAGACAAAGGGTCAAAGTGTCATTACTTAAAAGTAATGAGGGGTCCTTTGTAAAAGTCCTTAATGGTGTCGTTTTTGTATTCGTTTTATATCAATTGAAGAATGTTCTTCTTCTTCACTGTCTTCACCTGTTATGTATATAAGGTGCTTTGTAATACTCAGTAATCAGTTTTTAATAAAATCATTCCTTCACACTTACCTTATGTTCAATATGCTCTAGATTTTTCCCGATTTACTTGTATTTCTAACTTGGTATCAGAGCCAAAACTAACGTCAAATGGCAAGACACTTGGTTCCTCCTCCATTCCCTCTATCTAACAACATTGAGGAAATGTTACAAGAAACCTTTAATAGGTCCACTTTTGCAATTGCTTTCAAGTCTTTAGGTGATAAACCCTAATCTCACATGACAATTATAGGTTTTAAAGCTCACATGTACTATTCACAATAAAGGCTCACACGAGCTTGAAGATCACCTATTAGGTAAAATTCCTTGTCCTTCTCCTTTAGTATTGTCTGAATCAAGCATTGATGATGATTTGAGTCAATTAAGTGAAGGAGTTAAAGCTAAGACTGAGTCTGTAAAGGACAAAATCAATCCTAGCTATATCATGTAGAAAAGAACTGGTAAGTTTCTAGTTAGCTAGCTACTAGCCTCTATTTCCTAAAGTATGTTTAGTATAGTGTCAAAATGTAGGTTTTCAACTGAGATTTGAAAAGTGTTGGAGAATGAGTTTGTTATTGATTCTAAAGCTCGTGCATTACATCTTAAAAATCTATTGTAAACCACTCAAAAATGTAATCTGAGCATTGGAGAATATGTGAAAAAGATGAAGGAGATTAGTGAAAGTTTATCTGCAAGTGGTGTGTTAGTATCTGATGAAGATCTATTGCAGCACATTCCGAATGGATTAGGTCCAGAATATGATCCAATTGTTGTGAATCTTACGTCTAGGCTTGAGTCAAAAAATTGATTCAATGACACTTCAAGAAGGTCAATTCTTTTGCTTGAAGTATGAGATTAGATTGGACAAATTTAATTCGAAGATCTTTATAATGTTAGTGAAGGCGAGCCACATAGCGGAAACGGAAAACAAAAAAACATAAATGGAATGGATCGTTCCTTAGAACCAAGATCCGGGTATAATATCACAGTTTATACAATATATAAATTAAATCTGCAGAAAATCATATTCAAGGTTCCATAATCTTACGCACGTTTGAGGCTCCACCAACTTTGTCCTTGAACATTTCGCTCACACCCAAGTGTAGGATCGAATCAATGAAGTCCACACGAAGACAATCGCAAAGAACTAAGGAGGGATTTGCTAGATCCTCCTTAGCCTTAAGAAACAAAGAAGAAAATGAGTATTTGATTTTGGCTAAACCAAAAATCTGAAAGTGGCGAGGGAGAGTGTTTAGGGGGGTCGGAGTTTTTGTCTCAAATGAAAAAGTAATCAATAAATAAAATGATTTCACACCCTTTTTCAACTAACACTTTTTCTTTTATAGTCTTATTTTACTTGCCCTATTCCCATATGGAATGGGCTTGGGCTCCAATCCAAACACCCCATGTTTCCAAACACCCCCTAATTAGATATTTATTTTAATTCATCATTATCTTCAATTAAAATCAATTAAAATATATTTAATATATATATTAACATTTAACAATAATGATAATTTATTTAAATATATGCGAACACATATTTAAACGTAATTTCACTTATTTAATTTTTTTAATAAAATTAAATAAAGGCTACGACCTCAGCAAATTTAATTGCACCTGTGAAATTGATTAAAATACCCTTTCGTCCAAAAAAGACGAAAATGCCCTTCTTTCTTTCCCCTCCCGGCTCTTAAATTATCTTCTATGTGTGTGACCCATAGGCTCCTCCTCATCATAGGTAGTGTATAGTATCGCGATTAACACCAATTAATCGTCTCACTAATACACAAATCAAGATTGACCCCTAGCAAGGCATCATGGTCACCCTGATAGATTCTGGGATTCACCAAAGTAGCTACCGTCAACGATATGGTTACCGAAATACAATTTGATCCTTTCATCATCGTTATCTCGACCCGAGACGAAGGCATAGAAATAGTGTCAACCTCCCTGTTATACTCGATATTATGTATTAGGTTTGGACCAATGACCTGTATTATAAACCGGATAGAGCAACAACTCAATCCCACCTGGCCACAGCCTTAGTGTCATTGCCATATACTAAATTGCGCGTGAGATAACTTCTCCCTGACGGAGTGATGAATCCTCTGTCAATCCACCATAGTCTTGATACACTCTCGATGCAACCCAATCACCACCGTATTGACACTTTACCCCGAAAAAGAACCGTGTTAGGCTAGTGTCAAACCGCACCTAATCGGTGCACGGCGCTCCCGGTGATCTCAAGTCTAAGGATCACATGCACCACCATTCGTTAGAGGGGATTTGTTCCATAGACACCTGGAGTTACCATCCATATGGAATTCTCGGGGTGGGTTAGTCCAGGTGGAACTTCTTGTTCGGTATATCCGCCACAAGCAAGCACCTATGTGTGCTAAGTGAGATCAATCACCTGTCTTTGGATAGGGTCGTTCAACACTATGATAGCCTTACCGTATTATTTATGCCCTTACTTCAAAATAATCGGGGCTACGGAGGTTTCTAGAATGGCCACCATATGTGCTCATAGGGTTCTCACTATCAAGATTTGAAACACTTGATACCCCTCGTCACGGTTCTACCATTCTAAGGACATATATCAATACATATTGCAATAATAATGATTTACAACGATATAGAATAAAATGTCTTTTTATTGATTAATGAACATTATTACAAAAAGAGTTAATTCTACAATAATTGATTGGCCTCTAGGCATCTACTCTAACAATCTCCCACTTGCACTATAGCCAATCATTCATGTATTTAATACCAAATGATCTCAAGTGCCTTTCATGCTTTTATCTACTACGGTAGGCTTTGTCGGTGATCGTGAGATTGTCGTCAATATGCATTTTATTAATCGCACGCCTTTCCTTTCCTCTAACTATCTCTCGATGAGATGGAATCGTCTATATGTGTCTGACTTCTAATGAGACCGTGGGTTCCCTAGCTTGAGCAATTGCTCCATTGTTGTCACAATAGATGTCTATAGGATCAACAATCGTAGGAACCACACCAAGTTCGCAATGAACCCCTTCTTTAATCCAGATCGCCTCCTGGGCGCATCTCCGACAATGCAATATACTCAACCTCCATTGTAGAATCGGCACAGCTTTGCTTGGAGCTCTTCTAGCTCACCGCATCATCAAAGTGAGAAAAAATACAAACCCCGATTGCGATCGATAATCATCTTTGTCCGTTTCTTTGGAAACTAGCATCATTATATCCTCTTACGGGTTTGGAGCTCATCTTCCTCCATAAACCAAGAACATATCCCTCGCCCTCTTCTGTACTTAAGAATATTCTTGATAGCCATCCAAAGGTGGACGCTCACCTGGGATCTGATTGATATCTACTACAAGTGCTCAAACCACATGAGACATCAATTTGAGTACATAGCATGGCATACATGATGGATCCAATTACTCGATGCATATGGGATCCTTTTCTTCATCCTATCTCTCTCATCTTGTGTTTTAGGACACAATTCCCCTTAGAGATAAACACCATGTGACATCGAAGAAATTCCCTCTTGGATTATTCCATACCGAATCTTTCCCCCAAGACCTTTGTCAATATACGATTTCTCCGACCCTTAGGCCAAGCAACCTCACGCAATCTATCACGATAGATCTTTATTCCAAGGATGTAGGTCGCCTCTAAGTCCTTCATAGAGAAGCACTTGGATAACCAAGTCCCTTTACCAACTGCAAGTTCCGTATATCATTCCCGACCAGAAGTATGTCATCGACATACAACACTAGGAATGCTACTACATTCCCACTCACTTTCTTGTAAACACAGGCTCATCTTCGTTTCTTGATAAAACCAAATTCTTTTACGACTTCATCAAAACGAATTTTCCAAACTCTAAGGGCTTGCTTCGAGTCCATAAATAGATCTCTGCAACTAGCATACCTTATTAGCTTGACTATCAAGAGCGGAAACCATCAAAGTTGTGTCATATACACATCCTCCCTCAGGGTTTCCGTAGGAAAGCGTGACATCCATTTGCCAAATCTCATAGTCATGTTATGTAGCATTCCGCTAAGCATAATCCTGATGGATTTAATCATGGCAACCGACAAAAGGTTTCTTCATAGTCAATGCCATGAATTTGTTTGAAAACCTTTGGCAACCAGTCGTGCTTTATAAGTATGCACTTTGCCATCCATGTTAGTCTTCTTCTTGAATACCTATTTACACCATATGGGTTTTACCCCTTCGTGGTTCCACCGTTAGACCACACTTGATTCTGTACATGGAGTCCATCTCGATTTCATGGCTTCAAGCCATTTAACGAATCTGATCCGATATAGCGTTTCCGTAGGTTCCCTGGGTTCATCGCCCTTGGTAGACTAGACGTCACCATGTTGAGTCACGAGATAACTATATCTCTTGGCTCATGGCGTACTCTCCCAAATCTACGTAGCTCATGTGCTACCTGAGGTGGTTCACTTTGTTCCACAAGTTGTGGAGTAACCTCCTCATGATGCTCAACCACTCTCGTGACACATCATCTCGTTTCTTCGCCTAGTATATCTTGTGGTTCTAGAACTTCATCGAGTTCTACTTTTTCTCCCACTAGTACTTCTTAGAAAATATTCCTTTTCTAGAAGACACCAAATCGAAAGCAACAAAAATTTTGCGCTTTTCTTGGGGTGCGTAAATAGTATCTTTTGGTCTACTTTTGGATACCCCTCCCAAATATATATTTACAGATTTGGGGCCCAACTTGTTTGGGAAGTCAATTTCTTAACATAAGCTTCGAACCCCAAATCCTTAAATAAGACAAGTTGGGCGGTTTCGCCCACTCCATAGCTCATATGGAGTCTTATCTACTGACTTTGACCCGCACACGGTTCAAAACGTGAGTCGAGCCTTCCTAGGGCATAACCCCTTTTGAACGAGCGCTGTAAATCACTAAAACTCATCATGACCCTAACCATGTCAAGTAAGGTCTTGTTCCTCCTTTCGACACTCCATTGTGTGGGGGTGGGGTATAAGGAGGGAGGGGGTGAGTTGTGATACTATCCCACATTCCTTCTCTGTACCAAAACCCCGAGCTTAAGTATTCACCTCCTTGATCCAGACCGAAAAGCTTTAATACTTTTGCCCAACATATTCGTACTTTATCTGAATTCCTTGAATTTATCAAAGGCTTCAGATTTATGTCTCATAAGGTAGACATAGCCATATCTACTGAAATCATCAGTAAATGTGATGAAGTAATGTGTTAGGAAAACCCGACCCAACTTACCCGTAATGAAAACAAAAACATAAACTCTATGGATCGTCCTTAGAACCAAGATCCGGTACAAAAATCACAAGCTATATAAAATAATCAAATCTGCAAAATTAGTTCAAGGTTTGAGAAACCATACCACATTTGGGAGGGCCCTCCCACAATATTGTCTCCTGAATGTGTTTGCTACCGATCCAAGTGTAGGATCGAACCGGGTAGAGGTCCACATGAAGGACAATCAACAAGAACCAAGAGGGATTTGCTAGATCCTCCTTGGCCTTAAGAAATCAAGAAGAAAAAACAAAAAGGTGTTTGTTTTCAATGGAACAGTAAAAGTGGCGTGGGAGAGTTTTGAGGCTGGAGGTTTCTCTCTTCTCAAAATGAAGAATGAAAATAATAAAATAACACACACTTGTTTCTTTCAACTAAAACCTTTTCTTTATAATCTAATTTTAGTTGCCCTATTCCCACCCTTATGGAATGGGCTTGGGCTCCAAACCCAAACACCCCCAAAATTTGCCAAACACTCCCATTTAGATATTTTTAATTTAATTCATCATTATTTCAATTAAAAATATATTAATATATATTTAATATATATATTAACATTTAACAATAATGATAATTTATTTAAATATATGCGAACATATATTTAAACGTAATTTCACTTATTTAATTTTTCTAACAAATTAAATAAAGGCCTACGACAATTTTTCCTTGCAAATTTAATTGCACCGTGAAATTACCAAAATACCCTTTTCACCCAAAAAAAGACGAAAACGCCCTTCTTTCTTCTTGAGTCTTTAAAATTATCTTCTATG
>CM047744.1:9301186-9343686 GCA_026225825.1 Pistacia integerrima
TCTAAATATATTAACAACTCTATAACTCAAAATTATATTTC
Organism: Pistacia integerrima; assembly: GCA_026225825.1. Lineage (NCBI taxonomy): Eukaryota > Viridiplantae > Streptophyta > Magnoliopsida > Sapindales > Anacardiaceae > Pistacia > Pistacia integerrima. The sequence goes on from CM047744.1 coordinate 9,301,228, forward strand.
TTTACTACAACACAAGCAGCAAAGTGTAGTCAATTTGTACTTGACTATTCTTTTACTATAACTAGTATTGACTAGTGATTTGTGAACAACCTTCACTATATCTTACTTGCAAAATAATTTTATTATGGCAAGTTGTGCTTACATATATATAAGGCCATGTGGCCTCTTACTTTTGAGAGCAAATAAGATACCATGTGGCCTCTTACTTTTCTTGTCTGCCTTATCGTTATCTTGGCATTAACTCTTCTTTTCTACCAGAGAAAGACCAGCCATAACCAGCTCCCCCCAGGACCACCAGGATGGCCAATATTTGGCAACATGTTCCAGCTTGGTTCGGCGCCACATTGCACCCTAAAAGACTTAAGAAACAAGTATGGTGATGTTATCTGGCTAAAATTAGGTACCGTAAACACCACGGTAGTTCTCTCATCTAAAGCAGGAACAGATTTATTCAAGTACCACGACCTCTCCTTTGCTGATCGCAAAACTTCTGAAACTATGAGGGTTTACGACTATCACAAAAGTTCACTGGCCCTGGCTCATATGGCTCATTTTGGCAGGCATTAAGATGCCTAGCTACAGTTGACATGTTTGTCACCAAACGAATCAATGAAACAGTCTCTATACGTAGAAAGTGTATTAACAACATGTTGTTATGGATCGAAAAGGAGGCGAACAAGGGTGAAGCATGTGGCATTCATGTTGCACGTGTTGATCAAGATGATATTATGCTGGAAACTTAGGAAGTTGGTTCCATTTTTGTAATACTAGAGTTGCATATTCTAACGGCAAAAATCTGGTGTTTTGTTGCTATTAGTTTCTACTGTAATGCACCAGCATTTCTTTAATTTTTATAATGTTTATCTTAGGTGAATTCAGCTAAAAATCTGCTGTTGATTAGGTGTTAATGTAATGTGATGTGTTTGTAGTAGTTAGTAAAGTATGGCTGTTTAATTTTGATTGTAACTTGCTGCTGAGTGGAGGTGTGCGATGCAAACCATGTTTTATATTCAGCATTTTTTGTTCAATAAAAAACAATTCCCGTATGCAACATTTTTCAGTGTGTGTGCCACCATAACAGTAGTTTTTCCTTAGAATTCTCTAGCTCCAAAACCAGCATTTCGTATCAGAGCTACCGTAATCCTTCAAACCAAAAAACCTCAACTCCCTTAAGATCTCCTCTATGGCAATAAATCCAACACCTCTTTCTCCACCTATATTCAATGGTGAGCGGTACCATGTTTGGGATTTGTCAAAATGAAGACCTATTTGAGAGGCCATTCTTTATGGCAATATGTGGAGGAAGAGACAAATCCCTCAACTTGGAAAAGAAAACCCAACTTGAATCGATTAGGATACATGAAGGAGGTTGCAAAGGCTCCAAGAAAGCGCTCTCCCCTGCATCCATTGCAAGATGGCCAACCAGTCTTCTCGGGATAATGGCATGTAATACTAAAGAAGCTGGGATAAGCTCAAGGAGGAGTTTGGGGAAGTAGCCAAACCAAACATGCAGATCCTAAACTTGAGGAGAGAGTTTGAAGTGCTCAAAATGCAAGAAACTGAAAATGTCAAGGAGTATGTGGATAGATTAATGAATGTTGTAAACAAGATTAAGCTACTTGGTGAGGAGCTAACTGATCAGCGGATTGTGGAGAAGGTTTTGGTTAGTTTACCCGAAAGATTTGAAGCAAAAATCTACTCACTTGAAGACTCAAATGACTGTCCCCAAATCCCCAAATGGCCTAGCTGAACTTGTGCATTCCCTTCAAGCACAAGAACAGAGGAGGCTTGAGGCAAGAAGATTTGGGTGAAGGAGCTATGTTTGCAAGTCAAAAAAAGAAGGGATTTCAAGGGGAAAACAGGAGGTACGCTGGAGAGAAGAAGGGGAAAGAAAAGCTGAGTAATCAAGGAGGAAAGAATGTGGGTGCAGCAAGAACTTTTGCTTCTTGTCCTCACTACAGGAAAAAGAACCACTCTAAAAATAGATGTTGGTTCAGGCCTAGCATTCAATGCAGGTCTTGTAAACAATTTGGGCACATTAAAAAGGTGTGTAAGAATAAAGGGAATCAGTAGGAACAGCAAGCTCAAGCTATGGAAAGTTCCCAGCCCTCCCAGCAGACAGAAAAGAGTACAGAGCAGCTGTTTGTGGTCTCTGAATGCATGGGTGCAAGCAGCCTTGATGTGTGGTTGATTGACAGCGGCTGCACCAACCATATGACCCCAAATGCCAGTAATTTTGTGAGCCTAGATGAGGGTTACCAATCCAAGGTGAAGGTGGGAAATGGTGAATCTTTGGAGGTGAAAGGCAAAGTGATGTTCTTTGTCCAAACCAAAAGCAGTACTAAACTCATAGCTGATGTTTTGTTTGTGCCTAAAATCAGTTTGAGCCTACTTAGCATAGGAAAAATGTTAGAGAAAAATTATTCTTTGCATTTCAAGGACCTCACTTGTGTTATTTTAGAGAGTGATGGGACAGAATTGATAAAGGTTAGAATGCAGGGAAAAAGTTTTCCTATAGAATGGGGAAAGCTTGTTTTTCAAAACCACTCAGCTAGGATAGATGATTCAGAGTTGTGGCATAGGAGATTTGGACACTTTCATTATTATGCCCTCAAGGAACTCAAACACAAAAACCTAGTCCATAACCTACCCGAAATAGACCAAGGTGAAGGATGGTGTAAAACCTGCCAAATTGGCAAACTCAGTAGGCCTCCATTCCCTGCAAATAAAGCTTGGAGAGCAAGTGAAAAGTTCCAGCTTGTGCACACTAATGTGTGTGGTCCAATGCAGAAAACTTCTCTAAGTGGAAGTAGATATTTCATCCTTTTCATAGATGATTTTTCTAGGATGACATGGGTGCATTTCTTGAACAAAAAGTGTGAGGTAGCTGCTATATTCAAAAGGTTCAAGCTGTTGGTTGAAAACCAAACAGGTTTGACACTCAAAACTTTAAGAAGTGATAATGGTGGAGAGTATACATCCAATGAGTTTGAAGAAGCATGCAAAGGGGCTGGAATTTGGCATCAGTTCAGCAGTCCATACACTCCACAACAAAATGGAGTGAGTGAGAGAAAGAATAGGACAGTGATGGAAATGGCTAGGTGCATGATGATTGAGAAAAATTTGCCAAAAATTTTCTAGGCAGAAGCTGTCAACATTGGGATCTATCTCCTTAATCGGTTACCAACCAAAGCACTTGACAACAAGACTCCCTTTGAAGCCTGGTATGGTGTCAAGCCAAATGTGGATCATTTGAAAGTATTTGGAAGTGTGTGCTATGTGTTTGTTCCAACAAACAAAAGGACTAAGTTGGATGAGAAGGCTGAAGTAGGCATCATGATTGGATACAATAGCCAGTGTAAAGCCTACCGAATTTACAATCCAAGCTCCAAAAGGATTGTGATTAGTAGGGATGTCAAGGTTGATGAAGGAGCTACTTGGAATTAGGAAAAAAGGCAAGTTGAGAGAAGGACGACTTAACATGACCACGATCCAAAAAATTCAAAATGCTGAATTGAATCTTGAAGAACTGGATGAAATGCCAGTCCGGGGCACTAGGTCTCTGCATGACATATATGAGAGGTGTAATGTGGCTGAAGTGGAGCCTACATGCTATGCTGAAGCTGCAAAATTTGAAGCCTAGAAGGCTGCAATGTAGGAGGAGATGAATGTGATTGAGAAAAAAATCAAACTTGGGAGGTGGTTGATAGACCACTTGTGAAAAAGTAATACAAGTGAAGTGGATATTTAAAAGGCTGAATCTGATGGATCAGTGAACAAACTTAAGGCAAGGCTTGTTGTTAAAGGCTTTGCACAGCAATTTGGAATTGATTTTTCAGAGACCTTTGCACCTGTGGCAAGACATGACACCATTCGGCTTCTCATGGTAGTGGCAGCTCAATTCAGTTGGAAAATCTTTCAACTTGATGTAAAGTCTGCATTTTTAAATGGATTGCTTGATGAGGAAATCTACATTGAGCAACCGGAGGGGTATGAAGTCAAGGGAAAGGAGGAGAAGGTTTATCTACTCAAAAAGGCCTTGTATGGTCTCAAACAAACCCCTAGAGCCCGGTATAGCAGAATTAATGACTATTTGTGCAAGCTAGGATATGCTAGAAGTCCAAATGAGCACACCCTTTATGTAAGGGAACAAAGAGGAGAAGTGATGATAGTCTCTCTTTATGTTGATGACCTCCTAGTGACTGGAAGCAATCTTGATCAGTTGGAAGAGTTCAAAAGAGCAATGGAGATGGAATTTGATATGACTGATTTGGGTGAAATGAGCTACTTTCTTGGCATGGAAATATACCAAAGCTTAAAGGGTATATTTGTGTGTCAAAAGAAGTATGCAAATGAAGTGCTACTGAAGTTCAATATGGACAATTGTAAATCAGTTGATATTCCACTGATTCCTAGCCAAAAGTTGAGCAAGGAAGATGGTGCCAAGAGGGTGGATGAAGGAGTCTATAGAAGCTTGATAGGATGCTTCTTTGTGCTTGTGACAACCAGAGGCTGGTTTGATGTACACCACCAGCCTCCTGTCCAGATTCATGAGTAAGCCAAGTAAGATGCATTACAAGGCTGCAAAGAGGGTGCTACGGTACATTAAGGGGGACCCTCCGAGTTATGAATCGGTTGAAAAGGGCTTTGAAAAATTCATCTAATTGGGTATTCAAGCAGGTGATTGGGCAGGCTCGATTGATGACATGAGAAGCACTTGGATATGTTTTCTTTGTTAACCATGGTGCCTTGATTGGCTTTCCAAAAAACAAGATACAATTGCTCAATCTGCTAAGGCGAATACATTTCTGCTGCCGGTGCTACTAAACAGACGTCTAGTTGAGAAAAATTATGGAGACTTGAGGTGAATCAAGATGAGTCTACCACCATTTATTGTGATAACATGTCATTGTTGTAATTGCTAAGAATCCTATTCTCCATGGTCGAACTAAACATATCAAAATTAAATACGATCTTTCATGAGAGAGGCAAAAAGTGAAAGCAAAGAAATCAACTTAGTTCATTGTTTGGGGAGAGAACCAAGTTGCGATATTATGACCAAAGGGTTGAACAAGTCCAAGTTTGTAGAATTCGGACTCAAACTTGGAGTTTCCAGCATGAATATCAAGGAGGAGTATTGATCAAGATGATATTATCTTTGGAAACTTAGGAAGTTGGTTCCATTTTTGTAATCTTGGGTTTGCATATTCCGCGGCAAAAATATGGTGTTACGTTCTTTGTTAGTTTCTCTTGTAATGCACCGGCATTTCTTTAATTTTTATAATGTTTATCTTAGGTGAATTCAGCTAAAAATCTCTTGTTGATTAGGTGTTAATGTAATGTGATGTGTTTGTAGTAGTTAGTAAAGTATGGTCAGTTTAATTTTGATTGTAAAGCTGCGCAGGAGGAGGTGTAAGCTGATGCAAACCATGTTTTATATTCTATATTCAGCATTTTTGTTCAATAAAAAACAATTCCCGTATGCAACATTTTTTCGGTGTGTGCCATCATAACGTAGTTTTTCCTTAGAATTCTCCGGCTCCAAAACCAGAAACGCGCCGTTTCGTGTTCCTCGCAACGGTTAACTCGTTCGGGAACCTTACACTTTGCGCGCGATTTATTGGAGCCCGATTCGAAGGATGGCGCAGATTTTTTTCACGGTAATGACGAGGTTAATGGAATGGTCAGACAACCAAATATTGCAGATTTTTTTCCCATTCTTGCGGTGGCTAGATCCGCTTGAGGAGGAAGAAATGCGGAAAGAGATCTTGGCAAGGCTTTGGACATCGCTTGGTTTGTTAAGGAGAGAGTTGAAGAAAAAAAAGAGGAAATGAGAAGAGGAAAGATTTTTTTGGATGTGTTGCTTGAGTTTGAAGGTAACGGAAAGGATGAGCCGACAAAATTTTACGAGAAAGCGTCGTCTTTATCTTGTAATCGTTAAGCTTCATCTTCTTTGAATTTGTTGAATTTAGATTTTTGTACAGTTGCTCATTTAAAGGTTTTGCCCATTTTCTTGGTAGGAAATGTTTTTTGCCGGTTCAGAAACAAGAAGTAGCGAGACTTGAATGGGCATTGTCAAGACTCCTTGAAATCCGGAGATATTAAACAAAGCCAAAGCGAACTTGCGCAAGTAGTTGGATCAAAGAGAATGGTTGAAGAAAGTGACATTGAAAATCTCCCATACCCGCAGGCCGTGATTAAAGAAACTCTAAGATTGCATTCTCCGGTTCCGTTCCTTGTTCCCCGAAGCGCGACCCAAGACACAAAATTCCATGGCTATCACATACCCAAAAAATACACAAGTTCGTAAATGCTTGGGGAATTGCAAGAGACCCGATGCATGGAATGACCTTTGTCATTTAAACTCGAAAGATTTTTAGGCTCTACGGTTGATTACGGGGGCCAAAATTATGAATTCATTCCATTTGGAGCTGGGAGAAGAATATGTGTAGGTCTTCCCTTAGCTTACCGAATCTTGAACCTAACGTTGGGGTCGTTGCTTCATGAATTTGATTGGGAACTTGGTAGCAATGTGTGTAAGGAGAGCATGGATATGAAGGATAAATTGGGCATAGCCATTCGAAAGGCTAAACCATTATTTGCTTTGCCTAAAAGATGTAGATGTGACCATGAGTGTAAAAGAATAGTTTAGAAACTTTATCGCATGTAATAATGTAATCCCGAAAGGAACTTGGTATGTGAAATGGGATTTCTCTTCGTATTGTTTATATGTTACTACGAGAATTTCATTACTAAGGCGATGAAAATTACAAGAAGAAAATTAAACATCATGAGATTTTCAATAACATATAAGCTTGGATTGAAGGCGTACGTGACTTATGAGTTTTTCAATAACATATAAATTGATGCAATATGATGTAAAAAAATTTAAAATGAGTAAAGCGACATATTCCCTTTAAGGTTTGTGAAATCCCACGTTAGTACCACCTGTTTCATTTATTCGATTTCCACCCTTAAAATAAACTGAGTGTTATGAATTTTTAGGGTTTAGAGGGTACAATTACCATAATGCCCTTAACCCTAAATTAATAAATTATGTTTTAACCCCTAAATTAGTAGAATTACAAAACTTACCATTTTATTTTCAAATTATATCAAAAACACCCTCGGTCACTATACACCCTCGCCAGAAACAGCCCGATCTGGGCTATTTCCGACTACGTCGAACCCCCTGGTCACCTCTATCACCTTCCCTGTAGTTTGTCGTCCAAAATCCCTCTGGTTCCCGACTCATTTGCCCCTCCAATCGCTGACACCGTTAGGCTTAGGGTTTCGGTGTTCTTCATCGGATTCCGGTCGATTCCAGCGGTGAAAATCCAATTGGACACCACCAATGCAACCACCGTCCCTAAATCTATAAAACCCCTATATCCCCAGCAACCATTTCGTCGTCATTCGCCGGCCGAGAGTTCGTGTTCATCGACCATTTTTCGTTGCCATGGTCAGAGGTCGGCGAGTGATGAGGGGTTGTGAATGGTATGGTTTTGTAGAAGGGAGGATGGGGGTTCAAATGGTGGTGACAAGGGTGATTTTGGGTGGAAGAATTGCCAGAAAAGAAAAGCGAAAAAGCGTTCGGGAATGGCGGTGTTAATGTGTGCCGGGAAGGGATTTGTTAGAGGCGGATAGGTGCGCTAACATCGTCGCCTATGTAAAATGACCAATTTACCCCTTTACCGTTACATCAAACGTTTTTCCGTCACTTTAAGGGTGGGAATCTGGAATAAATGGAACCAATGGGACTAACTTGGGATTTCGTCAAACCTTGGGTGGGAACATGTCGTTTACTCTTTTAAAATTAATAAAACTAGATAGTGTAACATTATATAGGAAAGTCACGAGTTTCTTTGGTGTGAAAATATACATCAAAATATGAGTAATGCTACATTTACACCACCCATTACATCATTTTCATTACACCATCACCATTTTACTAATAATTATTTTATTATAATATTAAAAATTCAAAAGAATTAAAAATTTGTGTGGATGTGGGATATGTCACATCATGATGTAATGAAAATGGTGTAATGGATGGTGTAAATGTAGCATTACTCTCAAAATATCCCACTTGAAAGTTACCTTTCAGTGCCCATCCTTTTTGTAGGCAAAGGAGCAGTAAATTCTTCCAAATCAACTTATCAAAGAGTTGGTTTGGAAAGATTTTTCTTTAAGATTAATTTTGTTCATATATAGTAGCAATGTTCTATATAAAATTGATGTGACAACAAATCATCATTTAAATGGTATATCTTTATTTCAATGCTGCATATACTATTCATCAATTGATCGTATGCCACAAATAATGTAGAAAAATGCATGCATGTTCGTTAATTCGTATGTACAACATTATTTTATTTAAAACTTAACCCTACCTTACACTTGGTTAAGTTTTTCTAACTCGTAATTTTTTTAGGCACTACAACAAAAATGGCTTACAGTATCTTGGGACGAGAATATTTTTTCCTTAAAGTGTTACTGTAGACTATCTATGGTAATACTTGATGTTAAAATGTTATGATAACAATTTTTATATTTAACACTTTAAGGAAAGTGCTACTATCCAATGTTATGATAACAAAAATGGCCTAGGGGATGTTTGGTTCCAACAATGTTTTATTATAAAAAAGATAGGATTACCAGTGAGATATATATTTTGAAGATTAATGGTTATAAATTATTATTGTGTTTGGTTCGTATGCCCGTATAAATAATTAATAAATGTGTTTGGTTGACAGTAATTACAAAATATAGGTTGCGTTTGTTTCGTTATTTTACCACTATTCTGTCTCTATTCTAAATAAAAATGTGCATTTGTTTCCCTATTTTCAAAATCATATCCTAAATTAAGAAACTGTTTTTAAACCCCATAGGTTTGTTAATAGACAAAAACACCCCAACAAAAAAAATTATAAATTGACAAAAACATCCCCACCCACCTATAGTTGTCAGATTCCAGTAACCATCGTCGGCGGTGGCCGGAATCTATCACAACGGCGCACTACCGGTTGGAACTAGCCGGTAATGCGTCGATCTGGCTGAAAAAGGTAAGATCGGGCCGTGAACGACGGCCATATCTTTGGCCGTCACTGACGACCAGATTTGGCTATAGATCTGGCCTTTTTCAACTAGATCCGTGGTGGATCTAGCCGAAAAATGCCAAATCCCACGGATCTAGCTGGAAAATGCTAGATTGATGCACGGCCCCTGCCGATCCAGCTGTGCACTCTGTAATGTCAGATTCTGGCCAGATTCCAGTGGTGGTGGCTGGAATCTAGCAATTGTGGGTGGGTGGGGGTGTTTTTGTCATTTTATAAAATTTTTATATATTGAGGACCTAGGGGTTTTTTTTTTGTTAGTTTTTAAATTCTATCTTGTAATAATAACCCAACTCTGCCTACCAATAATATTTCAAAAATACTACTTAAAATAACTAAACAAACGCACCTATTATTTTATTGAAATGCCCTTAACAAGATTATATATATATATATATAACCCCCTCCAGTTAGGTATCATTTGAATATCCCTCAATGAGAATCCCAGGGATACATGTCTGGAGAACGAGTTGTATATAGAAAAAAACCGGGTAAGGATAATAATAATAATACCCAAAACATGCATATAAGATGTCATGCAAGATCCAAACTTATAATTTCAAAAACGTTAAGAATTTATCCGGACATTACACAATCAAAACATATTTATAGGGTGGAAGTTTCCAAAGGTGTTTCACAAACATTTATCATTTACACTACTTACATCAAGATGACAATAAATCATCTCCCCTCACATGTAGCCTCGCTGTCTCTAGCATCCTTCGTTTCTGGTCTACCTGCAAAGCAATCAACAATGAAAGGGTGAGCGCTAATCGCTTAGTAAGGAATGATCCATTGCATTCTAAATGTGCTATTTGACCCTCATTTAAACATATTTGTTAACACACCACTTATCTTTTACACCTAGAGATACTTAAACCCCCCTTTTTCCTTTCTATTTCATATGTCTTTCATCATTTTATCCCATGGCTATATAAACATCAATGCATACACATACAAATAAGTATGTAAACATAGTACACACACATTACATGTCATGATATAACATCTAAATATCATCTAACATGAGTATAAATCATCTCATGATGTAAATAACATCATAACTCATGTAGTGCAACTAAATGCATATGAAGCATTTAACGTGTAGCCGATTAGCTTTTCTTAGCATCTTAAGCACTTCATGTCATCTAGCCTCAAATTCATCTAGAGCTCATATCATTGGGAGGCGTGCTTACGCGTTATTTAACATCTAAAGCATATATTCATGTTTCCTCAACCGGTATACGAGGATATGCTTGCGCGTTTCCCATCATGTCTATATGCATCTCTAACATCTTATGGCATGTAATTACATATTTTGGTGAGCTTAATACTTTTAATTCATCTATGGATTATCAATCCATTTACATTACCTCTTGCTCACATACATCATCTTAAAACATGTATTACATTGCATCTTCATGCCATTTCATAAAATTAATCATGAATTGACATCATGACCATGTATGTCTTTCAAAGATCATCTAACTAATGGGTAAACATTATTACATGGAATAATTACAGTAATACATTAATAATCAATTCATAATCATAAGAATTGATCATGTTAAATCTTAAACTTTAGTAACCAGAAGTTTATACTTCAGGCCATTTTCCATCCATTTCTCAAACGAATTGGCTCTTGGCATAAACATAAAAGTTATAGGTCTATGTCTTAAGTTTCTAATTCTTCAAGAATCATCTCATTTAGATTTTTATAACTCAAGTTATGGTCGAAATACTAAAGCATGTTTAACATAACCCCTAAGCCTACCAAATCCGATTCATATTAACTATGCCACATCAATTCCTATTGACAATGAACCAATAGGTCAACTTATGGATCAAATAAACCTCCCCTTAATAGTCTTTAACATCTTAAAGGAAGTGTGAAATCTCATTCCCATAATCATCCATTATTGTTATAACATTGTAAGCTAATGCAAACAACACCTCAACACTTATAATAGCAACCATTCAACACCGTGTGGCCTCCAATACTACAAGTTTTGCCACAATCAGCATCCACACTTCATTTTCTTCAATCAAAGATAACAACTCATAAAACATAAATAGCAATAACTTCATGTATAATGAATTCAAGGCAATAAGTAGAATAAATGAGTTCAACTACACTTGCCATCAACTAATTCTATGCCTTAAAGCCTTAATTTAAGGTTTCATAAAAATCTACAAACCCTAGCATAATCCCTAAAGTCATGGGAGGTTCTTCCTTACCTTTTTTAAAGAATTCCTCCAACAAATCCTTTGCCTTTGTCTTCTTTTACACCTTAATCCTACATATATAACATTATACCTCAACATCTACTTCAAATCTTCAAATCACATCAAAACTAGGGTTTTTAATCCTTACCTTAAACCCTTCAACTTGAAGATCCAAGGCTCCTATCTTGTTCTCCTTGAAAAATTATGCAAAACTCCTTTAAAACTTAGAGAAAAAAAGCTTGTTTCATGGAAGATTTGAGAGAAAATGGAAGAAATGTTGAAGAAATGCTCTCTCCCTTGGCTTGAACAAATTTCATCTCATTTATAGGAAAATATTTCATTTATTTTCCAAAATTATACTATTGGCCCAATTATTTTAATTGTATAACTCATAAGTCCTTAATTCTTCATATAAGGGCATTTTGGTCATTTCGGTCATTTTGCAGTAAACATAATTATTACTTAATTAATGTCATTAAATGCTATTAAACCTACTCATCCTTGACTTTTTCAATGCTTATCCATTGGCAAAATGACTATTTTGCCCCTAATGCCTTTCTATGGATAATTGATTCATACCGTTCCAAATGAATCGACTATTTTGCCCTTAGTTAGATTTTATGCTTGTTAACATAAAATTAACATCTAAAGGACTATTTTGAGTTCGGAACATACCTTTTACATCTTGGGTACATATGAGGCATTGTCATTTGACATCAAAAGGAAGGCAATTGTGTCTGGAAATTTTATTAAGGGGAAAATTGGAACAAAAATAGGATCATCACGGTAATCTTAAAATACCACATTTTGAGTCGATAATCACATAACCTCCTATATCACCTCTCAGATTACCTGAGTAATAAAAGGTTACCAGAATCTTTCATTACCTGTTGAACCAAACAAGATAATGACCGGATTAAAAGATAGATTACTAAGTAATCTTCTTAGGGCCCTAACCATATGCAACAAAGTTGTAGAACAACTATAACCTAAAGGTAATTCTAGTTTCGACCTTGCAAGGGAAAAACCATGTTATTGATTAATTGCGCTGTAGCCTAGTGTCAAAACTTTTGAAAATTTCTTTTAGTATTGAAAAAAAAAGTTATAAACTTTAATCCCCTCAAGTATAATTAAATAATAAAAATTCCCATATGGTTGTAGAAATAATGGAAATCCCTTACTGTTAAGTTTTTAGTGTTAAATTAAATGGCAGATAGTAGGGTTGCAATCGAGTTGAGTCGAGCAGAGTATTAGCCGACTCGAGCTCGGCTCAATTAAAAAATTTAAAGCTCGAGCTCGCCGAGCTAAGTAAGCTGAGGCTTGAGCTTGAGCTTAGCTTGAACCCCCAAGGCATGCTCCAGCTTGACTCGAGCTTGACTTGAATACTAGTCGAGCTCAAGCTTAAGGTTGAGCTCGGGCTCGACAAGAGTTCAAGCGAGCCCAATGAGCTTGATCATGAGCTCAACTTTCACACTGGCCTTACCTGTTCAGTTTAAAGCAATTCAAATAAAAATTACACAACAAAGTCACAACTTGTATTTCTTCAATCAAAACACACACAAGTCACAACACAAGTTACACAACAAAGGATGCTAATCACAGAACAATTCACAAATTAATGGGTGTCAAAATTATATAAACATTTCAATTTCAATTTCACCCTAAAATTTTAATTTCACCCATTTGAAAAGAGTGAGAAGCAATGTAATGGATGATGTACGTACAAGAAGAATCTGAATGAGGAAAGCGGGGAAGCTTGGGCACTGGCGGAGACTAGTGGAGCTTGGCTATTGTTGAATTGAAGATTGAAGATGGAGTGGTGGAGGTTTGGTTACTTACAGAGTCGAATTGAAGATTGAAATGGAATTGCAGAGGATTGAAGGCTGAAGCGGTGGTGGATTGGAGTTTGGAGCAATTGAGATTGAAGTGGGTTTGATTTGAATTTGAAGTTTGAAGTAAATGAAGTTAGGGAGGGTTACGACGACTATGAGGGCAGATAGAAACATTTCATTAAGATACGTGAGCTTAGAAGGGCCTAAGAGTGGTCCAAGTCGAGCATTAACATGCTTGAGCTTGGCTCGTAGAAGGGCTCAAGTTGCTCGAGCTCGGCTCGACAAATCTGGAGCCGAGTTTGAGCTTGACACGAGCCGATCCCAAGTAGCTCGAGCTACTCGATCAGCCACTACTAGTAAATGGGGGAATTAGATAAATATCCATTAACCAATTATACTATAAATTTTAAAGGCACACCAACAGTTGGGAAATTTATATTATTATTGAAATCTCACATGAAATTTTACTATTTGATTAAACCTTAAGAGGGTCAAGTAAGAACAAAAAAAAAAAAAAAAAAAAGTATATTAAATTAGAATAGAGTGGTTCTATTCACCTCCCGTTAGTAAAGAAACCTCATTTATAATCCTTATTCGAACACCTACAATTCTGGTTGGAGAAATCACCCAATTTTTTCTTGGAGAGACAATCAGCAACAAGGGAGTTCTGATTTATGCAACAAAAGAAGCCTTCATTGGAATAAACATTAAATAGTTTAATTCAAGTGTCTCAAAAGAACAATCAGAACTTCGAACAGAGATTACAAGGACATGTACCTAGAAAATTACCAAGCCAACTTGAGCAAGCGCGATCACAATTTTGAGAAGTTGTAAGGTAATTAACAAGGAAATTAATTCTGAAACTAATAAGAATTTACTTGATCATGCGGGGAAAGGGGAAGAAAGCTAAAAGGGAAGCAAGCGAGTGCATCCATTACAGTGAAGAGAATGATGCGCCATATGTACCACCTAAGCCATATGTTCCACCTGTACCTTTTCCTAGTCATTTGACTAAAAGCAAATGGGATAAGTCATTTTCTGACATTTATGATATTTTATCTAAGGTTAATGTGAACTTACCTTTGCTTGATATGATTAGGAACATGCCGGCTTATGCTAAATTCTTCAAGGATTTGAACACCCACAAGCGTAAGTATGAGCCTAATGAGAAGGTGATGATTTCAGAGACCGTGAATGCAGTGCTCCAATGCAAGTTACCACCCAAGATGAAAGACCCTGGGAGCTTTGTTATCAACATCACCGTTGGTAATAAGAAAGCGGAAAGAGTGATGTTGGACTTGGGAGCAAGTATCAACCTTATGTCGTACTCCGTTTATCAATAGTTGGGATTGGGAGAACTAAAACCTACAACAATGACCTTGCAATTACTTGATTGTTCAATGAAGTATCCTAAAGGTATTGTTGAAGATATTTTGGTTCAAGTTGATAAACTAATTTTTCCTACAGATTTTGTGGTATTAGATATGGAGAAGACGTCAAACTATAGCAGTGAGTTGTCTATCTTGCTATGGCGTCCCTTCATGGCCACGACAAAAACAATCATCGATGTGCATAATGGAAAGCTAAGAATGACAGTTCTTGTGCAAACCATTGAATTTTCGGTTTTCAAATCTTTGTCTTTACCTTTAAAAACTAACGATCGTTTTCTTGTAGATTATTTGGATTCTATTATTTTGTCAAGTTTTCTACAAGGAGAGATTGAAGATAAATTAGAGTTAGCTTTGATAGTAGAGAATGATGAGTTTATTGATAATGAGGCCAAGGAGTATGTGGAGGTGTTGGATAGTGAGATAAAAGAGATGTTTGATGATGAGTTGAGGATAGCGATAGAACATGCAGATGTTAAGTTAGTTTCTTCCACTGAGTCCCCACCAAAGCTTGAGTTCAAGCCATTACCACCTACCCTTAAGTATTCTTACTTAGGAAGAGATCTGTAATAACTGCTTTCTACTAATATACTTTAGCACATATACAATAAAAACATACATAATTAGTATATGAAAATAGTTGGGTCCAAATTTTTCTTTACTTACAAAACATAGTTCTTTACATATATAAAAATAACAAGTACAAAAACTTAGCGACAGTGGACAGTAATGTTAGAGTAGATGCCCTAGAGCCAATCAATTATTGTAGAATTGACTCTTTGTAATAATGTTCATTAATCAATAAAGGCATTTTTATTCTATATCGCGTAAATCATTATTATTGCAATATGTATCGATATATGTCCTTAGAATGGTAGAACCGTGACTAGGGTATCAAGTGTTTCAAATCTTGATAGTGAGAACCCTATGAGCACATATGGTGGCCATTCTAGAAAGCGTCGTACACCCTAGTATTATTCGAAGTAAGGGCACGATATATGAAGAAGGCTATCATAGTGTTGAATGACCACGTCGAAGGCGGTGGTGATCTCACTTGTCAAGGTTGTTTGGTGACAACCTGGTGCAACACATGGGTGCTTGCCGTGGCGATTACAACTGCGGGCAAGTTCATTGGATGACCCACCGAGAGGATTCCATATGGATGGTAACCCCAAGATCTATGGAATAAATCCTCTAACGAATGGTGGTGCATGTGATCCTTAGACTTGAGATCACCGGAGCTCCTTGTGCACCGATTGGTGTAGTTTGACACTAGCCTAACACAGTTCTTTTCAGAGCTGTCAATACGGTGGTGATTGGCTGTATCAAGGAGTGTATTAAGACTATGGTGGATTGACAGAGGATTCATCACTCCCGGGTACGGGAGAAGTTATCTCACGACGCAATTCGGTATATGGCGATGACACTAAAAGCTGGCCACAAAGGTGGGATTGAGTTGTTGCTCATCCAGGATTATAATCTGAGTCATTGGTCCAAAAAGCGAATACGTAATATCGAGATAACCAAGAAGGTTGACACTATTTCTATGCCTTCGTCTCTTCGAGATAACGAATGATGAAAGGATCGTATTGTACGGTAATAGCTACTTTGCTGAATCCGAATCTATCGGGTGGCTATGATGCCTTGCTAGGGGCCAATCTTGGTCTGTGTATAAGTGAGGCGATTAATTGGTGTTAATCGCGATACTATACACTTAGGTATGATGAGGAGCCTATGGGTCACACACATAGAAGATAATTTAAGGCTCGGGGAGAAGAAAGAATGGCGTTTTCGTCTTTTTTGGGCGAAAAGGGTATTTTGGTAATTTCACAGTGCAATTAAATTTCTTGAGGTTCGTAGCCTTTATTTAATTTGTTAGAAAAATTAAATAAGTGAAATTACGTTTAAGTATATGTTCGCATATATTTAAATAAATTATCATTATTGTTAAATGTTAATATATATTAATTGATTTTTAATTGAAATAATGATAAATTAAATTAAAATATCTAAATGGGAGTGTTTGGCAAATTTGGGGGTGTTTGGGTTGGAGCCCAAGCCCATTCCATATGGGAATAGGGCAACTAAAATAAGACTATAAAAGAAAAAGGTTTTAGTTGAAAGATATAAGTGTGTGTTATTTTATTATTTTCATTCTTCATTTTGAAAAGAGAGAAACCTCCAGCCTCAAAACTCTCCCACGCTACTTTTACTGTTCCATTGAAGAAAAAACACCTTTTGTTTTTCTTCTTGATTTCTTAAGGCCAAGGAGGATTTAGCAAATCCCTCCTTGGTTCTTGTTGATTGTCTTCGTGTGGACCTCTATGGTTCGATCCTACACTTGGATCGGTAGCAAACACGTTCAGAGACAATATTGGTGGAGCCTCCAAATGTGGGTATGGTTTCTTAAACCTTGAACTGATTTTTGCAGATTTGATTATTTTAATGTAAACTGTGATTTTTGTACCCGGATCTTGGTTCTAAGGAACGATCCATAGAGTTTACGTTTTTGTTTTCTGCTGCGTAACTAGGTCATTTACTAACAGACTATGGTGGATTGACAGAGGATTCATCACTCCCGGGTATGGGAGAAAGTTATCTCAACGCGCAATTCAAGATATAGGCAATGACACTAAAGCGTAGCCCTGGGGTGGGATTGAGTTGTTGTTCTATCCGGTTTATAATACGGGTCATTAGTCCAAAACTGAATAAATAATATCGAGGAAGTAACCAAGGGTTGACACTTATTTCTATGCCTTCGTCTCGTCGAGATAAGCATTATGATGAAAGGATCAGTTGCACGTAACCATATCGTTGACAGATAGCTACTTTCTTTGAATCGAATCTATCGGGTGGCCATGATGCCTTGCTAGGGGCCAATCTTGGTGCATGTATTAGTGAGACGATTAATTGGTGTTAATCGCGATACTATACAACCTCCCGATATGATGAGGAGCCTATGGGTCACACACATAGAAGACAATTTAAGATCCAAGAAGAAAGAAGGGTGTTTTCGTTTTTTAAGGCAAAAGGGTATTTTGGTAATTTCATAGTACAATTAAATTTGATGAGTTCGTAGCCTTTATTTAATTTGTTAGAAAAATTAAATAAGTGAAATTACATTTAAATGTGTGTTCACACATATTTAAATATATTATCATTATTGTTAAATGTTAATATATATTAATTGATTTTGAATTGAGATAAAGATGGAAAATAAAATAAATCAAATTGGGAGTGTTTGGCAACATGGGGCGTTTGGGTTGGAGCCCAAGCCTATTCCGTATGGGATTAAGGCAAATTATTTTTACTATAAAAAGAAAAGTGTGTGATTTTCCTTTGTGAGTTATTTTCTTTGTAAAACCCCAAAACCCACAGACTTGATATTGACTCTCCCATGGCAGATTCATTTTGCCTGGAAATCAATTTAATTGATTTTCCTTTCTTCTTAATCTTAAAGCCAAAGAGGATCTGGCAAATCCCTCCTTGGTTCTTTTGAGATTGTCTTCGTGTGGACTACGTGGGTTCGATCCTACACTTGGATCGGTAGCAAAACATTCGTTAACAAATTTGGTGGAGCCTCCGGCGTGCGTTTGTTTCTCTTAACTCATGTTTAATATTTCAGATTCTTATTATGATAAAATTGTAAAATTATACCCTTGATCTTGGCTCATGTAAACGATCCCTGAATTATTTGTTTTTTGTTTCCGCTGCGTATATGGGACCGTTTACTAACAAGTAATGCCAATCCTCCCCGCTTGTCGACGTCCTTCCGATTGCTGCTCACCTATTTCTTGCAAAAATATGGAAAAACAACGGGGGTGAGCATAAAATGCTCAATAAGTAAATCCCTTAACTCTTCTCATTCTTAGGTTCTTTCCTTACTTAATTCTTTCTCTGTTTCTTTCTCGATTCTAACTCTCAATTGTTCTTTTTCTTTTCTTTCTACTTCTCTCTATTCTTTCTTTCTTATTCTTTCTATTCTTCCTAACCATGATGAAATTCATGGCAATATGCATGAATAAAATGCATATGCAATAATGCATAAAATGCTTTTTCTTTCTTATTTCTATTTTCTTGTTCTATTTCTTTCTATTCTTTTCTTTTCTTGGCTTGTTCAAGCCTTCTCATTCTTTATTATTCTTATTCTTTCTTTTCTTATTCTTTGCCCGATCGGACTCGGTTGATGTATGGATTTGAAACCTTGGCCAGGTGAGTGAGTACCTCCATCTACATGCACTCTTGGGCAGACAGTAACTTCTTTCTTTCTTCTTAGGCCACTCAATTAAGGTGGCGTGCATGTAAGAATTCTTCTCAGTATAACCCTGTAATATCCCACTTGAGGTACGTATTTAAGATTTGTTGTATTAGTTAAAAGTTTATTGTTTTAACTTAAATTGAGTTTGCAGGTGGAGTTGGTTGAATTGTTGCCTTGAAATTGGGTTGAGTTTTGGTGAAGTTGGAAATCCAATCTTCGCGAAGCTGCGGCGGAGGAGGAGAATTGCACTACGGGAGGTAGGTTCGCCTTATTTCGCCGAGGCGAAAAAATCTTCGCCGCGGCAAGAGCCTAAAACAAAGATTCTTGAGTTTTCTAGAGAATTCTTCTTTTGGGACACAATGACCATTCTACCCCTAATTAGTAGGAAAAGTGGGGAGTAAAATGAAAGGAAATTTAATAGAGATTGTGTTTGGATGGGGTGTAGTTGTAAAGAATCAAAGGATATAGATGGAATTTTCAAGAAAGGACAAGGGCAAAATGGGAAATGAAGCTTATAATATGAACTAAAAAGAGTAAAGTGTAGAAAGCCCTTATTCATTTCATTCCACCGCCTCTTCCAATTGCCCATATTCTCTCAATTTCTCCACCCAATTTTCCAAGAGTTCTAAGGGATTTAAGAGGGGTTTTGAGTAGAGATTTCATCTAAAGCTTCCTAAGGTAAGAATTCATGCTTTAGATGTGAGTTTTCTTGTATTTATAGTGAAGTCTTATTGTGTTGTTGCTGTCCTTGTGGTTGTTTTGAGTGGTAGAGAAGAGACAAGTCCACAAAGGGAAGGAAAAGTGCTAAAGAAGCCATCTTTGCACAAGGTAAGTAAATCCAACCAAGCTGAGTTATGACTAAGCTTTGAGTAGAGACTTAGTTTAATTATGTATGTATATGGTATACCTACTGAAAATTGAGATGAGATGTGTGCTTAGTCTTAGTAGTTGGGTATGATTAAATATGAGAAGTGTTGTTGATGTGTGATGAGAAATGGAAGTTTGAGATGAAGTTTGAGAGATGTTGTGTGAATCTTTTTGGAAGTGCTTTCCTTGACAGGGATTATGAATATTTGAGGGAGTTTTTCCCCATTTAGGATGGCTAGAGAATGAAGTTTAGTAGTAATTTTCGTAGGGTGTTTTTATGCACATGAGATGTTTGAGGAAATGCCTAAGTGAAATCTGCCCTGTCACTGCCGTAACTTTCTAAGTAATTTTTGAGTATCTTACGGTTCGAACTGGGCTGAGACCAAAACATAGAAGATGTAGCCCTGTTTCTAAGCTTTGAAACGAGACCAGAACCGTAGTAATCCGAGGTGTATAGCATAAGTTATGGCCGTTTTAGTGTGACTGGTGCAGAATGACTGTTTTGAGGAAATCTTGTAGTTGGCATTTCATTAGTGCATTAGGGAGCATGAGATAGCTCTACACCTTTGTTTATGGACTTGAGAAGTAGCTTGAGATTTAGTATAGAATGTGAGTATAAGTTCTTTAAGAGTTAAGGGAATAGAGTAGGTTGTGCGATGGGGGAGCCCGTGAGTAATGGGTAGAGTATTCCGCATGTACGCCGCATTGAGAGAGGCGGCGAGTATGAGATAGAGAAGTGGTGTAGCCCGTGAGAGTGCATGCGGATGAGGGCTATACCCGAGTACCCGAGAGAGAGATTATACACTCACATGGCCAAGGGTTCCGAATCCATGCATAACCGAGTTCCGATCGGCTAGAATGAGTAAAGGTCACGTGAGTGGGAGTGAGTCGCCGTGCCCCGGTAAGATGGGGTCGTGATTTATGAAAGAGTTATGAGAAAAGAGTTCTAAGAGAAAGAAAGAAAGAAAAGAAAAAGGAAAAGAAAGACGTACCCAAAGAGTTTTTGAACGGGAGTTGTAAGGAAAGAATTAGAGAGAGAGTTACGGGGATAGCATGAGTAGAGGATTTACTTCGAGCATTGTTTTAGTGCTCACCCCGTTGTTTTCCATATGTTTTGCAGGGATCTAGGTGAGGACAACGTCGGATGGATGTCGGCGTTCGAGAAGGAGTGGTTACTGCTTGTCCCTTCTGTTTTGATGACTTTCGTATCTGTCATACATTTTGTGTAAAATGTATATGTTTGTAAAGAATATGTATATATGTTTAACAAAAGAAAATTTTGGGCCCAATTTCTTTATATTATTTTATATGTATTTCATTATAAGCTTTTGAGTAGTAGTGGCTATTACATTTTTGGTATCAGAGCCGAGATTTTGGGATTTAACAGTGTGCCATTCTTCTCGCTACGACGTCCGATAGCCGACTGTGTGAGTTAATTCTTTCCTTAGGTTAAGTGTTCTTTTGAATTGATCAAGTATGGTTGTTTTGTAGATGAGGCGTAGTAACGGGAGGAAGGGTAAGGGTGTGATGCATGAGGGAGAATCCTCCAACCCACCAGAATCGACTCCCCCTACCCTTGATGAGACGAGAATTCGAGCTATAGTACAGCAGGTTTTAGTAGAGAGTCAAGGGAGAGTAGTTCAAGAAGGCGAGACTTCCCAATAGAGTACCGCCTCGAGACAAGAGCGAAGGGCCGGTACCTCGGCCAGTCTGCACTGAGGTGATCCGATTCAGGGGGCTTGTTAATCGGCACCGTCGCCAACATTTAAGGGTACAAGGGAGGGACCCGGCCCAGAGGCGAGGAATGGTTTAAGTCCGTAGAGGGCGGACGGCGGCATTGTTTCCCACGAATGATAGAGAGGATCGATATGCTAGTTTCTTGTTCAAGGGAGATGCCCGGAATATGGTGGGAATTAATGGAGGAGACCCATGACATAGCCTCGATGACTTGGGAGGAATTTAGAAGGATTGTTTGCGGAGAGTACCGAGAAGATCGAGTACATGAGAAAGTCCAAGAGTTTATTCACTTGAAGCGGGGGACTAGTACGGTGAAGGAGTATTCTGTAAGATTCAACTCCCTTGCTCGCTTTGCACCCGGAATAGTGTATACACCGGAGTTAAGGAGAGACAAGTTTGTGCAAGGGTTGAGATCAGATATTGCTCGAGATGTAATGACAGGAGTCGAGCCCCCTCATACCTATAGTGAAGCTCTAGCACGGGCTTTAAGGGCAGAGATCTATGTGAACAAGTATATTGCAGAAGGATTGGCTTTGACAGTACCTAGTGAGCCATCCACCACCTTACAGAGGGAGAGAGTAGATGTCACAAAGAACAGAGAGGTAAGGGCCAAGAAGAAGTTTCAACCGAGGAAGAATAGGAGAGATCGGCAGTTTAAGCGGCCCAGAACAGAAGGGTTTCCCCCTTGTGCTAAGTGCGGGAGGAACCATCCAGGAGAGTGTTTGAAGGATCAGAATGTGTGTTATAAATGCCGACAGCTAAGGCATATGTGGAGAGATTATAAAGCTCCCCTTCCACCGACGGCACAGACCTCTAGAGGTACAAATGCCAGGGGGTGGTTTTACATGGCACGGGGGTGGTGACGCTGATCCACCCATCAGGCAGGTCGGTCCAACTTATTTCATGTTCGTTCCTTTATATGCCTTTGATTGATTCGGAGCCACTCATTCTTTTTATTTCTCATGGAATGATAGAGATTAAACTTGAACCCTTGAACCCTCCCCGTAAAGTGAGTCACCCATTAGGATAGAGTTGCCTGATGGAGTTAGTGTGTTGACTCAAGAGATGTTGATAGGAGAGTCTGTAGTGATTCATGGTCGGGAGTTGGTAGTTGACTTAATAGTTTTCGATATGCCCGATTTTGATGTAATTTTGGGTATGGATTTCCTAGGGAGGAACGGAGTAGAAATTGATTGTCGGAAAAAGAAAGCGAGATTTAATCTCGATAATGGAGATAAGTTTAGTTTTGGAGAGGGCCATCGATTGAGTATGTTGATCAGTAGTGTAAAGGCGAGAAAGATGTTGAAAAAGAAATGGGTGTTGGATACATTGCTCACGTAGTACAAAGTGGTGATGTTCCACGATCGAGTTCGAGGAGGGTGCCGATAGTTCAAGAATTTTTAGATGTGTTTCCGGAAGACTTACCAGGTTTGCCGCCGGAAAGAAAGAGGTTGAGTTTAGTATTGAACTTGCACCAGGAACAGCACCTATATCTAAAGCCCCTTATCGAATGGCCCCAGCAGAGCTGCAAGAATTAAAGAAACAACTCCAGGAACTTTTAGATAAAGGTTTTATCCGACCGAGTCATTCTCCCTGGGGAGCCCCAATTTTGTTTGTGAAGAAGAAAGATGGATCACTACGGATGTGTATTGATTATAGAGAATTGAATAAGGTGACAGTGAAGAATAAGTACCCGATACCTCGAATAGATGATTTGTTTGATCAGTTGAAGGGAGCAGCAGTGTTCTCCAAGATCGACTTGAGGTCAGGGTACCATCAAGTAAGAGTGGCTGAGCAAGATGTAGCTAAGACTGCTTTTCGTACAAGGTATGGGCATTATGAGTTTGTAGTGATGCCGTTTGGTTTGACTAATGCCCCAGCCGTCTTTATGGACTTGATGAACCGGGTATTTCATGATTGTTTGGATCAATTTATAGTGGTTTTTATAGATGATATCCTGGTTTATTCTAAGTCGAGAGAAGAGCATGAGGAACATCTGAGAATAGTGTTGCAACGGTTGAGAGAAAGGCAGTTGTATGCTAAATTTTCGAAGTGTGAGTTTTGGCTCGATCAAGTGATATTTCTGGGCCATACTGTATCGAAGGATGGGATTTGGTAGATCCCGCAAGATAAAAGCAATCCTTGAATGGCGAGAGGCCGAGGACGGTAAAAGAGGTCCGAAGTTTCTTAGGCACGGCAGTTACTGAGACGATTTGTTGAAGGGTTCGCCCAGTTGGCTAAACCATTGACAGCTCTTACCAAACAAAAGACTCATTTTATATGGACCGAAGCTTGTGAGGATTGTTTTCAAGAGTTAAAGAAGAGGTTAACAACAGCTCCAGTGTTAGTGTTGCCTCAGGAGGGTGTAGATTATGACATTTATATGGATGCCTCTTTGCAAGGACTTGGTCTTTGTGTTGATGCGATTAGGTAGGGTAATAGCATATGCCTCACGGCAATTAAAAGAGTATGAGGACGAGATACCCTACGCATGATTTAGAGTTGGCAGCCGTGGTCTTCGCTTTAAAGATTTGGAGGCATTATCTTTATGGTGCCAAGAGTAATATCTACACCGATCACAAGAGTTTAAAGTACTTCTTTACTCAAAAGGAGTTGAATATGAGGCAGAGAAGGTGGTTAGAACTGGTTAAGGATTATGAGTGTGAGATTAAGTATCAACCAGGGGAAAGCCAACGTAGTAGCCCGATGCCTTGAGCGGGAAAGCCCTTATTTGTCCCGCTTACTAGGCAGAAAAGAATTGATAGAAGAGTTGTGTAAGGAAGCAGTTGAAGTGATACGGGAAGGATTGCCGATTAGAGGTTCATCCACTTTCTTGGAGGAAGTCAAAGATAAGCAAGTGGCCGATGAGTGGTGTCAGAGAATAGTTCAACAAGTGCATGAGGGCAAGGTAACGGAGTTCCACTTACTGGATAGTGTTCTCTATTTCAGGAATCGGTTATGTATTCCTCAGAATGATGAGTTGAAAAAGAGAATACTTTCAGAGGCTCATGACACACCATACACTGCTCATCCTGGAGCAACCAAGATGTATCAAGATGTTAAGAAGGGTTACTGGTGGCCAGGTATGAAGAAAGACATTGCAGGGTTTGTAGCCAAATGTTTGACTTGTCAACAGGTTAAAGCAGAACATCAACGGCCATCAGGGTTGCTTCATCCACTTAGTATTCCAGAGTGGAAATGGGAAAGTATTTCGATGGATTTTATCACAGGTCTCCCTAGAGTTCAGAAAGGTTTTAATGCTATTTGGGTGATTGTGGACAGGTTAACGAAGGCCGCCCATTTCCTTCCAGTAAAGGAAAGTACCACCTCAGATCAGTTAGGCTCAGATCTACGTGAAAGAGGTAGTCAGATTGCACGGTGTGCCCAAGACAATAGTGTCAGACAGAGATTCGAGGTTTGTTTCAGCTTTTTGGACTAGTTTGCAGAGAAATTTGGGTACCGTCTTTGGCATTTAGTACGACCCTATCATCCTCGGACGAGATGGTCAAAGCAGAGAGAACGAATCGGGTGCTTGAGGACATGTTGAGAGCTTGCTGTATGGATTATAGAATGACATGGCACGAAATGCTACCTTTAGTGGAGTTCGCCTACAACAATAGTTATCAGTCTACAATAAAGATGGCGCCTTACGAGGCTTTGTATGGTAGACGATGTAGGTCTCCACTACATTGGGATGAGATTGGCGAAAGGAGTGAGTTGAGTACAGCTCTTGGGCCAGAAATGACGCAGAAAATGATAGAAGATGTAAGATTAATCCGAAGTAGAATGAAGCAAGCCCAAGATAGACAAGAGTTATGCCGAACTTAAAGAAAAGAAAAGTGGAGTTCCAAGTGGGTGATAAGGTATTTTTGAAAGTTTCCCCTTATAAGCGGGTATGCGCTTCGGGAACAAAGGGAAGTTAGCACCAAGGTATATTGGTCCATTTGAAGTATTACAACGAATTGG
Organism: Pistacia integerrima; assembly: GCA_026225825.1. NCBI lineage: Eukaryota > Viridiplantae > Streptophyta > Magnoliopsida > Sapindales > Anacardiaceae > Pistacia > Pistacia integerrima. Next base: position 9,326,618 of record CM047744.1, read on the forward strand.
GAAAGTTGCCTACAGTTAGCATTACCACCTCATATGGACAAGGTGCATGATGTCTTCCATGTCTCAATCTTTGCGAAAGTATGTAAGTGATCCCTCCCACATCTTGAGTATAGAAGAAGTCGAACTTGTAGAGAATCTTGTGTATGAGGAGCGCCCTGTATAGATTTTAGATCGAAAGATTAAAGAGCTCCGGAACAAGAGTATTCCGTTAGTGAAGGTGCTTTGGAGGAATCACAAAGTAGAGGAAGCCACATGGGAAGACGGAACAAGACATGCGGGGAGAGGTACCCGGAGTTATTCGTGTGAATTTCGAGGGACGAAATTCTTTTAAGGGGGGGAGAATTGTAATATCCCACTTGAGGTACGTATTTAAGATTTGTTGTATTAGTTAAAAGTTTATTGTTTTAACTTAAATTGAGTTTGCATGTTGAGTTGGTTGAATTGTTGCCTTGAAAATTGGGTTGAGTTTTGGTGAAGTTGGAAATCCAATCTTCGCCGAGCTTGCGGCGGAGGAGGAGAAGTTACACTGCGGGTAGGTTCTGCCTTATTTGCCGAGGCGACGAAAAATGCTTCGCGGCGGAGAGCCTAAAACAAACAAAGTTCTTGAGTTTTCTAGAGAATTCTTCTTTTGGGACACAATGACCATTCTACCCCTAATTAGTAGGAAAAGTGGGGAGTAAAATGAAAGGAAATTTAATAGAGATTGTGTTTGGATGGGGTGTAGTTGTAAAGAATCAAAGGATATAGATGGAATTTTCAAGAAAGGACAAGGGCAAAATGGGAAATGAAGCTTATAATATGAACTAAAAAGAGTAAAGTGTAGAGAAAGCCCTTATTCATTTCATTCCACCGCCTCTTCCAATTGCCCATATTCTCTCAATTTCTCCACCCAATTTTCCAAGAGTTCTAAGGGATTTAAGAGGGGTTTTGAGTAGAGATTTCATCTAAAGCTTCCTAAGGTAAGAATTCATGCTTTAGATGTGAGTTTTCTTGTATTTATAGTGAAGTCTTATTGTGTTGTTGCTGTCCTTGTGGTTGTTTTGAGTGGTAGAGAAGAGACAAGTCCACAAAGGGAAGGAAAAGTGCTAAAGAAGCCATCTTTGCACAAGGTAAGTAAATCCAACCAAGTTGAGTTATGACTAAGCTTTGAGTAGAGACTTAGTTTAATTATGTATGTATATGGTATACCTACTGAAAATTGAGATGAGATGTGTGCTTAGTCTTAGTAGTTGGGTATGATTAAATATGAGAAGTGTTGTTGATGTGTGATGAGAAATGGAAGTTTGAGATGAAGTTTGAGAGATGTTGTGTGAATCTTTTTTGGAAGTGCTTTCCTTGACAGGGATTATGAATATTTGAGGGAGTTTTTCCCCATTTAGGATGGCTAGAGAATGAAGTTTAGTAGTAATTTTCGTAGGGTGTTTTTATGCACATGAGATGTTTGAGGAAATGCCTAAGTGAAATCTGCCCTGTCACTGCCGTAACTTTCTAAGTAATTTTTTGAGTATCTTACGGTTCGAACTGGGCTGAGACCAAAACATAGAAGATGTAGCCCTGTTTCTAAGCTTTGAAACGAGACCAGAACCGTAGTAATCCGAGGTGTATAGCATAAGTTATGGCCGTTTTAGTGTGACTGGTGCAGAATGACTGTTTTGAGGAAATCTTGTAGTTGGCATTTCATTAGTGCATTAGGGAGCATGGGATAGCTCTACACCTTTGTTTATGCACTTGAGAAGTAGCTTGAGATTTAGTATAGAATGTGAGTATAAGTTCTTCAAGAGTTAAGGGAATAGAGTAGGTTGTGCGATGGGGAGCCCGTGAGTAATGGGTAGAGTATTCCCGCATGTACGCCGCATTGAGAGAGCGGCCTGAGTATGAGATAGAGAAGTGGTGTAGCCCGTGAGAGTGCATGCGGATGAGGGCTATACCCGAGTACCCGAGAGAGATTATACACTCACATGGCCAAGGGTTCCGAATCCATGCATAACCGAGTTCGATCGGCTAGAATGAGTAGAGGTCACGTAGAGTGGGAGTGAGTCCCGGCCGTGCCCCCGGTAAGATGGGGTCGTGATTTATGAAAGAGTTATGAGAAAAGAGTTCTAAGAGAAAGAAAGAAAGAGAAAAGAAAGAAAGCGTACCCAAAGAGTTTTTGAACGGGGAGTTGTAAGGAAAGAATTAGAGAGAGAGTTACGGGGATAGCATGAGTAGAGGATTTACTTACTGAGCATTGTTTTAGTGCTCACCCCGTTGTTTTCCTATGTTTTGCAGGATCTAGGTGAGGACACTGTCGGATGGATGTCGGTGTTCGAGAAGGAGTGGTTACACTGTCCCTTCGGTTTTGATGACTTTCATATCTGTCATACATTTTGTGTAAAATGTATATGTTTGTAAAGAATATGTATATATGTTTAACAAAAGAAAATTTTGGGCCCAATTTCTTTATATTATTTTATATGTATTTCATTATAAGCTTTTGAGTAGTAGTGACTATTACAAACCCTCATCCACATACACTCTTACAGGCCGTACAATTCTTCTTCTTCTTATGCCACTCAATGAAGGTGGCGTGTATGTGGGGAATTTCTTCTTAACACTTTCAGATTCCCCATCACAACAACATATTCTTTTCTCTTCTTTAACACTATTTAATTCTTTAATGCTTATTCTTCCTTTCTCTTTATTCTTAGAGTGTTTTATTCTTTCTTTCTTTATTCCTTATTCCTTATTCTTTATTCTTTATTCTTTATTCTTTATTCTTTATTCTTCATTCTTATTCTTAAGTTTCTACACATACACAATTATATGCATATGGATGGCTCATGCTTAAAATTTCTTACTTAAATGCACTTATGAAATGCACATATGCAATGTTACATAAAATTAAGGTTTCTACCCAACTCGTACTTCACTTAGGCATTTCATCAAACAATAATTGTGCATGAACAAACCCTAATTTAATTATCATTCCATTGGTTTCTTAAACCATCCAAATTGAGAAAAGCTCTCTTATATCATCACCATACCTACATAGCACAAACACTCCCAAAAGATTTCTCCAATTCTTCCAGTTTCAACTCATCATCAAACCATCACATACACTCCTCATATTCAAATATATCCAACAACAAGCATAAATAATCATCAATCTTATCTCAATTTCTCAATAATAATAACATATACATATTTAAAGGAAATCTCTACTCACTTGATTTTCTTAAACTTTAACTTGATTTGGATTTTGAGTGGAATTTACTTACCTTATGCTTGAGTAGTCTCTCCTAAGCTCTCTACTCTTGTTGGATTCAAATCTTCTCTTAAACCTAAGCATAAACTTCATAAGAACTCGACTTTTACACAAATAAATCATAGATAAAGAGCATAAATTCTTACCTTTGGATGCCTAGAATCAAAACCCTATGAAAATCTACTCAAAAGCCTTCAAATTCCTTGGAGAAGTGAATGAAAATTTGAGAGAGAATGGAGGAGGAGAGTGGCGGTGGAATGAAGGAAATAAGGGTTACAAACCTTTATCATCTTATTTTATAAACATGCTTTCCCATTTTGCCCTTACACTTTTTTAGAAATTCCATCCTTGTCCCTTAGTCAATTACCATAATGCTCTTATTTTTATTGTATTCTCTATGAAATTCCATCTCTTTTCACTCCCCTCAATTTTAACTAATTTGAGTGAAAATACTATTTTACCCTTAATACAAGTTCAAGGCATTTTCTTCATACTCTCTTAAAATAATTCTAACAAAAATTAACTAAGGACTATAAAACATAATTTAAATCATGTACCTCCATGTTGTGCGTTACAATTCTCCCCCAAAAAGAATTTCGTCTCCCCGAAATTCAAATGAACAACTGGTAACGGTTACGCATATCTTGCTCTGTCTCCCATGTAGCTTCTTCCAACTTTATGATTTCTCTAGAGGACTTTCACTAAAGGGATACTCTTGTTCCGGAGCTCTTTAATTTTTCTGTCCAAAATCTGTACTGGTTGCTCCTCATACACAAGATTCTCTTCTAAGTCTACGTCATCTATGCTCAGAATATGGGAGGGATCACTTACATACTTTCGAAGCATTGAGACATGAAATACATTGTGAACTCAGTCCATATTAGGTGGTAGTGCTAATCTGTAGGCCACCTTTCCTACTCGCTGTAACACCTCAAATGGACCAATAAATCTCGGTGCTAACTTTCCTTTATTACCAAAACGCATCACCAGTTTGTAGGGGGAAACTTTCAGAAAAGCTTTGTCACCCACTTCAAACTCAACTTCTTTTCTCTTTAGATCAACATAGCTTTTCTGCTTATCCTGGGCTTGTTTCATTCTACTTGATCAGCTTTACATCTTATCATTTTTAAGGTCATTTCGCCCAAGAGCTATATTCAACTCATCTCTTGCCCATCTCATCCCAATGCAGTGGAGATCTACATCGTCTACCATATAAAGCCTCATAAGGAGCCATCTTAATTGTAGACTGATGCTTGTTTTCTACAACATGCAAAACTAGCAAGTGCACTAGTCGTTCAAGTAATAGAGTGATGGGTAGGATATCGTTCCCACGAGGACTGGTAGCAAAGCACTAAGTTTCCTAACGTTAACAAGTTGAAGCAACCGAAAATCTTGGATTTGTGGGAGCAATTTGTAATTAAACGAAAACAACATAAAATTTAACAAAAAATTAATTCTTAAAAAGGAAGCAAATGAAACACAGAAATTCAATTTAAGTAAAACGGGTAGGGTTTTGACTTCGTTTGGATTATTTATGGGTTAAACCTAAGAGTTACACTATTTTCACATTCAAGTGCAATGGTTGTAAATCGGATTCATTACTATGATAACATACCCTCTCGGGCTATGTTTTTCCTATTCATCCTTATTAAAATTCCGCACCCAACAAATTGAAGGTTAATAATTCTAAATCATGAAGCACAAGAATCCTAAATTGATTTCATTAATTCTTGAATCTATCTCCGGCATCCAATACTATAATGGTTATTACCCATGAAGCTTAACATGAATTATTTCTCAATCTCATCATGTTCATCACATAAAACAATTAATTTGAGTAACACACAACCACGACTTATTCACATGGAAATAGCACAATCACATACTCAACCCATTTCAAATCAAACTACAATCAAAACCCTAACCCATAGAAGATTAGTTCATAGCTAAATTAACGAACAAAAACGGAAAATAAAAGTAAAAGCAGGAATAAACATAATGAAACGAGATGAAAGAATAGAAATCTCCCCAAAAGATGAATCCTCCAGGTCAAAATCTGAACCTTCTCTTTAACAATCCGAAAAACTCAAGCTTTTTCTCTAAGAAAAATGTAAAAAGACGGCTAAACCTAAGCAGTGGGACCCACCCCCGGGTAAAAAGTTTTTGTTTTTCTTTTTATACCTAGTCCTAAAAACCCGGGTCAAAAACACGCACACCCAGAAGGTGTGCGTTTACAAAATGAAAACTTTGACTTTCGCCGCGGCGGGAAGAATGAAAAAATCCCAATTCGAATCTGCCCTAACTTCACACGCAAGACAATTTCTTCGCGGGCGAAGCTCCTTTAAAAGTTCTGAAATTTCTGAAGCGCCACTGCTGCCTCTTCGTCCGATTCTTGATTTTCGACTCTCCACCTTGAAACAAGCTTCATCGTGCGTTGTCCTACTCCGGAACTCTCCTATCTTGAAATCCTTCATTACGAGTCAAAACTATCAAATTTTGTTCTTATTCGCTCAAAGAGTCCATTTTAACCTGAAACACGAAGAGTAAAGAATTACGCACCAATTCAGGTAAAAATGCACTAGAAAGTACCTGAAATCCGACAAAAAGATCAAATAAAAACTGTATAATTTACGGATTATCATAGACTGGTAGGTATTATTATAAGCAAATTCCACCAAGGGTAACATTTCATGCCAGGATACTTTATAATCCCTACAGCATGCTCTCAACATGTCCTCAAGCACTTGATTTGTTCTCTCTGTCTGGCCATCTGTTTGAGGATGATAAGCAGTACTAAAAGCCAATCTGGTACCCAAATTCCTCTGTAAACTCATCCAAAAAGCTGAGATAAATCTAGAATCTCTGTTTGATACTATTGTCTTGGGTACACCATGAAGTCTCACTATCTCTTTAATATACATCTGGGCCAATTGATCCGAAGTGTTACTCTCCTTTACTAGAAGAAAATGGGATGATTTCGTTAATCAGTCTACTATCACCTATATAGCATTATATCCTTTTTGCACTCTAAGGAGACCTGTAATAAAATCCATCGAGATACTCTCCCATTTCCATTCAGGAATACCAAGTGGCTAAAGCAACCCTGATGGCCTTTGGTGTTCTGCTTTCACTTGCTAACAAGTTAGGCATTTAGCTACAAACTCTGCAATATCTTTCTTCATCCCTGGCCACTAATAACCTTTCTTTAAATCTTGGTACATCTTGGTTGCTCTAGGATGAGCAGTGTACAGTGTATCATGAGCCTCTATAAGGATTCTCTTTCTCAAATCATCATCCTGAGGAATACACAACCGACTCCTAAAACAGAGAACATCATTCAACAATCGAAACTCTGATGCCTTGCCCTCATGCACTTGCCGAAGCTTGTTTTCGACACCACTCATCAATTAGTTGCTTTTCTTTAATTTCTTCTAGTAAGGTAGGTTGAACCTCTAACCAGGAAATCCTTCTTGGTATGACCTCAATATGCTCTTTACACAACTCTTCTATTAACTCTTTCTGTCTTTTGAGTTGGGACAAATAAGCTTTTCTACTCAAAGCATCGGCTACCACATTAGCTTTCCCCGGCTGATATTTAATCTCACATTCATAATCTTTAACTAGCTCTAACCATCTTCTCTGTCTCATATTCAACTCCTTCTGAGTAAAGAAATACTTTAAACTCTTATGGTTGGTGTAGATATTACTCTTGGCACCATAAAGGTAATGCCTCTAAATCTTCAAGGCAAAGACTACTGCTGCCAACTCTAAATCATGTGTAGGGTATCTTGTCTCGTACTTTTTCAATTGACGAGAAGCATAAGCTATAACCCTACCTAACTGCATCAATACGGCGCCAAGTCCCTACAAGAGGCATCTGTTATAAATGTCATAATAGCTAACTCGGGCAAACCCTTTTTGCTTACGAACCGTGGTAGTAACTGCTAGTCCCAAGAAACTCCTCACTTTTCTTTTCTTGTCTTCGGCCTTTGCCATTCTAGGATTGCCTTTACTTTACTAGGATCCCATTTGAAATTCCCTCACTAGAAACAAGATGGCCCGAAATATCACCTAATCAAGCCGAACTCATATTTAGAAAACTTGGCATACAACTTCTTTTCTCTCAATCGCTGCAACACAAATCTTAAATTTTCCTTATGCTCTTTTCTCGACTTCAAATAAACCAGGATGTCATCAATAAATACCACTACAAACCGATCAGGACAATCATGGAACACCCACGTTCATTAAGTCCATAAAAAGCTCTGGGCATTAGTTAACCCAAAGGCATCACCACAAATTCATAATGCCTATATCTTGTCCGGAAGGCAGTCTTAGCTACATCTTGTTCGGCCACCTTTACCTGATGATAACTCGACCTCAAATCAATCTTGGAAAATACTGCTGCACCCTTTAACTGATCAAAAAGGTCATCTATCAGAGGTAACGGGTATTTATTCTTCAACTTGTCACCTTATTCAATTCTCTATAATCAATACACATCCGTAATGACCCATCTTTCTTCTTTACAAACAAAATTGGAGCTCCCCAGGGAGAATGACTTGGTCGGATAAAACCTTTATCTAAGAGCTCTTGAAGTTGCTTCTTCAATTCCCTAGAAACTCCTGTTAGGGGCCATTCGGGAGGGGCTTTAGAAATCGCGCTGTCTCTGGGTGCCGGTTCAATACTAAACTCAACTTCTCTTTCTGGAGGCAAACCTGGTAAGTCATCCGAAAATACATCTGGAAATTCTCGGACTACTGGCATGCTCTGTAATTCTGGTTGTGGGACATCTCTACTTTGCACCACATGAGCTATATACCCCGAACACCCTTTTTCTTAACATCTTTTTAGCCTTCATGCTACTAATCAACATACTCAGATGATGGCCTTCTTCGAAACTAAACTTATCTCCCCTATCAAGATTAAATCTCGTTTTCTTCTTCCGGAGTTCAATTTCTACCCCCATACCTCCCCTTTTAAGAAAATCCATACCCAAAATCACATCAAAGTCGGGCATATCGAACACTATTAAATCAACTGATAACTCCCGACCATGGACCACCACGGACTCTCCTGACAGCATCTCATGGGTCATAACACTAACCCCATCAGGTAACTCAATCTTAATAGGTTGGCTTACTCTATTAGGTTTCAAACCTAATCTTTCTATCATCCCATAAGATATAAATGAAGGAGTGGCTCCATAATCAATTAAAGCATAAAGAGGAACTGTATGAAATAATAACTAACCCATAACAATGATGGGTAGCCTTGCTTCACCTTGTCCCTCTTTTGTAAATACCTTGGCATTAGTGCCTCTGGAGGTTTGTGCTGCAGATGGAAAGGAAGCTTTACAATCTTTCATCAAATGCCTTGGCTAGCGATGTCGATAACATACATTACGGCCCAACTCTCTTAGACACTCCCCTGGATAAGTCTTCCCACATTTAGGACATGGGGGAAACTCCAACTGTTCTCAGCTGTTTATTCTGCCAATCTTTCTTGTTCTTCTTCGGCTAAAACTTCTTCTTATTCTTCACTTCTCTATTTCTTGCACTTTCAAATCTTTCCCTCTGCGGAGCGGGAGATGGTTCACTTGATCCTCATATCGGGGAGGGACCTACTGGGGTGATTTTGTTCTCAAATATTTCTACCCTCAATGCTCGCCGTAAGGCCCCACTATAGGTTTGAGAGGGATCAACACCCATCATTATATCCCGAGTTATCTCCGGCTTCAACCCATGGACAAACTTATCTCTTCTCAATGCTGGAGTACTGACTATTCCAGGTGCAAACCTGGCAAGGGAATTAAATCTCATTGAATACTCTTTCATTGTGCTAGACCCTTGCTGTAAACTGATAAATTCTTAGACCTTCGCAAGAACTCGGTCCTTCATTCTATACTCAACTTCAAATAGTCCTCTGAACTCACCCCAGGTCATCACAGAAACATCATGAGTGTCCTCCATCAATTCCCACCAAATTCGGGCATCACCCGAAACAAGAAACAGCATACCGGATCTTTTCCCTGTTCGTCATAGGAAATAGTGCCATGTACGCTCAACGGACCTAAGCCATTCTTTTGCCACTAAAGGGTCCATTGTTCCCTTAAATTCTAATGGTTGATGTTGACTTGGAAGCCCATAAATCGGCTTAATCCGATTCTATACTATCGGGGGTACCGACCTTTCTCTTTCTTCTCTAGTAGGCGGTACTTGAACGGGGTTTTCAATTCTTTCTGGTTCGACTCTCCCCTGTCTTTCTCCTAAGACTTGTTGTACGATCCCCCGAATTCTAGCTTCATCAAGGGGAGGGGGAGTAGGTTCTGGTGGGTTGGAAGGTTCCCCCGTATCCATTGTTTTCTTACTACTTGCTCGGGTTCTACGCCTCATCTACAAAACAACCACATTTAATTAATTCATGCAACACTTTAAGTAAGGAAATAATTTAACTTACAACAGTCGGCTATGGAACGTCGCGGCGGTGAGAGTGGCACACTGTCAAATCCCAAAATCTTAGCTCTGATACCAAAAATGTAATAACTACTTTCTACTAATATACTTTAGAACATATACAATAAAAACATACATAAGTAGTATATGAAAATAGTTGGGCCCAAATTTTTCTTTACTTTCAAAACATAATTCTTTACATATATCAAAATAACAAGTACAAAAACTTAGCGACAGTGGACAGTAATGCCAATCCTCCCCACTTGTCGACGTCCTTCCGACCGCTACTCACCTATTTCCTGCAAAAATATGGAAAAACAATAGGGTGAGCATAAAAATCCTCAGTAAGTAAATACCTTAACTCTTCTCCTTCTTAGGTTCTTTCCTTAATTCCTTCTCTGTTTCTAACTCTCACTGTTCTTTTCTTTCTTTCTACTTCTCTCTATTCTTTCTTTCTTATTCTTTCTATTCTTCCTAACCATGATGAAATTCATGGCAATATGCATGAATAAAATGCATATGCAATAATGCATAAAATGCTTTTTCTTTCTTATTTCTATTTTCTTGTTCTATTTCTTTTCTTTTCTTTTTCTTTCTATTCTTTTCTTTTCTTGGCTTGTTCAAGCCTTCTCATTCTTTCTTATTCTTATTCTTTCTTTTCTTATTCTTTGCCAATCGGACTTGGTTGATGCATGGATTTGGAACCTTGGTCCGTATGTAGTGAGTACAATTCCTCATCTACATGCACTCTTGCGGACCGTACAACTTCTTCTTTCTTCTTAGGCCACCCAATTAAGGTGGCATGCATGTAGGAATTCTTCTGGTACAATCCTCATCCACATACACTCTTACGGGCCGTACAATTCTTCTTCTTCTTATGGCACTCAATTAAGATGGCTTGTATGTGGGAATTTCTTCTTAACACTCATGGTTCCCCATCACAACAACCTATTCTTTTCTCTTCTTTAACACTCTTTAATTTTTTAATGCTTATTCTTCCTTTCTCTTTATTCTTAGAGTGTTTTATTCTTTCATTCTTTATTCCTTATTCTTTATTCTTTATTCTTTATTCTTATTCTTATTCTTTATTCTTCATTCTTATTCTTAAGTTTCTACACACCTAGTTAGTAAATATGAGTACGGCAAAAAAATGGTACGGGAATTTTACGGGTATAATACGGTAAACGGTGAAAAATACATTTATAAATATTCGGCCATAAAATTCGGATACAGAAAAAATACGGTACGGGTATATACGGGTTTAATACGGTGCATTGTCAATAATACGTTTTGAAAAATACGGCAATATCAATCTTAGTTTTAATACTTTTATGGACTACCTAGTTTTGAAAATTCATATTTTAAACATACTTATTGTTAAAGAAAATTAAAAAAAAAGTTAAATTCTTATTCCAAATATTACCATTATTTCAATACAAAATCAATAAATTAATACTAAATCAAAACAGAAAATTCTGTTCAAATTGGATAAGAAATATATTTAAAATTAAAAAAAAAAAAATCCTCATACAAGTATATATTTCCTCTATTACCAAGGATCCTGTTCTTTTAAGGCTTTAATCACTCACATTGGCCATAATAATCACCCGAGGACCACCCAAAATGTCGATTAAAATCCCTCATGAAAAGTCAAGTATATCCTTATAGCCTTCCCTAAACTTCCCAAAACCAAAAAAGGCAGAAAGAATAAAAAAAGAAAAGCAAAAGGTGGGTGTTACAGTAAATTCTCAATCCCATAAACCAAAAAAGACATCCTCCACTTTCCTTAAATTATTTGGTTTGGAGTCCAGCCGAGCAGACCAGACCAGACCAGTCAGCCTCTAACATAAATGATAAAACATTTCTTTGAAAACTGTCAAAAAAAAAAAAAAAAGAAAAAAAAAGGAAAAACCAACACGCTACTCTACATCTTACTTTATCCTTTTTTTGTTTTTTTTTTTTTTAACAAACAGTTCTCACTTAACTACTCTGAACCAACTGCATTTTTGTTGTTCTAAAGCACTTCTTCTTCTTCTTCTTCTTCATCTATGGCTGGCTATAGAGTTGAAGATGACTATGATTACCTCTTCAAGGTGGTGTTGATTGGTGACACTGGTGTTGGCAAGTCTAATGCGCTACGGGTTCACTAGGAACGAGTTTAGTCTCGAGTCTAAGTCCACTAGACAACCTTCCTCTTCCTCTTCTTATTCTTCGATTGCTTCTTCAAATACTAGTAATAAAGCTCTGTTACCTTCCTCCAGAAGCGGGAACCGAAGAAGAATCGAAGAAGAGAGATCTGAGATCTGTTTTGTTTTTTTTTTCAATAATTCGTAAATAGTTCGCAAATTATTCGCGAATTATACGGGAAGTCTTATTATACGCGTATAATTCGGCAGATTTCACAAAATACGTATACGTATGTTTTATACGCGAATTATACGGTTGTCCGTACAATTCGCATATAATACGCGTTTTTACCAACTAGGTCTACACATACACAATTATATGCATATGGATAGCTCATGCTTAAAATTTCTTACTTAAATGCAGTTATGAAATGCACATATGCAATGTTACATAAAATTAAGGTTTCTACCCAACTCATACTTCACTTAGGCATTTCATCAAACAATAATTGTGCATGAACAAACCCTAATTTAATTATCATTCCATTGGTTTCTTAAACCACCCAAAGTGAGAGAAAAAACTCTCTTATATCATCACCATACCTACACGGCACAAACACTCCCAAAAGATTTCTCCAATTCTTCCAATTTCAACCCATCATCAAACCATCACATACACTCCTCATATTCAAATATATCCAACAACAAGCATAAATAATCATCAATCTTATCTCAATTTCTCAATAATCATAACATATACATATTTAAAGGAAATCTCTACTCACTTGATTTTCTTAAACTTTAACTTGAGTTGGATTTTGAGTGGAATTTACTTACCTTATGCTTGAGTAGTCTCTCCTAAGCTCTCTACTCTTGTTGGATTCAAATCTTCTCTTAACCCTAAGCATAAACTTCATAAGAACTCAACTTTTACACAAATAAATCATAGATAAAGAGCATGAATTCTTACCTTTTGATGCCTAGAATCAAAACCCTATGAAAATCTACTCAAAAGACCTCAAATTCCTTGGAGAAGTGAATGAAAATTTGAGAGAAAATGGAGGAGGAGAGTGGCGGTGGAATGAAGGAAATAAGGGTTACAAACCCTTATCATCTTATTTTATAAACATGCTTTCCCATTTTGCCCTTACACTTTTTTAAAAATTCCATCCTTGTCCCTTAGCCAATTACCATAATGCCCTTATTTTTATTGTATTCTCTATGAAATTCTATCTCTTTTCACTCCACACAATTTTAACTAATTTTGAGTGAAAAGACTATTTTACCCTTAATACAAGTTTAAGGCATTTTCTTCATATTCTCTTAAAATAATTATAACAAAAATTAACTAAGAGTTATAAAAACATAATTTAAATCATGTACCTCCATGTTGGGCGTTACAAGATCAAACCCTTTCGGTGATTATAGCTTCAAATCTTACCTTAGAGGAGGAGGAGAAATTGCTGAAGGTGTTGAGTGAGTATAGCGACCATAGGTTGGATAATAGCTGACACTAAGCGAATTTGTCCTAGGAGGAGTCCAAACCAACTAGGGAGGCTCAAAGGAGATTGAATCCACATTTGAAAGAAGTGGTGAGAGTTGAGGTTTTGAAACTACTTGACGCTAGGATTATTTATCTTATTTCAGACAGCAAGTGGGTGAGTCCAGTCCATGTGGTACCTAAGAAGTTTGGCATCACAGTAGTGAGAAATTATGATGATGAGTTAGTGTTAACTAGGGTGACTACAGGTTGGAGGGTTTGTATTGATTATAGGAAGTTGAATGCTGCAACTAAAAATGATCATTTTCCTTTTCATTTCATTGATCAAATGCTTGAAAGATTGTCTGGTTATTCTTATTATTGTTTCCTTGATGGTTTTTTTGGTTACAATCAGATTCTGATTGCTCCAGAGGAACAAGAAAAGATAACATTCACATGTCCAATCATAACCTTTGCATATAGGAGGATGCCATTCAGATTATGCAATGCCCCAGCCACGTTTCAAAGGAGTATGATGTCTATCTTTTCTTATACGATTGAGAAATTTATTGAGGTGTTTATGGATGACTTCTCTGTATTTGGATAGTCGTTTGATAATTTGACTTTAGTTTTGAAAAGATGTGTTGAAACAAACTTGACTTTGAGTTGGGAAAAGAGTCATTTTTGTAAGTAAATCGACAGGTAAACACAGCAAAAAATAAAATTTTTTTCCCATCGATTACTTTGAATAACCCAAGATCAGGTTCTGATGTGTATATATTTTACATGCTTAAATTGAAAAGAACAAATATAAAAATAATCCAAACAAGGATCATAAATCATACGCACGTTTGGAGGCTCTTTCGAATGTCTTTGAACGCGATTTTGCTACCGATCCAAGAATAGGATCGAACTCATGTCGTCCACATGAAGACAGTACAATAGAGACCAGAGATTGATTTTGCTAGAACCAATCCTTGGCTTTAAGGATTCAAGGTTTGGAAGGATGAAGTGAAAAAGAAAAGAGAAGAAGAATTTTCTCTCAAATTTTTCTTTCACCCACGGCTGAATAATGGATGAATCTATCAAAACCTATTCATCCTTTCTACATATAGAAAAGCAAAATATCCATTCCACCACTAAAGTTTAGCAACAACCCAAACTTAGGTGGAATTACACATAAGTCCCAATTTAATTATTTAGTTAAATATTAATATTAACTTCAACAATTAAATTCGTAATCTTGCTAAATTATTCCAATAATAAAATTGGACACAGGCTACAACCTCAGTAAATTTAATTACACAACAAAATTACCAATATGCCCTTTTGTCCAAAAGACGAAAATACCCTTCCATAGTTAACCATCCTTAAACTGTTTCCTTAGTGTGTAACCCCTAGGCTCCTTGTCATACCGGCAATGAGTACTATCGTGGGTTGACATCAATCAATCGTCTCATTGCACACATACCAAGATTGGCCCCTAGCAAGGCATCATAGCCACCTGATAGATTTAGATTCAGCGAAATAGCTACCTATCAACAATATGGTTACCATACAATCAAATCCTTTCATCATCTGTTATCTAATTGAGACTGAGGTATAGAAATAGTGTCAACCTCAGGTATCCTCGATATATTTGTATTCAGTTACTAGACCAATGACCAGAATAAATTAGATTGAGCAACAACTCAATCCCACTGTGATCATGATTTAGTGTCATTGTCATTAATTGAATTGTGCCGTGAGACAACTTCTCCCATACCTGAGAGTGATGAATCCTCTGTTAATCCACCATAGTCTTGATACACTCCTCGATGCAGCCAATCACTACCGTATTAATAGGTCTAAATAGAACTACGTTAGGCTAGTGTCAAACTACACCAATCGGTGCACAAGGCGCTCCGGTGATCTCAAGTCTAAGGATCACATGCACCATCATTCGTTAGAGGATTTTTTCCATAGACACTAGGGTTACCATCTATATGGAATCCTCTAGTGGGTCAATCTAGTGAACTTGCCTACAGCAAGCACCCATGTGTTGCACCAGGTTGTCGGCAAACAACCTTAACAAGTGAGATCAGTCACTACCTTTCGACAGAGTTGTTCAACACTATGATAGCCTTACCGTATTATTTGTGTCCTTGGTCAGAATAATACTAGGGCTACGAACATTTCTAGAATGGCCACCATATGTGCTCATAGGGTTCTCACTATTAAGATTTGAAACACTTGATGCCCTCGTTACGGTTCTACCATTCTAAGGACATATATCAATACCTACAACTATGATTTACATATTATAATAGATAATGTCTTTTATTGATTAATAAACATTATTACAAAGAGTATATTTCACAATAATTGACTGGCTCTAGTGCTCCTACTCTAACAATTTTATGGTGAAGCAAGGAATTGTTCTAGGGCATGTGGTATCTAGTAAGGGTATTGAAGTAGATAAGGCTAAAGTTGATTTGATTGTTAAATTGCCGCCACCTACATCTGTGAAGGGTGTACGTAGTTTTCTTGATCATGCAGGGTTCTATAGGTGGTTCATAAAGGATTTTTCCAAAATTAGTAGGCCTTTATGTAATCTCTTGGTTAAAGAAACAACTTTTGATTTCAATAATGAATGCCTAAATGCTTTTAATACTTTGAAAGATAAACTTACATCTGCACCTATTCTTAAGTCACCTGATTGGCCTCTTCCATTTGAGTTGATGTGTGATGCTTCTTATTATGCATTAGGTGCAGTTTTAGGACAACATCTAGGGAAATTGCATCATGTTATTCACTATGCAAGTCACACCTTAAATAATGCTCAAATTAATTACTCCACCACTGAAAAATAGTTTTTGGCTATTGTGTTTGCTTTCAAAAAATTTTGCTCTTATCTTATTGGTTCTAAAGTAATTGTGTATTCTAATCATGCTGCCTTGAGATATTTGCTGAGTAAAAAGGATGCTAAATCTAGGTTGATTAGATGGATTTTATTGTTACAAGAATTTGACTTTACTATTAGGGATAAGAAGGGATGTTAGAATGTAGTGGTTGACCACTTGTCGAGACTTGTGGAGACGACAAGCCATGAGGAGCGTAATCAAGATGAAAAATATTCCCTCATTGAAACCTTCCCTGATGAAAAACTCTTTTCCATCCATGGAAAAGAGCCTTGGTATGCAAATATTATTAATTATCTTGCATGTGGAGTGATTAAATCTGATATGACCTTTCAAGAAAAGAAGAGATTCTTATCCATAGTGAAGCATTACTTTTGGGATGATCATTAGTTGTTTAAGAGCTGTCCAAATCAAATCATAAGGAGATGTGTTCTCGAGACAAAGCAGTAGAGCATTTTACACCACAATCATGAGTTTCGTTATGGAGGACATTTTGGTGGCAAGAAGACAACACTTAAGGTATTGCAATCTAGTTTTTATTGGTCAACTTTGTTTCAAGATGCTTTTGCTTTTTGTGCAGAGTGTGATCGATGCCAAAGGACAGAAAATAATAGCAAGAGATGAGATGCCTAATGTGCTGTCGTAAGCACCCAGAATTAAAACCCTAAAAATACACATAGTAGTGTGAGTAGGGATCGTTCCCACGGAGAGTGTCTAGCCGAGTTTTATGTTACATGAGCCATTATGGGGGGGATTTTAGTAAAAACAGAAACAATTTCAGGAAAAGATATTCAACCTAAATTACTGAAATCAATCAAAATAACGAAACTTGGTCTAAGTCAACATCCACCATCGGAATCTTAC
>CM047744.1:9346186-9589117 GCA_026225825.1 Pistacia integerrima
TTTCCTCTAACTCTTGTAGTTGCAACTTCCTGTGTTTTCCACTTTCATCCATCTTCATGTTGAAACTCTTGATTGCCCAATAAGCCTTGTGTTCTAACTCAATTGGAAGATGGCATGCTTTCCCAAACACCAACCGAAAAGGTGACATACCAATGGGCATCTTATATGCAGTCCTATACACCCACAAGGCATCATCCAAATGCAAACTCTAGTCTTTTCTACTTGGATTGACCGTCTTCTCAATGATGGTCTTGATCTCTCGATTTGAAACTTTTGCTTGTCCACTAGTTTGCGGATGATAGGCAGTAGACACCTTGTGAGTCACATGATACTTTCTCAGCAAAGCCTCCACAGTTCGATTGCAAAAGTGAGTGCCTCGATCACTTATTAGAGCTCTTGGAATTCCAAACCTGCAGAATATGTTAGACTTGATAAAAGCTGCAACAACTTTAGAATCATCAGTCCTAGTAGCTTTAGCTTCCACCCATTTCGAGACATAATCAGCAACAAGCAAAATATAAACATAACCAAAAGATATAGGAAACGGTCCCGTGAAATCGATGCCCCAAACATAAAAAATTTCGCAAAATAGTATGGGGGTTTGTGGCATCTCATTCCTTTGGGATATATTGCCTGTCTTTTGACAATTATTGCATGACTTACAAAAAGAATATGAATCTCGAAATAAAGACGGCCAATAGAAACCACATTCTAGCACTTTTCTCGCTGTCCTCTTAGCTCCAAAGTGACCTCCACATGCATAAGAATGACAAAAGGTAAGAATGGAAATAATCTCATTTTCATGAACGCACCTTCTTATTACTTGATCTACACAATGCTTCCACAAGTAGGAGTCATCCCACACATAGTATTTGGCATCACTCTTGAACTTATCTCTTTGAGCCCTAGACAAAGCAGGAGGTAAGATATTAGTAACCAAATAATTTACAAGATTTGCATACCACAGTAATGTCACATTCGTGGAAAACAATTGCTCGTCAGGGAACGTTTCTTGCAAATGAAGTTTATCCTCCACATGAACTAGACGACTCAAATGATCTGCGACACGATTTTCTGTCCCTCTTTTGTCTTTGATCTCCAAATCGAATTCACTCAAGAGAAGTATCCATCTTATTAATCTTGGTTTTGCCTCTTTCTTCGTCATCAAAGTCAACGCAAAGCGCATGATCGTTTTTTAAAAAACAATGATTTTAGTACCAAGCAAATAAGATCGAAACTTTTCTAAAGCAAAAACAACGGCTAAAAGTTCTTTCTCAGTAGTGGAATAATTTCTTTGGGCATCATTCAAAATCCTGGAAGCATAATAAATGGCATGAGCTACTTTTCCAATCCTTTGACCCAAAAACAGCGCCTACTGCATAATCACTTGCGTCGCACATTATCTCGAAAGGAATGTTCCAGTCGGATAATTAGGGTAGAAGTCAACAGTTCCTTCAGCTTATCAAATGCCTCTTTACATGCCTCATCAAGCTCGAAAGCCACATCCTTTTGTAGCAACTTACATAGGGGTAATGCTATTTTGGAGAAGTCCTTGATGAATCTTGGTAAAAGAAAACCGCATGTCCAAGAAAAGAACGAACTTCCTGCATACTAGTGGGGTAAGGTAAAGATTGAATAACATCAACTTTGGCTTTATCTATCTCAATTCCCCTAGCTGAAACAACATGACCCAAAACTAGACCTTGGTCAACCATAAAATGACATTTTTCAGAATTTAACACAAGGTTAGTTTCTATGCATCTTTGAAGAACAAGTGTAAGGTTATGCAAGCAATTATCAAAAGAGTTTCCATAAACTGTGAAATCATCCATAAAAACTTCTATGATATGCTCAACATAATATGAAAATATGCTAACCATACACCTTTGGAAAGTGGCTGGGGCGTGGCAAAGGCCAAAGGGTATATGGCGATATGCAAAAGTTCCGAATGGGCATGTAAAAGTCGTCTTCTCTTGATCCTCTGGAGCAATCGCAATCTGGAAATAACCTGAATAACCATCAAGGAAACAATAGTAAGAATGACCAGCTAACCTTACAAGCATTTGATCAATAAAAGGTAAAGGGAAGTTGTCCTTGTGGGTTACAACATTTAATTTTCTATAATCTATACAAACCGGCCACCCATTTTGAACACGGGTAAGAACTAACTCATCATTCTGATTTTTCACAACGGTTATTCCGGTCTTTTTAGGAACCACTTGAACAGGGCTAACCCAATTGCTATCTGAAATAGGATAAATCACTCCAACTTCAAGAAGTTTGAGGATCTCCTTTTTCACAACATCCATCATAGGCGGGTTCAATCTTCTTTGCGGTTGATGGGAAGGTTTTGCTCATTCTTCAAGCAAGATACGATGCATGCATGTAGACGGGCTAATTCCTTTAACATCTGCAATTTTCCAACCAATAGCTGTCTTATGCTCCTTAAGGACCTGCATAAGTTTCTCTTCTTGCGATGCACTAAGTTTGCTGGAGATGATCACCGGTAACGTTCCTCCGTCTCCAAGGAACACGTACTTGAGCTAACTAAGGAGAGGCTTCAAATATGGAATGGGAGCCTACAAAACAGAGGGTAAAGGCCTCTTGTTAGAAATTGGTAATGCCATATAAGAAACGTTACCTAACTGCTGTAACTTTGGAAAATCATTCAACGCTGCAACAATTTCCTGCAAATTAGTACTCAAGGCAAACTCCTTATTCTCTTTCTCAAGATGCTTACTAATGGCAACTTCCAATCCATCTTCTCCATCAAGTTCAAAAACTTTTTGTGCTAAAGAATCAATCACATCAATAGAATAAACATGATTATCATCATCATCAGGATATTTCATGGCATTATAAATATTAAACTTGACAATTTCACCATCAAATTCCATGGTAAGTATGCCACTATGAACATCTATCTTAGTCTTGGATGTTTTTAAGAAAGGTCTTCCTAACAAAATTGGAGCAGTTTAATCACCATTTTCCATATCAAGCACGTAGAAATCAGTATGGAAAACTAAGTCATTAACTTGTACCAGAATATCCTCAACTACACCCTTAGGATAGGCATTAGATCTATCAGCTAATTGAATCACAACACCAGTTTTATTCAAAGGTCCAAGTTTCAAGGAAGCATATATAGAATATGGCATGACATTAATAAAAGCTCCTAAATCTATCATGGCCTTCTCAAACATAGTGTTACCTATCGTACAAGGGATAGTAAACATACCTGGATCTTTGCACTTATTGGAAGTTTTCTCGAATAAGCTGAGAAAACATTCTCTCCTACTCTCACCTTTTCACACCACTTAAGTTTCTCTCCCTCTTAGTTGTACACGCTTCTTTCAAGAATTTAGCATAAGCAGGTACTTGTTTAATAAGCGTCCTAAAAAGTGGAATATTTACCCTCGCATCTACGAAAAGTCTCATAAAAATCTCTGTTTTGTTCATCTTTTCTAGATTCTACCAACGTTTGAGGAAACGGAGGTATTGGTTTATAATCGGATAGAAGCGGAAACTTACTCTTAGGAACACCATCGCCGGGTTGGGAGCGTTCACGCCTACAATGAAGTTTTCCTTTTCCTTTTCCTTCGACGATAGGTCCGCCATCGGAATCTCCACCTATTTACCCACTTCTCAAGACTATCGCACTTCATTATCTCTTGGATTTACCACCGTTTGAGAGGGTAATTTCCCCAAACTTTGTGCCTCCAGCTTACTTATTACGGTTGCCATCTGTCCCATTTGATTCTCCAAACTCTGAACACTGGCCCTCGTCTCCTATTGAAACTGCAAAGTATTAGTGGCAAGAGACTTAATAATATCTTCTAAAGACATACCAGAATTAGAAGTTTGGCCTGATTGTTGTCTAGGGGGTATGGCTGCTTATAATGTTGGTAACTTGGGCGGTTTTAAGTCACTAGCTGATTCACTTGTGGATTCCCATAGCCAAGATTGGGGTGATCCCTCCATCCCTAGTTATATGTGCTAAAATAAGGATCGTACTTCCTTTGCGGTTGTCCAGGAAAACCACCTGTTGCATTCACTTGCTCAATAGGCTCATCTTAAAGAGTTGGGCACATATCAGTTGGATGCCCTACTTTCGAACAAATCCCACAAGCCTTCACTATTTGCATATTACCTATAGCCAATTGACGAACAAGAGAAGTTAGACTCGAGATTTGTTGTTCAAGGGAAGAAATATTTACCTCATTATCACGCCTAGAAGGAAGGTCAAGCCTAGTGCCAAATTGTTGAGAATTGGCTGCCATATTTGCAATCAAGTTCCTCGCGGCCTCGGGAGTTTTATCCACCAAAGCTCCACTAGCAACATCAATCATGCTCCTATCGTTGTATAGAAGGCCCTCATAGTCTGGATCGTGTTGCTCACTAATTTGATGATGGGGGCAGCTTGCACATAATTTCTTAAAACGTTCCCAGTATTCATGTAGAGACTCTCCGTTGTGCTGCCTTGCACCACAAATTTCTTTCCGAATATTGGCTGCCCTTGAACCTGGGAAATATTTCCCCAGAAACAACCTCTTCATCTCATTCCATGTGGTTATAGTTTCGGAAGGTAGATAATAGAGCCAATCCTTAGCCGAATCTTTCAAAGAAAACGGAAAGGCTTTTAATTTAATTTGATCCTCGGTCACCCCCGTAGGTTTCATACTCGTGCAAACCACATGAAGCTCCTTTAAATGCTTGTGAGGATCTTCACCTGCAAGGCCATGAAAAGTGGGCAAGAGATGTATTAGTCCAGATTTTAATTCAAAAAGTAGTAGCAAGATCTAAAACAGAAACGTTATGCATAAAGGTGCTTGATTCAAATCAGGGGCAGCAAGCTCTTTCAAAGTTTGATTTCCAGCCATGACTTCCTCCTTTTCTAAATTAGAGTTCCTAGCAAATTGGGAATCAAAAACCAAATTGTTTTCCTTAGAATTTCTCCGAGCTTCCTTCCTTAATCTGCGCAAAGTGCTCTCTATTTCCGAGTCGAATGTTAAATCGCCAAGATGAGAGGACTTGGTCATAAAACACAGAAACTCATAAAGAAATAAATGACAAGTAATGAAAAACCAACCAGAAAATAAAATAAATAAAAAATCAATTAAATTTTTTTTCTTTTTAATGACAGAAACACAAAAATGCCAAAAACCCTATCAAAACGTTGTTTTCTGGCCTCAAGAAGGTGGGGCTAGAAGCCTTCTAGTCTTGCTCAGAATTTTGTTTTCTTCAAAACGGGTACTCAGACTTCTAATTCAACCAAAATTTTTCTTATGAATAGTACTACTGTTCACTATTTTTTTTCTTTTCTTTTTTTTCGCAAAAATAAAAAATAAAAATAAAAAACAACAAGAAAAAACGAAATAAGAATCACAAAAACAAAACAAAAAATCAACTAGAATTACTCCCCGGCAGAGGCGCCAAAATCTGATGTGTTGTCGTAGGCACCTAGAATTAAAACCCTAAAAATACACATAGTAGTGTGAGTAGGGATCGTTCCCACGGAGAGTGTCTAGCGAGTTTTATGTTACATGAACCAAAAGATGGGGGGATTTTAGTAAAAACAGAAACAATTTCAGGAAAAGATATTCAACCTAAATTACCAAAATCAATCAAAATAACGAAACTTGGTCTAAGTCAACATCCACCATCGAAATCTTACAACTGATCATTGATGCAAAAATAAATCAATTCTTACTTTGAGTATTCACCGTTAGAACTATTTGCCTATCTCTCCTTAGTTGTAATTAATTAGGAAACAAGTGATCTAATTAATCTTACTACTAAACAACCCTAGGCAAGCGCTAAACATTTAATCTAGTGGCAGCCTTAAGACCTAGAGAGATCGATGAAGCTAAACAACACAAACACAAGCGGTTGTATTTAATTCAGTCAAATGTTCTTCTTAAGACTTAACAATTCCTAACACAATAAATTCTTAAACCCTAATTGCTTCACAAGTTAAAGGGATCAAACAATTACGGATTTGATATCTAACTTAGCAGAAGATTGCAACAAATAATCAACTAGTAGGCCTCCTAGTAATTAAAAGCAACAATCATGACAATATGCATAGAAGAACATCCAATACTCAAAACATAAATTGAACACTAAAAATAGATAGATCTCACAGTTTTATTGATTCCGAGGTCTTCGTTTCCTTCGACCAAGTTCTGAAAGTTTAGCCACTCATGGTCATGAAAAACTCAAGAAAAACGAATTCCAGCAGAGAGAGAGAGAGAGAGAGGCGTGTGTGTTTTCTCCAATCTGATCTCGCTCCCCTTTTAAACATATCCCATTCAAATCTTTTAATCCTACTAAATCTCTTAAAAATATTCTAATATCCTAAAATAACATTTATCCTAATCTAATTCTAATTAATTGAAAATAAAATAAAGTCCTAAAATAAAATAGATAAGTGGTGTGTCTAGCTGTAACTTGCGTGCAATAGGTCTTCAAATCTTCTAATAATAAACTGCCTCTTTAACTTGCATGACAAGGCGGAATGTTCCATAACGTATTTAGTGCGGGCCGCAACTTCAAGCCCGATTATAACCTTGATTCATCGAGTATCTCTCCAAACTCAAAACATGAAAGTTGTAGATATATTTCTTAGGGTCCACAACATTTTGAATCATCTCAATCGGAGCTCGGATGAGAGAGTTATTCCTAGATTACGAAGCAATGTCAAAACTATCCGAATTCACCTAATTAGTTCCGTTTTGCATTTAACGCCTCCATTTGCATCCTAAATCAAAATAGAATAATAATGAGTACATTTAGGCAACAAATAAGTATAAAAGACTACACATTAAGGGGGGTAAATATGACATTTTGCATTCTCATCAATGCCACTTATATCATTTATGGTGGTCGAGTTGTTCGATGTGTGGGTATCGGTTTTATGGGTCCGTTTACTAGCTCTTTCGGTTTCACTTACATACTTGTGGCTGTCGATTGTGTTTCAAAATGGATTGAGGTGATTGCCACTAAAACTAATGATAGTAAGGTTGTACTTAGTTTCCTTAAGGATTTTATTTTTACACGTTATGGTGCCCCTAGAATTATTGTTAGTGATGGGGGAAGTCATTTTTGTAACAAGTCCTTTGCAGCGTTATTGAAAAAGCACAACATCACACATAAAGTGGCAACTCCTTATCATCCTCAAACTTCAAGGCAAGTAGAGGTAAGTAACAAGCACATTAAGGTCATTTTGGAGAGAACGGTATACATGTCAAGGAAGGATTGGGCTTGGAAATTGAACGATGCTTTGTGGGCTTATCGAACAGCTTTCAAGACTCCAATTGGGATGAGCCCTTATAGGTTAGTCTTTGGGAAAGCATGTCATTTACCAATAGAACTAGAGCATTGGGCGATAAAGCGATTAAACTTTGACATGGATAAAGCGAAGAAGTTAAGAAATTGCAAGTGTGAGCTAGATGAGCTTAGAAATGAAGCATATGAAAATGTAAAGATCCACAAATCAAGAACTAAGCTCTACCATGATAAAGCAATATAGCAGAAAAAGTTCCATTAAGGTATGAAAGTGTTGCTTTATGACTCATGTTTGCTTCTTTTTTCTAGGGAAATTAAAATCAAGATGGATTGGACCATTTCAAGTTCATGAAGTGTTCCCTCATGGAGTGGTGGAGATAGAAATTTTGAAAACGGGAAACCGATTCAAGGTCAATGAACACTAGCTGAGGCATACTTGGATAAATTTGCTCCAAGCCAAGTGGTGGAGTACCTCAACACTTCAGTGAAGACTTAGCATTTCATCTAGCTTAGATGTTAAACAAGCACTTCTTGGGAGGCAACCCGAGCTTTTCATCTTTTATTTTATTCATGTTACTATTTTACTTTCAAGTATGTTTTAATTCTATTCAATATTTTTATTTTAGTATGTTGTTTGAATTTTGTAGATTATTGATACTTGTTAATTTTTTTCCAGAAATCCAATTCATCTGCGCAAGATGTACAGCTACGACACAAATCGGCGTTTCATACGTAATTGATTCATTGTGGACATCGCGGCACAAGTTTCCTTGCTATGACATATTTCGGTGTGAGACGCACAAGTATTTCGGTTGTCTATGGTTCACGCGATAAAATCCATGTCATGCCACGGCACAAAATGTGGCAAGTGGCGCATTTCGGCGATGTTCATATATTTGCCTAGAAAAACCGTGTCATGCTACGATGTAGCATGAACTCTATATAAACATATGTTCATTTCGAGACAACGTATCACATTTTCACTCAATTTTTTTTCATCACCTATCATATTTTTGCTAAGATTTTCTGTTAATCCTTCCATACATCCTCTAAACACTTATATTACACCTAATTTTGTAGATTTTACTCATATTGAGTCCCTAAAAATAAAAAAATCAAAAGAGTAGTTAGGGGCGAGGTGGGGATTTTTTTTTGGGCACCAATTCTTCAATCCAAGGTATTTGATTACTATTCTTGCTCGGTAAGCATCTTGGATCACTCATTGTTTGATTTATTGGAGAATTGAGTTGCAAAAAATTGAGTTTGAATGTTGATTGATTAAGTTGGATCTTAATTGATTTAGAATAGTGATTGATTCTTGTTTTTTCATGTCGTTGATTGTGATTGAGAGTTGGGTGTTGTGTGATTTTTCGTGTACTTGGGCAGATTTTTTGTGGTACGATTGGGGTGTGTAAGGATTGTTGTTGGTGATTTGGTGCCGTATAATTAGGCGAGTGTTAGATTGTTCTTAAAGACTTGTTGTTGTGATTTAGGTTATTATGATCTGATTTTGATAGGGCATCGCATAAGAGGAATATAGATGGGGAAATTTGGTTCGAGTAGGAGTCATAGGGTTGCCCCATGGGACACCCATGATGATAGATTTGTGAGTCCTACTATAGAAGAGATATAAAGAGGTTGCAAAAAGAGTGGTTGGGGTTTTTTCGATGAAAGGGAAATTTACTTTCCGAAGTGAATATTTAGGGATTACTCTGAGATTAGGGACTTGAACTTCGAATAGATTTGTTGCCCCTTTGGATGTAGCTATTGAGCCCCTTGCCATGAAGTTCTATGCTAATGCCTTTGAAGGTCAAAACAGAAAAACTAGGGTTAGAAGGAGAGAGTTGAGCTTTGAGCAACCATCAACAATTTTTTTGTGTTGCCCGAAATTCATGTTGATCATGATGAGTATACAGTTCATCAAGAAGTGAACTATGATAGAGTGTTGAAGCGTTTGACCGATGGCCAAGGAGTGGAAGATCAAGCTGTGGTAAGCATAAAGGTTTTGAAGCTAAGCATCTCACAATCACTCGTCAACTTTGGTAGTATTTTGTATGTGCTAAGATTTTTCCGAGGTCCACCACAGCCAGATTGATACTACAAGGGCACTCATGTTGTACGCCATTGCTTAGTAGATGCGAGATGAACATTGGTCGGAGTAATTTATTATAGGATCATGCATGTTGCGGAGTTTCAAGAGTGTGCTACCTATTTCAGTCTCATTCTTTGTGTGTTAGAGCGGGAGTTCGGTATGCGGATGATGAAGTAAAGAAGACCTCTCCAAGATTGATGATGCAATTCCTTCGGAAGCTCCAGCTGGACCCAAGTTTGGGGGAGCTAATAACCGTCGATAAGCGGACGTACCCTTAGAAGCTTCACTTCCATCGACATCATCTCACCAACCCCGAGCTTGATCCGATGGACGGTATGAGGGCACAACTTTCTAAAGTGATTGATGAGGTCTCTTGGATGAGGGAGTGGCGTCATGGGCCACTAGTCGGGTGACATATCAAGTCGAGTGTTGGCAAACCATGTAGAGGATCTAGCAGTTTTAGTTATCATAGTTTGGAGCGGATCCCAATTAAGGTTTCCGTTTTCAACCTATCCAGGGGGCTTATGAGTGAGGGCACCTGTTGGAGGTGATATGGCGCATTTTGGGTGATGATTTAAAGGAGGCTGGAGATGATATGGAGATGATGTTGATGAGGAGGAGGATACTAATAATGAGGATACGTGACGAGGAGTGAGAAAGGATTTGGATTTTGACATCCTGGATGTTCTGCTTTTATTTTCGTTGTTTTTCATTTCTTGTTTTGTTTCTTATGTGTGTTTATTGCTTTCATTATGTTTTTTGTTTTTGTATAAACTTTATTTACTCTAGTTGTTGATTTCATATCTTTTCTGTTTTTTTGTTTATTTCTATTTCCACAAACTCATGAAGATTAACATACAACATGGATTCTATTCCAAGACACCATGTGTTCATTTTTTTTTTTTTTTTTTTTTTTTGTGTTGGTAGATTTCATGTTGATTACAGGATGCACATTCAATGAAGTTACTTCTGGTCCTTTACGATTTGTTAATCAAGGGGGGTAACTTGTTTCTTTCACTTTACCTCTACTTTGTTTTGATGGCTACATTGGGGACAATGTAGGATTTAGGTGGGGGTGGGGGAAAAGTTATGAAATATGCCTATAATATTTTTTTTTTTTTTTTTTAGTTTGTGGGAATTTGTGTTTCCTAGATTACTTAATATGTCTACGATATAACATGATTGCAATGACATGTAGTGTCTAGAAGAAGTTAGTTTTTACTCTATTCTGGGTACTATTCTAGATGTTGGTTTTTCTGTAGTTTGAAACTCTCAAGATTGTGGTTTGTTTGGTGGGTCAAACCTAGCAATTACAGATGTTTTGTGGGTAATCTTCCTATGACTTTGTGAGATCCCCCAAATTCTAGAACCTATTATTTGATGATCACTTGAGGTGAAATCCTAGATAACACATAATTTAAGAAATGACATAGGCCATCTTTGGACTATTTGTGCCTTTCAAGCCAACCCTATATGTTATTACCCTTAGTCACCCGGTTATTGCCGATATTGTATATATTTAGCCTTGATTTTCTTTCTTTTGACCCACGAATAAGCTACCCTAGATAACCCTTAAACACATTTCCTATTTGAAGTTGTCCGTTTGTTCTACATTAATGAAGAGTGATCTAAAAAGTAGGCCTATAGAGTTGTGTTCTGAGGTTTTTATATTTATGGGATCAAAAATTTGTTTTCTTTATTGAAGTTGCATATGGAACTACCTCTAGGGCTAGGATTGGTGGATTGTGGAATTGACTATGTTGTGAGAGTTGAGAATGAAGGTGAAACTGATGTTTAGGGTGTTCTTAGAATGTGGGTAATTATTGCTTATTCCTTTTACTACATGTGTATGCAATTTATGAGACACCTCTTTTGATTAATCGGGGAAATCTTCATCTTGTGAATATGTGTGTTAGGGGACGTTAGGATGTTTGTGGATAACATCGCTAAAAACCCTTACCAGGACTATAACTTGTACACTAAGGGGGACCTAGGGGTTTAAAGGCTTATTGTAGGCACTAAATGCAATCGTGATAACCTACATAAGTAGTTTAGTTTAGGATAGTTTAGTTAGGATTAGATTTGTATCACTTTCATTGCTAGGGACTAGCAATAAGCTAGTTGGGGGTTGTGATGAGTGTTGGAAATGCATATATATTTAGTGATTTGGGGATGAAATTGTAGAGAATTTATAGTTTAATGCATTATTTATGATGATATTCCTTGCATGTTTCGTTATCTTCCAAAATCACAAGTTTGTGTGTGTTTTCAAGAATTTAGGTGCAAAATTGATGATTCGTACATGCACTGATGTTCAGACCATTGGGACTCATTAGAGTGTGAAGAAATCAAGACAAGAAGAAGAAAAAGTGGAACTTCAAGATTGCACCATGGTGCAAATCGGTGCAATCTTAGTTGTGCCGCCGCATGAGTTTATTGCGCCTTGACATAACTAGGTGTTATCCTTGTTGTGCCACGGCGTGAGTTTATGACGCCGCAGCACATATCAGCAAAATCCAAATCGTTCTGTGGCATGATTCATCCTGCGTCATAGCGTAGTTGGGTTTTTGTTGAAGCACAAATCGCCAGGAGTTGCGTCGCGGTGCCAATCAAGAAAAATGCAAAAATTGCACATTTCCAACCCTGATTTGACTTTCCAATATTTACCAAACTGCCATTTTTTGTAAAAACTATATAAGGACAACTTAATTCATATTTTATTCATTCATTCACATTACAAATTTTGTAAACTTTTGGGTTAACTTGGAGAAGGGGTTTTTCAAAGGGAAGGAACTAAATCTTCATTATTTGTTGTGGATTTATGATCCAAATGCTTATGAGTAAGATTAAGGTTTGTTCTCTTGTAATTATGAGTAGCTAAACCCTTATCTAGTGTACCCAATGTAACCTAATTTGAGTACTCTATGTTTTTAATCTAAATTACTTGTTTAATCAATACATTACAATCTTAGTTTCATCCATTATTGTTTAATCAATCTTTGATCATTATTGTTGCTTGATCGTCTTTAATAATTGATTAATTGATTGCATGAGTCAAGGTTAGACTATATGCCCTAGCTAATCTTGAATAGCTCTTGCGGATGAATGGTTTGTGTTTGTACATACACCCTGACAAACATATATTGGTTTGTGAACTTTTGGGTACTCATATTCTTAATGGGTTTTCAGTAATTAGACTAGACTATATGCCCTAGCTAGTTTAATGATGAAAGCACTAGGTTAATCCCAAACGCCCTACAGTAATACCTTAATTTGGTGAGTATCAACCCTAGGATTTGAATTGAGAAAACAATAGTTAGATTATTGGCATAGAGTAGAATAATGATGGTGATTGGATACCTAGACCTTTACCCTTAGTTTCTCACTCATTTTATTATCGTCTTTACTTTAATTGTTAATTTTTGTTATTTCAATCGTTATTTTTAGAATTATTAGTTAGTTGTTCAATTTTGTTACTTTATTTGATTATTGCATTGTTATTAGATTTAATTGATAACTTACAATTCTTTACGGGATCAACCCTTGCTTTTGCACTATACTACGATAGTGATTTGTGCACTTGCGAGGAATAGAATTTTGTCTATCAAAAGCCCACTCCATGAACTGGGCTAAATCCACAAGTTAGGCCACTCTACGATCTGGGCTATAACATCCATTAAGTTGCCTAGTACTCACTCCTTAGGACTCCGAGTCGACTGAGGATTCCTCACCTTTTAGGACTTTAAGTCTCATAAGAATTCCCATATCACAAGGATTAGAAGGTCTTACACAAAGGAAGGTTCCAAGTCTTACTCACACTTTTCCTTTTAGTACTCCTAAGTTTCCACAAGAACTAGCACTTCGACTTCGTGAAGGACTGGAACACCTAGTTCTACAAAGACTTAACCCCTTTAAGCCCCTTATGAAAGCAGAGGTCAAGCCTCTAAGAATTCATTCACTCACCACCTTTCTCTTGAGCTCTCTTGTTCTTGCTCTCTCAAGAACCACTGTCCCTTACCATAGAGCCGTGTTTCAACCACTCTACACTGGTAGTCATTCCTTAGCTCCATGATCATGGTAAACCCTTCCTTCTCGTAGGCTTACTACCTATCCCATAATCATGCTGACTTGACCGTTTGGAGTGCCTACGATTGACACCACACCGGTGTCCCCAAGTACTTTGCATTCACTATTTCTCTATCTGCAGGTCTATGAGATTGTTAGTGGTCTCTTCCCCACATGATCATCCTCACAAGACTCACGAAAAATTCCGACCGTCTACACTAGTGGCGACCGCAAATAACGATATATCATTGATGGCCATATTTTCATGATTCCACATTTCTCTAATGTATGCAAAATTCATATAAATTTCAATTTTTATATACCACTTTTGACACGTGTGCCACTTCTGGGGAAATAGTTCTATGTGTCGTTTCTTAGACATTTCCTACTTCTAGGGCACCATTATTATATGCTACTTCTAGAGCATGTGCCACTTTTGGTGGCTTCTGTCTCTTCTAAGACTTATGCCTCTTCAAATGCATAGCTCTTTCCAGGGTGTTATCTCTTTAATAAACACTATTTCTTCTAGACTTAAGTTAGAAAATATGGTTTTATCTATAGCTCGAGCATTATTGTTAGTAACAATGGTGTTAGTTTTATTCTTTATTTTCTTCTTCGAGGAAATAATATCTTTGGATCTAAGGGTCTGCCATGCTTTTGGCGTGCAAGAGATAAATTATTTGTGGCCACTTTAGTAGATTGTTTAGTTGGAGTAATAACCCATGTTGGTGCATTTGTATATGTTTCATTATGCATCTATGAATGCGTTTAACATTCTGTTAACAATAGTCTAGAGATGCATTGTCTTTCACAATTCATATTTCACATTAAGGTTGTTAGAACTCAAGCCCAAGAGAGAGCCCAACCCAAAAGACTAGCTTGATAGGTGGAAGAGCCCCTAGGTTTAAGTACCACACTTGGTAGGTGTGAGATCCCAATGTGGGATCCTAACATTGCACCCCCCTTTAAGAGCCGACGTCCACGATGGCTTTTACTCTATCGACACTGACCAGACAGTAGCCTTTTCCCCCTTTAGGCAGCTTCATTCACCTATCATTCATTCGATGCACATTGCTCCTTAATCTAGCCTATAGATAGCCCTTTCCGTAGCCCAACTCTCAATGAAAAGCACCAATGTTAGAACTCAAGCCCAAGGGAAAGCCCAACCCAAAAGACCGGCCTGATAGGTGGAAGAGCCCCTATGTAACGCCCCACTTGAGGTTCGTAGCTAACGTTTCTTATTTCACTCTTAATTGAGTCGGTTTTGATGAATATTGGTTAGTTGGTCTTTGGTTGTATTGATATGTTGAGTATTTACCTTGAAATGAGTCAAAATTAGAAGGTTTTTGTTGTTACAAGGGTTCGCCGGGGCGAAGAATAATCTTCGCCGGCGGAAGAGGTGTTGAAGCCGCGGGGAAGGCTGGCAGACCGCACGCGCAAAAGGAAGCTTCTTCGCCACGGCGACGTGCCGGTTGAAAAGTTTATTGAGTTTTAGATATTTTTTCCCTTAAGTGTTATTTGACCATTTTACCCCTAATTAGCAGGAAAAGTGGGGAGTAAAATGTAAGGAAATTTCATGGAGAATATGTTGGTATGGGGGTGTGTTTGTAAGGAATCAAAGGATATGGATGGAATTTCCAAGAAAGAGCAAGGGCAAAATGGGAAGAATGAGTTTGTTAGAAGATATTTAGGGGGTTTAGTCTTTGAGAGCTTTTCATTTTCCCATTCCACCGCCTCCTCCATTCTCCAAATTCTCTCAAATTTCTTCAATCTTCCAAGGATTTCCAAGAGCTTTTTGAGTAACTTTTTAGTAGGGTTTTAATCTAAAGCATCCTAAGGTAAGGATTCTTGCTTTAGATGAGAGTTTGATTATGTTTTGATTAAAGTCTCAAGTTGTTGTTGTTGTTGGTTAAAGTTGTAGAGAGAAGGCAAGCTCCCAAAGGAAAGGAGAAGTGTTAAAGAAGCTATTTCCTCATAAGGTAAGTAAATTCTACCCAAGTTGAGATTTAAGGACTCTTTTGAGTAGAGAGTTATATATAAATGTGTATTCATTATGTTTGTTGAAGTGAGATGAATGAGATTAGTAGTTATTAATGAGTAATACACATAAATTGAGTTATGAGAAGTGTTTTATTTGCTTGATGTTGGGTTGAGTTTGATTGAAGTTGGAGGAAGTTTTGAGCAAGCTTATTGAAGTGCTTTTCTTTTGACAGCAAATTTAGAGTTTATGAGGGAGTTTCCTCCCATTTGGATGATTAAAGAAAAGAGAAAAGTTAGAGTTACAATAGAGTTTTATATGCACATGAGTTGTATGATGAAATGCTCAAGAGAAGCATAAGTAAGAGTAGAAAGCCTTAATGTTTGCTACATGGCATAATTGCATCTCATAAATGCATTAATGAGCATAAGTCATTTATGTGCATTAACCATGCATTAATTATGCACTAGAGAAGAGAGTAGAGAAAGAGTAGAGATTTTGAGTTTAAGCTACTCTAAGAGTAAAGAGAAAGAGAGAATAAGCACTATAGAGTAAAAGCTAGAGTAGTGCTAAACAAGAGAATAGAGTAGGTTGTGCGATGGGGAACCTGTGAGTACGGGTAGAGTATTCCCGCATGTACGCCGCATTGAGAGGCGGCATGAGTATCGAGAGAGAAGTGGTGTAGCCGTAGAGTACATGCGGATGAGGGCTATGCCCAGGTTTACCCGAGAGATTCTATGCACTCACATGGCCAAAGGTTCGAATCCATGCATAACCAAGTCCGATCGGCTAGAATGAGTAGTAGTCACGGGGAGGGGTGGGAGGCGAGTCCCAACCGTGCCTCCGGTCCGGAGATGGGGCCGTGACTTACTCGAAAGAGAGTTAGTAGAAAAGAGTTATGAGAAGGAGAAAACAAAGAGTTGTATAAGAGAAAGAGTAAATAAAAAAGAAAATTGTAGGGAAAGAATTAGAGAGAGAGTTACGGGGGATAGTTGAGTAAAGAGTTTACTTACTGAGCATTGTTTTGTGCTCATCCCGTTGTTCCCTATGTTTTTGCAGGTTCTAGATGAGGACACGGTCGGATGGACATCGGCACATGAAGAGAATTGGCTACACTGTCCCCCCTATTTTGATAGTTTTGCATATGATACAAATCTTGTATATATTTGTATAAAGAATACATATGTTTAATAAAAGAAAATTTTGGGCCCAACTTTTTATGTTATTTTACATGTACTTTTACTATACATATTTTTATGAGAATGGAGTCGTTACACCCTAGGTTTAAGTACCACACTTGATGGGTGTGAGATCCCAATGTGGGATCCTAACAAAGGTGCAGAGGATCTAAATGAGACATATTATGTCACTTTCCATGTAAGTTCGTGCTTTACTTCAAGAGACTTAATCATTTCCCTAAACATGGGGTACAATATCAAACCGCACAAAAAGTGTGGTAACAATATCATCTGTCAAGACTTCAACAAATTCTATGACCATTAATTTGTCAATATGCACTGGGAATGGTGAAATAATCACTAGGGAGTAATTTATAAATTTTTATCAAAACCTCATTGACTTATTCAGCAGTCAAGAGACGTTACATCAATTCTAAATATATGAATATCTATGATATCCATACTGCTATTTTTGGAGCAGGTTCAATATCAAATCTACTTCTTCAGGAGTAGATAATATATGTTTTAGTTGCTATCATAAACCATACAATTTCAATTGTGAGGTAACATTACTAATTTATATTTAGTAACTGATTTGTAATGTCAAATAATTGACTTTTCTTAAGCTTTAAGGAGAACATTTCCATTCAACGGTCATTCAATATTTTATAGGATTGACAAATCTTGTAGCTTGAGAAATTTAACTCCCAGAATTTAAT
Source organism: Pistacia integerrima (assembly GCA_026225825.1). Taxonomy (NCBI): domain Eukaryota; kingdom Viridiplantae; phylum Streptophyta; class Magnoliopsida; order Sapindales; family Anacardiaceae; genus Pistacia; species Pistacia integerrima. The sequence goes on from CM047744.1 coordinate 9,363,506, forward strand.
TCAATTAGTAGAAAGAAAATTAGAAATTCATCTTATCTTACAAGGAAAATTGATTTTCTTTCCAAAATTTTGATCGTCTAGATGCATGACATAATAACGCGTTCTAACATCTCAAATGTCTATTATATTGTAAACTTCAGGTTTACATTTAGTATTGAGAAACTTCTGGTTCTAGAAATTTAAATTCTGCTATCTTATTGAAAAGTTGGTAAAGATATGGGAGATGAAAATGGCATGACGGTAAAGATATGGGAGATGAAAATGGCATGACATGTATAGAGAATGTAAAGACTAAATAGAAATTGCCCGTTATTCCAATTCCATGCTTGACCCGTTATTTCACTATTTCATTCAATGGGCCCAAACTATAACAATTCCATTGTGGTAATCTCATTATTACCCATCTACAAATATTAGTATCATTACATTTTTTTTTTTTTTTTGTTCATCAATCCAGTACTTATGTTTACAAAACTTCAGGTTTGCTATTGGTTTTTAGAACTTTAGGTTCTAAATCCATATTTAGATTGATATTAAGGAAATTTAGGACTTCAGGTTCTAATGTAGATTAAACTCCAAATTCAAATCTAAACTTTTTGTTTATGATATGGAACTTCAGTTCCATTTATATTTTTATTTCACATACTTCAGGCTTGTAATCAGGGCCATCTCAAGAACATTTGTGACCCTAAGCAAGAGTTACTTTAGGACCTTCTAATAATATAAGCATATATTAAAAAAATTATTTCAAATTTATTTTCTTGCCTTTTGAGATGCAAAATCACTAGGAGAAGTGGACGGCGATTCGGCAGGCTAATGGGTCGATTGGTGGGGGGTTTTGGAGAGCAGAGGTTGGAGAAGTGATGGGTGGTGAAATAGGTAATTTTCAATGCCCGGATTGGCCACAAAAGGCTTGAGAAGTCGCAACCCAAAAGGTATCGGTGGCTGGTGATTGACGGAGTAAACGGATGAGGTATGATAGGGATTTTGGTGAGAGGGTTGGGGGGAGGAAGATGGTGATGTCGAGGGAAGGCCAATAACGTCGGGTACATGCTGAAAAGGCCGAAAAATGGCTGTCGTGTGTGGTGGAGTTGGGTTATGAGATTTGTAAAAAATCAGCCAAATCGAGGGCTATCAAAGTTGGAAAAACACTTAGGAAATGATAAAGTGATGATTCCAGTCAATTTTGGTGAGAAAATTTATCGTAATCAGCTCCAAACGGCTGGCAACGAAAGAAGGGTGGAGATGATTTATGTAAATGTCAAATTTTGGGATGGAATTGAGGTAGAGTAATTTGAGACATATAAATGACTATTTTAGTCTTTTATTGTTAAAAGGAATTCAATGTGTTAATTTAGGAGTGTAAATTAGAATATATAAAATTAGAGGTACAAACTTGTTATTTCGACAAACTTTGAGTGAGAATATATGTAAAAAGTTTATAATAAATTTGGATCTTTTTTTTCCTGGCCTGCATAAAAAATCATACACTATTTTTATTTTTTAATATATTAAAAAAAAAACTATAAAAAATTTGGGCCTCTATTTTTGGGGGCCCTAGTCAGGCGCCTCACCTGCCTACCCCTTAAGCTGCTTGTAATTAGTATATAGAACTTTGAGCTTATATATTTGATATTTAAAACCTTAGTTCTAGTATCATTTAGATTTTAAAACTTTAGGCTTGATTTGACATTTACGACTTCATGCCCAAAATGTTCTGCAATTTTTCAAACTTCAAGTTATAATGAGATACAGTTAAAACTTTAATTTAAAAAGTACACTTATTTTTTGACATGGAAGGTCTAATTTAATATTGGAAACCATAAAGCATACTCATAAAAATAGTTGTAATAAATAACATGTATAAATTAAATATATATATTAAATTAAACATTTAATGAATTTAACGTTCCCAAATTACTCATGTTGATAATATGTACTAAATAATTGCAAATAATATAAAGTAAATGGACTAACAGTATAGAGAAAGAATAAGAGGACTAGAATGGTATTAGCCTTCTCATTCAATTGATTCTTACAAATTTGTACATCCGATTAGGGGTGTAGTCGAACCAAGTAGCTCAGGCTCAACTCGTCACGAGCTGAGGCTCGATTTGATTGTCAACGAGTACATCCCGAGTTCAAGTGCCATTACAAGCTCGCAAAATAGTCGAGCAGTTTTGGACTCAATTCGATCTGCTCGCGATCGTCAGAATTCTCGCATTGTTGTAAACGATAAAATTTACAATTAAATTTGTAATGAGAAGATCTTGTGAGGTGAGCCACTGATAATCTTGATGGACCTGCAGGGGGTGCTCTTGCAGTTGAGGGGGCTTTAGTAACTTTTGGATGTCGTCGGAATATGCCAAGAGCTTGGGGGTGAGAATACTAGAACTTTGGGGTGATTTTTGAATACCTAATGAGAGGGTTTGCCTCTGTTTATATAGTGAACCCAAGGGGTCTGAATCTTAGTAAGACTATGAGTCCTACTTAGTAGGAGAATCCTCTTTTGGAAAGAGATTAGATTTCTTGCCTTTATCGGTTTAGGCTTTCCTCTTTGGGTGAGATCTAGGATCTCGTCAGAAGAGGAAATTGACTAGAATTCTGATCCTTATTGTGGACTATTGTGGGTGAATGGGCTAGACCCAGTTCAGCTTAACTCGTAGAGTAGCCCAACTCATTGAGCATGCATTTCACAAGGCAGTTCAAGCATGAACCAATTGGAATTGGGCTAAGGCCTTTAGGCTGTGACATTGTCATTTTGTTATTGGACCTCGTCAAGTCCAATATGATTTTTGGCCCATACAATTTGTCTCCCACACTCTAAGTTAAAGGGTATTTAGCTTAGAGAGCAGATTCATTACTCATATTCAAGATACAGATAGGTCACCACTCCTAGGAGAAGGACTCGATTGTTATGGGTGCCCTTAAGACACTGTTAGCTCAACCCAGTCTCAATGACCGAACCGAACAAATCCAAAGATCACAAAGGATCTCATCAAGATGACTCAAAGAGTCTCATTGATGTTTGCTGGTTCAGCGATGTTTTGAGGCGGGGATTGCATCAGCAAGGGCCGAATGGGATGTGACTTAATTTGGTTGATTCAAACAAGCACCACCGTTCAATACTACTTTGGCCGTGGAATGATCGTGGGTAGTGAGGGTGGAAAACAAGGGAATAATGATACGGCTTGGCAACCATTCCCCTATGGTGATCTGGGTGAACGTGATTGAGGACTCATATCGTTCAATCTTGGGTGTTGTGATGAATCTATTGTTTGGAACTGAGCCGACTGGAGGTGCTATCGGCTTCTCAAATTTGCATAGATATGAAGATGTGGAGCTTAACTTCCCAATAAGGCACTTTATCTTGTACATCTAAGTCGTGCTGAGCTAACATTGTGAGTGAGTCCTTAAGCGATGCGGTGAGGATGTACACAAGTCCCACTTCGTGTAAACCACACGTGCGAGATGTAAGAGGTGGGAAATGAAAAGTTTCTGCCTTTTGGTTGCCAATGACACACTGCCACTTGTCTTTTGCAGACTGACTCCTATTAAATGTGACGTCCCTTCGTTTTTTAGTTCAATTTTACCATTTGAGTCTGTTTAAAGAGAGAGAAAGTGCAGGCGAATTTTGTTCTAAAAAAATTGTTTTCCAACTACTTGTATAGTAAATCTTCAATTTTTTCATCCATTTTCTTTGTTTTTGTTTTCTTCGTGTTACTAAGTGAAAAACCGAGTGTTTTAGAGACCTATTTAGAGGTATTTGGGTTTAATTCGAGTTTGGGTTTTGATTTTTTGGAAAAAAATGGTTTTGTGGAATTTTTCAACTAGTTTCAGGAGGTAAAGTGGCTTTTGGGTTTGTTGTGGAGGAAGGGACGAAGGCAAAGAGTTTTTTGGGGAAGGCTGAGTTGAATTTGATTAAGCCAAGTCGAACGATGAGTAAGACTTAAGACTCCTTCGATAAGTAGGTAGTGTCAAGCGGCAGGTATAGTTTGGAGTTTATAAAGATCAGAGTCTAGCGGTGATGTTTGGGGGGAACATATATGAAGATGTGCCAACCATGGTGGTACTCTCTAAAGGTGGCGAGACAGCTCCAACTGGAGGGGTGAACATTGCCTTCCATGTGGGACATGTACCGAGCAGCCATGCGCAGAGCCAAGCGAAGTTGGCTCGAGCAGCAAAAGTTTAGATAGTGAATTTGAATCGTAGGGCGCTGCCGACCCGGATCGCGAGATGGGAGCAAAGCTCCTTCGACCGGTGATGGTCACGGGGACAAGCAAAGTAGTCCCAAAGTTGGGATGTTAGCTAACAACCTGCCGTCTAGGCTTGAGCCGATGGAGTTGATGAAGCTCAGGTATCTTTACAAGATACCTGGTTCTATAGAGATAAGGGTGCTAACCAGACACGAGAGAGTGGATTGGTCCGTGCCGGGTTGAATCAGTATATATGAGCAGACCCTAGTAGAGGGGATGTACTTTCCCATCCCTCGATTGGTGCGTGAGGTGTTGAGCCACTATGACATTGCCCTGAGCCAACTAATGTCGAACATGTGGCGGTTGCTCATGTCCATCGAGTGTTTATGCACACGACTCCATATAGAATTCAGAGCTATGGATCTGCTGTACTCGTATTATTTGAAAGAGCATGACAAGTAGAAAGGTAGATATCTCTTTATGCTACAACACAGCCGAAGACATTTGGTGATAGAGTTGAAAACGTATGATAAGAAATGGAAGGACAACTACTTCTTCGTGAAGGGTGACTTGGTTTTCGGGGAAGGTTGAGCCAAGGGCCTTCTGTTCTTCTAGCAAATGACAGGTGAGAAGATTTTATTTTCGCTAATGTTAGTGTATTGAATCTTATTGTTTCTTCTTTTGCAGACTTGAACAACAATAAAGCGTTACTGGGACTCCATGCTGAGGAGAAGAGCCGAGCCATCCTTACTTTAGCAGAAGAAGAGAGAAATTACTGCCAAGTGTTAGACGAGGCGAATCCGTGAATAAGCCATTTATGGGGGCATGGCACGTCTTTGAGGTGCACAAGGTACCTTGCTTCTGCTTGGGAACCTGTTGTTGTACGTGCTATTGGTCCAGTACAGAACCTCATCGTCTTTTGTAGTTCTATTCATCATCCACTAACCACTGAGGAATTGTACCTTGCAGAAGAAAGGATGTTGAGCGAGTTCAAGGTTACGACTGTCAAGGAGATCAAGGAGAGGCGTCAAACCGAGTCAGCTAAAAAGCGAAAAAGGACGAAGCTGGATGGAACTCCTCGATAGTAGTTGACGCAAGTCCAGGCTGTATGTCTCAACCAACTCAAAAAGCGTTGCTGACTTCGACGGTTGTGGTGCCGGATGACAATAGTGTAAAGATCGTCGTCCCGTTTGATGCTTCGGCCTACTCAGACACTTCTTTTGTTGGAGTCGTGTTGGACTCCTTCTCACTGCATGAAGATGAGCACCATCTTGGGAGGATTGGTGGGGTGCAAACGACCGAGTGGACCATGACTCGCCTCTTCCAAGTTTATGAAAGTTTGCTTTGCTCCCTCGTTTTTTGCTTTTATACTTGGTTTAATTTGTTACCCTCTCTTTGGTTATATGCTCTTTCTAGGGGGGGCCTATCTTTGGAAGCTGATCACCTCACAAGAAATAAGGAACAAGGATTTGGAGAGGCATGTCAGGGAGTTGACTGATTCTAACTCCGAGTTGGAGGGTAAGTTGTGGCTCAATTAGGAAATGAAGAAAGAGTCTGAAAAGGTTCGTGTGGATCTTACGCACCAACTATAGAAGGTCTAAGCCGAATAGGAGGTCAAAAGGGCTTCCTTGATTAGGAGGTTGGAGATTGTCTCTATTGAGACAGTTTTGAAGACTCGCTCCAAACTAATGGAGGAGTTTAAGGATGGAAGGCAAGGCGAGTGGGAGCCGAATGAAGACATTGCAAAGTACAAGGCCTTCCTTGCCCGAGCAGGGACTTGGACCCAGGACGATTACGAAAATGGACTCAATACTTTTGAAACTCGAATTGAGGAGCCGGGTGATGGATTAAAGGAGTCGATCGAGGGGGCATTTGTATCGGAGGCTCAGCCAATTGGGGATGTTGTCGGACCATGGAATTGGGCTAAGGCCTTTGGACTGTGACAATGTCATTTTGTTATTGGACCTCGTCAGGTCCAATACAATTTTTGGTCCATACAGTTGTCAGTTGAGTTGGAGAAGCTCGATACTCGATCGTTCGTTGCAGCTCACGTAAGATGAAATTTACCCTAAAACAAAGACAACCCACATCATTACACCAGTTGCAAAATCCCTAAAATGGCCACTACTCAATTGCAAAATCCCAAAACCACATCAGCTAGACAACCACCATCGTCTTCACTTCTTCACACCGCAAAGTCTGAGACGCCAACAAAGGTGCAACATCAACCACCCTTATCTTCACTTCTTCACTTCTAAACCACACCAATCACCATCGTCTTCACTTCTTCTACTATTTTTTGCACTACAATTGAAGCTGTTGCAAGTTTAAATCTGACAACAAAGCTACTGCAAGTTCGAATCTGGCGACAAAGCTATTGCAAACTCAGATTCTTAGATGAGCTTTCGTTTTGTAATTACTCTATTTGTGAGATTTTGTCTGCTGCAATCGAATCCAATGCTAATTATGCATCAGTTAAGTATAAACATATGATAGGGATGACACCTGTTGTATTAAGAGACAGTATAATCGCCAAAATTTGGGTTGAAAAATGTCATTAGCTGATTAAATACTAAGGTCAAGGACATTATTAGTACTTTAGTAGTGAGTCAGTGGCCACTTTCTACATTGTCATGTTGCTTGTTTCCCAACCCAATTTACTATCAGTCATCAAACAAAAAAAAGAATGATGAAATATAATAGACACAGATGGTAGACTTCAACACCTGAAAGTTGAAATTTATATTTAATAAAGTAATCAAATGAATGATTTCATGATGTCTAGCATATACCATTGAATTTTTTGACATATTGTTGGGTTGGTTATTCTTGTGCATCTGCAGCTAGGTAAAGATAAGGGAGTTGTTTGTTGAATAAAGCAACCATTTTGTTTGGCAACAATACTGGAGTTACTAAAATTATCACCCGTTTGTAGTTTATAAACCTTTTGACATGCATACTTTGAAATGAACTCGACCTCGCCAAAGCATGAAATCATATTATTGGTTCATATTTTTCAACCATAGTATTCATCAATTGTTTTAATTCGTTGATATGAGTGGTTTTTGGCTTAATGTTTTAGACTTTATATTCTTTTTGCAGAGGGATTTGTTAATTCCAATGGAACTGTCATCCACCCCCAATCAAACACACCCTTCCACTTCATGAATGCAACCAATAGATGATATCTTTGAAACATGGTCTGATGGTGATGCCACACCCATAGCCACACCCAGTAATGGTCCTAATGCTTCTACCCCTCATACTGACAAGGAGCAAGTTAATCATTTTCAGACGAAAAAGAGACTAAAAACATCAGCGGCTTGGAATGAATTTAAAGATGTAGTTCTACCGGATGGCTCTACAAAGGGAGAGTGCATTCATTGTAAGGAAAAACTCGCAATAATGGAGACCAAGAGCACAACTCAGTTTGCAAGACATTTGAAATCATGTTTGAAGCAAACAACTACTTAGAGGCAAAAACAGTTTTTTTCAGCCAACCAGTTCAACAGATAAAGTCTCAATGCAATCTGCACTTTCATTTTCAAATGCCAAGTTTGATATGAGCAAGATGCAGGAACTAACTGCTAATTGGGTGCTCAAGCATGAGCATCTATTTACCATTGTGGAAGAGGAGGGTTTTAACATGATGCAAAGATGTAGTATGCCACAATAGGAGCAGATAATGCATACTACTTTGAAACAACATTGTGTGACTGTGTATGAGGTACAAAAGAAGAAGTTGGTTAATTTGCTTAAGAATATTAACAAGATTAGTTTGGCAACTGATCTATAGAATTCTTCTAATCACAAGCTTGAGTATATGGTTCTCATCGGACATTTTATAGATGATGATTGGAAGTTGCAGAAACGTGTGCTCAATTTTGTTCTTATACCTCCTCCTCGACCTAGTGTTGAGATTGTTTTTGCTACTCATAAGTGTCTAATGGAATGGGGAATTGAGAATAAGGTGTTTAGTATCTCGATTGATAATGCTTCAAATAATGACACGACAATCAAGATTTTGAGGGAGAATTTAGGAAGAAACAAGCTAATGTGTGTGGGGAAGTTGTTTCACGTGCGATGCACGACATACATATTGAATCTTATGGTTCAGGATGGGCTTTCCCAAATTAAGCCCATCATTCAATGTAATATCCCACTTGAGGTACGTATTTAAGATTTGTTGTTTGAGTTAAAAGTTTATTGTTTTAACTTAAATTGAGTTTGTGTGTTGAGTTGGTTGAATTGTTGCCTTGAAATGGGTTGAGTTTTGGTGAAGTTGGAAATTCAAACTTCGGCCAAGGAAGGAGCTTCCGCCGCGGCGGGAGGAGAAGTGGCATTACGGGTAGGTTCTGCCCTATTTCGCCGAGGCGACGAAAAATGCTTCGCCGCGGCGAAGAGCCTAAAACAAAGATTCTTGAGTTTTCTAGAGAATTCTTCTTTTGGGACACAATGACCATTCTACCCCTAATTAGTAGGAAAAGTGGGGAGTAAAATGAAAGGAATTTTAGTAGAGATTGGGTTTGTATGGGGGTGTAGTTGTAAAGAATCAAAGGATATAGATGGAATTTTCAAGAAAGGACAAGGGCAAAATGGGAAATGAAACTTATAATATGAACTAAAAAGAGTAAAGTGTAGAGAAAGCCCCTATTCATCTTCATTCCACCGCCTCTTCCATTGCCCATATTCTCTCAATTTCTCCACCCAATTTTCCAAGATTTCTAAGGTTTTTAAGAGGGGTTTTGAGTAAAGATTTCATCTAAAGCTTTCTAAGGTAAGAATTCATGCTTTAGATGTGAGTTTTCTTGTATTTATAGTGAGGTCTTATTGTGTTGTTGCTGCCCTTGTGGTTGTTTTGAATTGTAGAGAAGAGACAAGTGCACAAAGGGAAGGAAAAGTGCTAAGGAACCCATCTTTGCACAAGGTAAGTAAATCCAACCAAGTTGAGTTATGACTAAGCTTTGAGTGAGACTTATTTTAATTATGTATGTACATGGTATACCTACTGAAAATTGAGATGAGATGTGTGCTTAGTCTTAGTATTTGGGAATGATTAAATATGAGAAGTGTTGTTGATATGTGTATTGAGAATGGAGTTTGAGATGAAGTTTGAGAGATGATGTGTAATCCTTTTTGGGAGTGCTTTTCTTGACAGGGATTATGAGTAATTGAGGGAGTTTTTCCCCAATTTGGATGGCTAGAAAAATGAAGTTTAGTAGTAATTTTCGTAGGGTGTTTATATGCACATGAGATGTTTGAGGAAATGCCTAAGTGAAATCTGCCCTGTCACTGCCGTAACTTTCTGAGTAATTTTTGAGTACCTTACGGTTCGAACTGGGCTGAGACCAAAACAGAGAAGTTGTAGCCCTGTTTCTAAGCTTTGAAACGAGACCAGAATCGTAGTAATCCGAGGTGTATAGCATAAGTTATGGCCGTTTTAGTGTGACTGGTGCAGAATGACTGTTTTTGAGGAAATCTTGTAGTTGGCATTTCATTAGTGCATTAGGGAGCATGAGATAGCTCTACACCTTTGTTTATACACTTGAGAAGTAGCTTGAGATTTAGTATAGAATATGAGTATAAGTTCTTTAAGAGTTAAGAGAAGAGAATAGAGTAGGTTGTGCGATGGGGAACCCGTGAGTAATGGGTAGAGTATTCCGCATGTACGCCGCATTGAGCGCGGCATGAATATCGATAAAGAAGTGGTGTAGCCCGTGAGAGTGCATGCGGATGAGGGCTATACCAGTACCCGAGAGAGAGATTATATACTCACTTGGCCAAGGGTTCCGAATCCATGCATAACCGAGTCCGATCGGCTAGAGTGAATAGAGGTCACGTAGAGTGGGAGTGAGTCCCGGCGTACCCGGTGAGATGGGGTCGTGATTTATGAAAGAGTTATGAGAAAAGAGTTTCTAAGAGAAGAAAGAAAGAGGAAAAGAAAGGCGTACCCCAAGAAAGAGTTATTGAACGGGGAGTTGTAAGGAAAGAATTAGAGAGAGTTACGGGGGATAGCATGAGTAGAGGATTTACTTCTGAGCATTATTTTAGTGCTCACCCCGTTGTTTTCCTATGTTTTGCAGGACCTAGGTGAGGACAACTGTCGGACGGATGTCGGCGTGCGGAGGAGTGGTTACCTTGTCTTTGATGTTTTTGATGACTTTTGTTTATGTTATACATTTTGTGTAAAAATGTATATGTTTGTAAAGAGTATGTATATATGTTTAATAAAAGAAAAATTTGGGCCCAACTTCCTTATGTTATTTTATATGCATTTCGTTACAAAGTTTTGAGTAGTAGTGGCTATTACATTCAAGACATATGTGACTGTATTTTGTATGTCTGTTTTCAGAAATTGTTTAGATGTTGCAGTTGCCACAGCAGAAACTCTTACTTGATTGCAAAATGAGGTGGAATTCTACTTATGAGATGTTGGCACTTGCAATTCAATACAGAGAGGTGTTTCCAATGTTACTTCAATTTGATAATAACTTTACTTGTTCCCTAATAGATGAAGATTGGGAAAAACTTGAGAAAGTGTGTGAGATTTTGGAAGCCTTCAACTCTGCAACTAATGTCATATCAGGGAGTGAGTACCCCACTTCTAACTTATTTTTGCAAGAAATTTGTGACATAAAAGAGTTGCTAGATGAAAAGTATTTAGATGATGATGATTTCATTCGGTCAATGGTGGGAAAGATGAAAGAAAAGTTTGACAAGTATTGGGGAGAATACAATTTCTTAATGGCAACTGCACCTGTATTGGATCCGAGGATGAAAATGAGGCTGGTGCAATTTGCCTACCCACAGTTGTTTCCTAATGAAGAAGCACAAGACAAAATTGATGAAGTACGAGCTACCTTGTTAGGATAAAAAAGACAAAGGGTCAAAGTGTCATTACTTAAAAGTAATGAGGGGTCATTTGTAAAAGTCCTTAATGGTGTCGTTTTTGTATTCGTTTTATATCAGTTGAAGAATGTTCTTCTTCTTCACTGTCTTCACCTGTTATGTATATAAGGTGCTTTGTAATACTCAGTAATCAGTTTTTAATAAAATCATTCCTTCACACTTACCTTATGTTCAATATGCTCTAGATTTTTCCCGATTTACTTGTATTTCTAACTTGGTATCAGAGCCAAAACTAACGTCAAATGGCCAAGACACTTGGTTCCTCCTCCATTCCTCTATCTAACAACATTGAGGAAATGTTACAAGAAACCTTTAATAGGTCCACTTTTGCAATTGCTTCAAGTCTTTAGGTGATAAACCCTAATCTCACATGCGACAATTATAGGTTTTAAAGCTCACATGTACTATTCACAATAGGCTCACACGAGCTTGAAGATCACCTATTAGGTAAAATTCCTTGTCCTCCTCCTTTAGTATTGTCTGAATCAAGCATTGATGATGATTTGAGTCAATTAAGTGAAGGAGTTAAAGCTAAGACTGAGTCTGTAAAGGACAAAATCAATCCTAGCTATATCATGTAGAAAAGAACTGGTTTCTAGTTAGCTAGCTACTAGCCTCTATTTCCTAAAGTATGTTTAGTATAGTGTCAAAATGTAGGTTTTCAACTGAGATTTGAAAAGTGTTGGAGAATGAGTTTGTTATTGATTCTAAAGCTCGTGCATTACATCTTACAAATCTATTGTAAACCACTCAAAAATGTAATCTGAGCATTGGAGAATATGTGAAAAAGATGAAGGAGATTAGTGAAAGTTTATCTGCAAGTGGTGTGTTAGTATCTGATGAAGATCTATTGCAGTACATTCCGAATGGATTAGGTCCAGAATATGATCCAATTGTTGTGAATCTTACGTCAAGGCTTGAGTCAAAAATTGATTCAATGACACTTCAAGAAGGTCAATTCTTGCTTCAGAAGTATGAGATTAGATTGGACAAATTTAATTCAGAAGATCTTTATAATGTTAGTGAACGAGCCACTTACGCAACGGAAAACAAAAAAAACATAAATGGAATGGATCGTTCCTTAGAACCAAGATCAGGGTATAATATCACAGTTTATACAATATATAAATTAAATCTGCAGAAAATCAGATTCAAGGTTCCATAATCTTACGCACGTTTGGAGGCTCCACCAACTTTGTCCTTGAACGTTTCGCTACCGACCCAAGTGTAGGATCGAATCAATGAAGTCCACACAAAGACAATCGCAAAGAACTAAGGAGGGATTTGCTAGATCTTCCTTAGCCTTAAGAAACAAAGAAGAAAATGAGTATTTGATTTTGGCTAAACCAAAATCTGAAAGTGGCGTGGGAGAGTGTTTAGGGGCTGGAGAGTTTTTCTCTCAAATGAAAAAGTAATCAATAAATAAAATGATTTCACACCCTTTTTCAACTAACACTTTTTCTTTTATAGTCTTATTTTACTTGCCCTATTCCCATATGGAATGGGCTTGGGCTCCAATCCTAAACACCCCATGTTTCCAAACACCCCCTAATTAGATATTTATTTTAATTCATCATTATCTTCAATTAAAATCAATTAAAATATATTTAATATATATATTAACATTTAACAATAATGATAATTTATTTAAATATATGCGAACACATATTTAAACGTAATTTCACTTATTTAATTTTTCTAATAAAATTAAATAAAGGCTACGACCTCAGAAATTTAATTGCACTGTGAAATTACCAAAATACCCTTTCGTCCAAAAAGACGAAAATGCCCTTCTTTCTTCCTGGCTCTTAAATTATCTTCTATGTGTGTGACCCATAGGCTCCTCATCATACCGGTAGTGTATAGTATCGCGATTAACACCAATTAATCGTCTCACTAATACACAGATCAAGATTGACCCCTAGCAAGGCATCATGGTCACCTGATAGATTCGGATTCACCAAAGTAGCTACCTGTCAACAATATGGTTACCGTACAATTTGATCCTTTCATCATACGTTATCTCGACGAGACGAAGGCATAGAAATAGTGTCAACCTTCCTTGGTTACTCTCGATATTATGTATTCGGTTCGGACCAATGACCTGTATTATAAACCGGATAGAGCGACAACTCAATCCCACTGTGGCCACAGTCTTAGTGTCATTGCCATATACTGAATTGCGCTGTGAGATAACTTCTCCCGTACCCGGGAGTGATGAATCCTCTGTCAATCCACCATAGTCCCCTTGATACACTCGATGCGCCCAATCACCACCGTATTGACTTTCAAAAGAACTGCGTTAGGCTAGTGTCAAACTACACCAATCGGTGCACAAGGCGCTCCGGTGATCTCAAGTCTAAGGATCACATGCACCACCATTCGTTAGAGGATTTGTTCCATAGACACTGGAGTTACCATCCATATGGAATCCTCTGGTAGGTTAGTCCAGTGAACTTGCTGCGGTATATCCGCCTACAGCAAGCACCTATGTGTTGCTAAGTGAGATCAATCACTGCCTTTGGACAGGGTCGTTCAACACTATGATAGCCTTACCATATTATTTATGCCCTTACTTCAAAATAATACTGGGGCTACGGAGGTTTCTAGAATGGCCACCATATGTGCTCATAGGGTTCTCACTATCAAGATTTGAAACACTTGATACCCTCGTCACGGTTCTACCATTCTAAGGACATATATCAATACATATTGCAATAATAATGATTTACGCGATATAGAATAAAATGCCTTTTATTGATTAATGAACATTATTACAAAGAGTCAATTCTACAATAATTGATTGGCTCTAGGGCATCTACTCTAACAATCTCCCACTTGCACTATAGCCAATCATTCATGTATTTAATACCAAATGATCTCAAGTGCCTTTAATGCTTTTACTACGACAGAGGCTTTGTCAGTGGATCTGCGAGATTGTCGTCAATATGCATTTTACTAATCTGCACGTCTTTCCTCTCAACTATCTCTCGATGAGATGGAATCGTCTGAGTATGTGTCTGGACTTCTAATGAGACCGTGGTTCCCTAGCTTGAGCAATTGCTCCATTGTTGTCACAATAGATGTCTATAGGATCAACAATCGTAGGAACCACACCAAGTTCAGTAATGAACTTCCTTAATCCAGACTGCCTCCTTGGCCGCATCGACAATGCAATATACTCGGCCTCCATTGTAGAATCCGGCTACGTTGCTTTGCTTGGAGCTCTTCTAGCTCACTGCATCACAGTTGAGAAAAAATACAAACCCTGATTGCGATCGATAATCATCTTTGTCCGTTTGGAAACTAGCATCATTATATCCTCTTACAGTGAGCTCATCTTCCCCTCCATAAACCAAGAACATATCCTCGCCCTCCTTCGTGGTACTTAAGAATATTCTTGATGACCCATCCAAATGGACGCTCACCTGGATCTGATTGATATCTACTACAAGTGCTCAAACCACATGAGACATCAATTTGAGTACATAGCATGGCATACATGATGGATCCAATTACTGATGCATATGGGATCCTCTTCATCCTATCTCTCTCATCTTGTGTTTTAGGACACAATTCCTTAGAGAGATAAACACCATGTGACATCGGAAGAAATCCCCTCTTGGATTATTCCATACTGAATCTTTTCAGTACCTTGTCAATATACGCACTCTGACTTAGGCCAAGCAACCTACGCGATCTATCACGATAGATCTTTATTCCAAGGATGTATGCCTCCCTAAGTCCTTCATGGAGAAGCACTTGGATAACCAAGTCTTTACCAACTGCAAGTTCGGTATATCATTCCCGATTAGAAGTATGTCATCGACATACAACACTAGGAATGCTACTACATTCCCACTCACTTTCTTGTAAACACAGGGCTCATCTTCGTTCTTGATAAAACCAAATTCTTTTACGACTTCATCAAAACGAATTTTCCAGCTCCTTGAAGCTTGCTTGAGTCCATAAATAGATCTCTGCAACTAGCATACCTTATTAACTTGACCATCAAGAGTGAAACCATCAGGTTGTGTCATATACACATCCTCCTCAAGGTTTCCGTTTAGGAAAGCAGTTTTGACATCCATTTGCCAAATCTCATAGTCATGTTATGTAGCAATCACAAGCATAATCCGGATGGATTTAATCATGGCAACCGACGAAAAGGTTTCTTCATAGTCAATGCCATGAATTTGTTTGAAACCTTTGGCAACCAGTCGTGCTTTATAAGTATGCACTTTGCCATCCATGTCAGGCTTCTTCTTGAATACCCATTTACACCATATGGGTTTTACCCTTCAGTGGTTCCACCCAGAGACCACACTTGGTTCTCGTACATGGAGTCCATCTCAGATTTCATGGCTTCAAGCCATTTAACGGAATCTGGATCCGATATAGCGTTTTCGTAGGTTCTGGGTTCATCGTCTTGGTAGACTAGTACGTCACCATGTTGAGTCACGATATAACTATATCTCTTAGGCTCATGGCGTACTCTCCCAAATCTACGTAGCTCGTGTGCTACCTGAGGTGGTTCACTTTGTTCCACAAGTTGTAGAGTAACCTCCTCATGATGCTCAACCACTTCCCGTGGCACATTATCTCGTTCTTCGTCTAGTATATCTTGTGGTTCTAGAACTTCATCGAGTTCTACTTTTCTCCCACTAGTACTTCTTAGAAAATATTCCTTTTCTAGGAAGACACCAAATCGAGCAACAAAAATTTTGCGCTCTTCTGGGTGGCAGAAATAGTATCTTTTGGTCTACTTTGGATACCCCACAAATATATATTTACAGGATTTTGGGCCCAACTTGTTCGAAGTCAATTTCTTAACATAAGCTTCACAACCCCAAATCCTTAAACAAGACAAGTTGGGCTTTCGCCCACTCCATAGCTCATATGGAGTCTTATCTACAGACTTTGACGTCACACGGTTCAAAACGTGAGTCGCATCTCCCTAGGCATAACCCCCGAACGATGCAAATCACTAAAACTCATCATGGACCTAACCATGTCAAGTAAGGTCCCTTGTTCCTCCTTTCACACTCCATTGTGTTGGGGGTGTATAAGGAGGGGTGAGTTGTGATACTATCCCACATTCCTTCAGGTACTCTGAAAACCCTGAGCTTAAGTATTCACCTCCTCGATCCGACCGAAGAGCTTTAATACTTTTGCCCAACATATTCTGTACTTCATTCCTGAATTCCTTGAATTTATCAAAAGCTTCAGATTTATGTCTCATAAGGTAGACATAGCCATATCTACTGAAATCATCAGTAAATGTGATGAAGTATGTGTTAGGAAACGACCCAGTTACGCAGCGAAAAACAAAAACATAAACTCTATGGATCGTTCCTTAGAACCAAGATCCGGTACAAAAATCACACTTATATAAAATAATCAAATCTCGCAAAATTAGTTCAAGGTTTGAGAAACCATACCCACATTTGGAGGCTCCACCAATATTGTCTCTGAATGTGTTTGCTACCGATCCAAGTGTAGGATCGAACCGTAGAGGTCCACACGAAGACAATCAACAAGAACTAAGGAGGGATTTGCTAGATTCTCCTTGGCCTTAAGAAATCAAGAAGAAAACAAAAAGGTGTTTGTTTTCAATGGAACAGTAAAAGTGGCGTGGGAGAGTTTTGAGGCTGGAGGTTTCCCTCTTCTCAAATGAAGAATGAAAATAATAAAATAACACACTTGTTTCTTTCAACTAAAACCTTTTTCTTTTATAGTCTAATTTTAGTTGCCCTATTCCCTTATGGAATGGGCTTGGGCTCCAACCCAAACACCCCCAAATTTGCCAAACACTCCCATTTAGATATTTTAATTTAATTCATCATTATTTCAATTAAAAATATATTAATATATATTTAATATATATATTAACATTTAACAATAATGATAATTTATTTAAATATATGCGAACATATATTTAAACGTAATTTCACTTATTTAATTTTCCTAACAAATTAAATAAAGGCTACGACCTCGGCAAATTTAATTGCACTGTGAAATTACCAAAATACCCTTTCACCCAAAAAGACGAAAACGCCCTTCTTTCTTCTTGAGTCTTAAATTATCTTCTATGTGTGTGACCCATAGGCTCCTCATCATACCGTGTGTATAGTATTCACGATTAACACCAATTAATCGCCCCACTAATACACGCACCAAGATTGGCCTCCCCAGCAAGGCATCATGGCCACCCGATAGATTTGGATTCAGCAAAGTAGCTACCTGTCAACGATATGGTTATCGTACAATACGATCCTTTCATCATTCGTTATCTCTACAAAACGAAGGCATAGAAATAGTGTCAACCTTTGGTTACTCTTGATATTATGTATTAGTTTAGACCAATGACTCAGATTATAATCCTGGACAGAGTAACAACTCAATCCCATCCCAGGGCCTACGCTTTAGTGTCATCGCCATATACTGAATTGCGCCGTAAGATAACTTCTCCCGTACCCGGGAGTGATGAATCCTCAATCAATCCACCATAGTCTTGATACACTCCTTGATGCAGCCAATCACCACCGTATTGACAGCACTGAAAAGAACTGCGTTAGGCTAGTGTCAAACTGCACCAATCGGTGCACAAGGCGCTCCGGTGATCTCAAGTCTAAGGATCACATGCACCACCATTCGTTAGAGGATTTGTTCCATGGACACTGGAGTTACCATCCATATGGAATCCTTCCGGTGGGTCACCCAATGAACTTGCTACAAAAGATAATCGCCACAAGAAACACCCATGTTGCATCAAAGTTGTCACCAAACAACCTCGACAAGTGAGACTGGGCCACTACCTTTCGACGGGTCGCTCAACACTATGATAGCCTTACCGTATTATCTCTGGCCCTTACTTCAAAATAATACCGGGCTACTGACGCTTCTAAAATGGCCACCATATGTGCTCATAGGGTTCTCACTATCAAGATTTGAAACACTTGATACCCTCGTCACGGTTCTACCATTCTAAGGACATATA
Source organism: Pistacia integerrima (assembly GCA_026225825.1). Classification (NCBI taxonomy): domain Eukaryota; kingdom Viridiplantae; phylum Streptophyta; class Magnoliopsida; order Sapindales; family Anacardiaceae; genus Pistacia; species Pistacia integerrima. The sequence continues at coordinate 9,381,611 of CM047744.1, forward strand.
TCAACACATATTGCAATAATAATGATTTACGCGATATAGTATAAAATGTCTTGTTATTGATTAATGAACATTATTACAAAGAGTCGATTCTACAATAATTGATTGGCTCTAGGCATCTACTCTAACAGTATGAATATCCACCTCTGGCCTCAACTGGTAGTGGACCACATACATCACTATGGATGATGCCTAACAACTCAGTAGCCTTTTCACCTTGTTCCGTGAAAGGAAACTTGGTCATCTTGCCTAACAGGCATGACTCGCATACCTCAAATGACTGAAAGTCAAAAGGGTCCAAAACTCTATCCCTTTGAAGTTTTGTAATGCGAGTCTTATTAACATGACACAATCTACAGTGCCAGAGATATGTCTTGTTTTGATCGCTATGTTTAGCTTTCTTGGTTTCAATGTTGAGAATATCTTTATTGTTTAAATCAAGAACATATAATCCATTATATAACCTTGCAATTTCAAATAGAATACCATTCAAACTAAAGGACAACAATCCATTAGATATCTCAAAATGATACCCTATATTATCCAAAGCAGACACTGAAATAATATTTCTAGAAATAAGGTACGTGATAACAAAGCTATGTAGTTCCAATAACAAGCCCGTAGCCAAAGATAAACAAGAAGTCCCTATAGCCAATGCAGCCACATGTGCTCCATTTCCAACTCGTAGGTCCACCTCTCCCTTGCGAACACTACTCGTCCTTAGTCCCTATACATCGACAAATGTGAGTACCACATCCCCGTGGTCCATGACCCAAGATGTTAAGGGAGAGAAATTAATCTCAATCATAAAAATACCTAAGTCGTAGCCTCCCGACTTCTTCTTGCTTGTGAGGAAAGCCTTGCGGGCGTTTCCTTCAAAGCAGAAAGCTTGCCACAAAAAAACAGACTACCTTTCCCTTCCCCTATGCCACTCGCCTGCCCTGAGCAACCCTCCCGTCCTTTCGGGCTTGGGAAGGGCTTGGGTTTGGACTTGGGCCGGCCTTACCCTTACCATTACCCTTTGCTTTATCGGGGCAAAGAACCAAGAAACAGTTTGGACTTTTTCAAGTCCCACTCTGCACCCTCCCTCAAGATGTTCAAAAGTTCTCGACAGGTTTTCCATCATATTCATATTGAAATTCATTATGAACGAGCATAAGAGTTAGGTAAGGATTGCAAATTAAATCCATTTGTAATTCGCATCCAAGCCACATCTCAAAGTCTCAAGCCTCTATGTGCTCGATCATCTTGAGCACATAAGGACCAACTTGGGCTCCCCTCACGACGACTCCCAAACAAGTGCTTTCGACACCTTATACCTCTCATGTCGAGCATTTGTTTCAAATAGCTCCTTGAGGTATATAATAATGGAAGAAGATATTCTCATGCCGCTTTTGGCAAAGATAGGTGTCATCGATACTAACATCAAGCATTGAACGTTACGCATTATCAAGGAACTTTTGATAAGTATCCTTAACTTCCCGAGTGGCATCGTGGATCGTGCTCACCCATGTATGGTTTTTTCAAGGATATACAATTTCTTTTCTGACTTGAGTATAATCCGAAGATTACGATACTAGTCTGAGAAATTAGATCCATCCAACCTTGTTTTCTATCTCGATTATCAGTCGCAGGTTCATAATGCTCATTTTGGTGAACTACAATTGCAAAAAAGATAAAGTTATTATAAAGTTCATTATTATTTAATATGGTCTTTTATTAAACGATGCTCCCACTATTTTATTCAAGCCAATAGCCCTCACTATTAACTTGGGAAAGCCCGTTGACTTTCCTAGTGGACCGAGATCCCATCCCTGTCCATTTCAAACCTTCGCTTGGCGAACAAGCCAAAATGAGTTTATTAGGTAGGCCAACAAACTTAATCCACACCAGTTGATAGCTCCCACTATCAACCTCAAATGTGAAAAAGCCAACAAGCCAATCACACAATCCAATGGCTCCAACCATTGCCCTCAATTGTGATTCTCAGTATTAGTAGAGTGGACACTACATGTCACCACGTACACATAATATGTATATTACTCTACTATGCCTATGACGCGTTTATCAACCTTCGCTTTGGTGAACAAGCAAAACCGTCATTTTAAGTCGACCCATCACCATTAAGGAAAATTCTAATGCATTTTAACCTCCCACTGGTAGAAGTGTACCCTTCACTTTGGCGAACAAGGTTTCGACGAACAGTGGTTTGATTAAAACCATGGTGATGGAAGGCTGTAACGCCCCACTTGAGGTTCGTAGCTAAGTTATGGTGTATTGCTTGAATGTTTATTGTTTTGCTCTCATTTGGGTTGATATATTGTTAATATTGGTTGGTTGGCCCTTAGTTGAATTTTTGTTAAAGTTATTTTGAGAAAAATGTGAAGAAAAATCCCTAAACTTTCATTAGGGGTAAAATGGTCTTTTCACTCAAAATTAGTTGAAATTGTGGGGAGTGAAAAGAGATAGAATTTCATAGAGTGAAAAGAGATAGAATTTCATAGAGAATGCATTAAAAATGAGGGCATTATTGTAATTGACTAAGGGACATAGATGGAATTTTCAAGAAAGAGCAAGGGCAAAATGGGAAAGTGTGGTTATAAATTAAAGTGTTAAGGGTTTGAAACCCTTATTTTCTTCATTCCACCGCCACACTCCTCCCCCATTTTCTCTCAAATTATCATTCAATCCTCCAAGTATTTTGAGGGCTTTTAAGTGGTTTTTCATAGGGTTTTGATTCTAGGCATCAAAAGGTGAGAATTCATGCTCTTTATCTATGTTTTATTTGTGTAAAAGTTGAGTTCTTATGAAGTTCATGCTTAGGGTTAAGAGAAGATTGGAATCCAACAAGAGTAGAGAGCTTAGGAGAGAATATTCAAGCACAAGGTAAGTAAATTCCACTCAAAATCCAACTCAAGCTAAAATTTAAGAATTCAAGTGAGTAGAGATTTCTTTTAAATATGCATATGTTGTGATTATTGAGAAATTGAGATGAGATTGATGATGAATTATGCTTGTTGTTGGATATATTTGAATATGAGAAGTATATGTGATGATTTGATGATGGGTTGAAATTGGAAGAATTGGAGAAATTTTTTTGGAGTGTGTTTGCCATGTAGGTATGTGATACTACAAGAGAGTTTTTCCTCATTTTGGATGGTTTGAGAAATAAATAGAATGATAATTGAATTAGGGTTTGTTATGCACAATGAATGTTTGATGAAATGCCTAAGAGAAAACTGCCCTGTCACAGCTGTGACTTTCTGAGTGATTTTTGGGCATCTTGTAGATTGAACTGGGTTGAGACCAAAACGTAAAAGTTGTAGCCCTATCTCTAAGCTTTAAAACGAGACCAAAATCGTAGCAATCCAATATGTATAACACAAGTTATGCCTTCTTGAGTGTGACCTGTGGTAGAATGACTATCTTGATCCAACATTGCATTTGTGCATTTCATAAGTGCATTAAGTAAGAAACTTTAAGCATGAACCATCCTTATGCATTAATTGTGCATTGAGAAGTAGTTTGAGAAAGAGTAGAGAAATTTGTGAATGAGCTACTCTAAAAGTAAACAGAATGAGAAAAATCTAAGAATGGGTTGGTGCTTTGTGAACTCCACTCGGAAGTTATGAACAATGGGTTGGTGCTTAGTGAACTCCACCCGAAAGTCATGAAGAGTGGGTTGGTGCTTTGTGAACTCCACCCGACCGTGTCTCCAGTAAGATGAGGCTGTGACATTCAAGTGAGAAAGAATGAGAAAATATGAGAAAGAATAGAGGAAGAGAATGAGTAGAAGTCACGAAGAGTGGGTGGGTGCTTTGTGATCTCCACTCAGCCGTGCCTCCGATAAGATGAGGCCATGACATATGACAGAAAGTTAATAGAAAAGAGCTATGTGAAAGAGAAACAGAAAGAGAAAATAAATGAGATGAGAAGAGTGTAAGGAAAGAATTAAGAGAAAGAGTTACGGGACAGACGAGTAGAGGATTTACTTACTGAGCATTATTTTGTGCTCACCCCGTTGTTTCTCTTTGTGTTTACAGGATCTAGGTGAGGACGCGATCAAATGGGCGTCGGCAAGCGAGGAGCAATAGCTACACTATCCACTGTTTTTGATAACTTTTACAAATGATACCTTACTTTGCTAATATAAATGCATTTTACTTTATGTATTTCTATGAGTACCCTAATATGAAGCAGTTATTACAAAGGCTTACGTGACTTAATATACTTTAATTGAGGGCTTGTTATTTAATGTCTCATCAGATTATTTTCTTGGTTAGAATGACATTGTTTGGCATGTTATTCAACATTCAACCTTAGCATGCATTCTAAACACAATATTAAAACGTGCCGGTACATGGCCCAACTAAAACCGATTTTCTCGAGCCTAGAAGAATCGATGGGTCACCTAGGGGTCCTGTAATAAATATCTTGAGTCTTCAAGTATGGCTGCCTCGTCCTTTGCTCCGTCTTTAAGTACATTACAAATACATCATTCTAAATTTACAATAAAATTAATCTTAAACTAATTTTACATCAACAAATTTAGAAACCTCGATTTACATTCGAGGGGAATGAGATGAGAAGAGAATGTAGATTGAGAAGAGGAGAAAGGTAGGACATCCAGGCCCTATTTTAAAAATTATACAACCATACATACCCAAAAATAATTTAAAGCATTCACCATAGGTCTAAGGCTCATGTACCGGGCACCATGCATAGCATACATTTAAAAAACAATCAATTTTTGAATTTGTTGGGTTTATTAATTAATTACCCTCTTAAATGTGCAGAATGATTATTGGCTTTATAGGTTCTTAAAAAGTACAGTTCAGTCCCTTCGCGAAAAACAGAAATTGGGAAAGCTACAGACTTCGCCGCAGAGAAGGTTTTATCTTTGCTGAGGCGAAAAATTCCAGAGAGCACTTCGCCGCGGCGAAACCTAGAAATCCCCAATATGAACAGTTCGCGTTTTTTGCAGTTTTTGTGTAATAACATCGAATCGAACGCACACACGTTCAACCAAGATATCAACCAACCAATATAACATCCATCAACACATTATAAACCATTTTATCATTTGAATCATTCATCCAAAAACAGATTTTGCAGATTTTGCAGATTTTCAGATTTTACAAAAATAACATGTTATCAACCAAATACATGTTATAAATCATACAATAAACTGTAGAAATTAATAGCCGAGGCTTTGATACCACTTTTAGTGAACGACCCACTTACGCAGTGGAAAACCAAAAAAACATAAATGACATGGATCGTTCCTTAGAACCAAGATTCGAGTATAACATCACAGTTTATACAATATATAAATTAAATCTGCAGAAAATCAGATTCAAGGTTCAATAATCTTACGCACGTTTGGAGGCTCCACCAACTTTGTCCTTGAACGTTTTGCTACCGACCCAAGTGTAGGATCGAACCGATGAAGTCCACACGAAGACAATCGCAAGGAACTAAGGATGGATTTGCTAGATCCGCCTTAGCCTTAAGAAACAAAGAAGAAAATGAGTATTTGATTTTGGCTAAACCAAAATCTGAAAGTGGTGTGGGAGAGTGTTTAGGAGTTGGAGAGTTTTTCTCTCAAATGAAAAAGTAATCAATGAATAAAATGATTTCACACCCTTTTTCAATTAACACTTTTTCTTTTATAGTCTTATTTTACTTGCCCTATTCCCATATGGAATGGGCTTGGGCTCCAACCCAAACACCCCATGTTTCCAAACACCCCCTAATTAGATATTTATTTTAATTCATCATTATCTTCAATTAAAATCAATTAATATATATTTAATATATATATTAACATTTAACAATAATGATAATTTATTTAAATATATGCGAACACATATTTAAACGTAATTTCACTTATTTAATTTTTCTAATAAAATTAAATAAAGGCTACGACCTCAAAGAAATTTAATTGCACCGTAAAATTACCAAAAATACCCCTTTCATCCAAAAAAGACGAAAAACACTTCTTTCTTCTTCCCCGGCTCTTAAATTATCTTCTATGTGTGTGACCCATAGGCTCCTCATCATACCGGCAGTGTATTGTATCGCGATTAACACCAATTAATCGTCTCACTAATACACAGACTAAAATTGGCCCCTAGCAAGGCATCATGGCCACCCGATAGATTTGAATTCACCAAAGTAGCTACCTGTCAACGATATGGTTACCGTACAATCCGATCCTTTGATCATACGTTATCTCGACGAGATGAAGGCATAGAAATAGTGTCAACCTCCTGGCACTCGATATTATGTATTCAATTTCTGACCAATGACCTGTATTATAAACCGGATATAGCAACAACTCAATCCCACTGTGGCCACAGTCTTAGTGTCATTGCCATATACTGAATTGCGTCGTGAGATAACTTCTCCCGTCCCCGGGAGTGATGAATCCTTTGTCAATCCACCATAGTCTTGATACACTCCTTGATGTAGCCAATCACCACCGTATTGATAGCTCTGAATAGACCTGCGTTAGGCTAGTGTCAAACCGCACCAATCGGTGCACAAGGGGTCCTACAGCCGATCGTTGTGTTAGAAAAATTCACGGATTAATATGAAAATATTACAACCCTAATCTCATCTTTACATCAACTAGAAATTAAAACAAAAATTGAACAAACCAAAACCAAAAAGCAGCAAATTATTTCAAAGTTTGAAATGAAATACAAAAACAACCAAACACAACGAAAAATAAAAACAAAAACAGAACAAGTGTTCAGGTGCTCAATCTTCGGCTTCCTCCTCTTCCTCGACGTCATCCTCTTCTGAATCGGAGCCTAACCATTCTTCTGAATCCCAGTCTTCCCACTGGTTTCCTAAAGTATCAATCCCGAACTTTTTGCAATAGCTCATTTGCAGATCATGTGTCTTTTGGGTCTGCTCTACCAACCAATCTTGACATCGCCCCATCCGTTTCAGCTCACCCATCATCTTCTGCATCATCTCTCTTGGGGCCGGGGTTGAACCTTGACCGGGATGTGGCAAACGCTGGGTTCTCCTCCTCTTGGTACCTGATCTAGGCCCTTCATTTGGTGGAGATGCAAGGTGTTTGCGGAAGTAGGCTGTGTTGAGGACTGGAGCAACATGGATCAGTGGCTCATCCTTATTGACCTCGATTTCTGCATTAGTGCACAACTGGGAGTAAGTTGGGGAAACGAAAAACCGCCTCGCCCCGGTTTGGCTGCAGCTTGAATACTTGTCAAGATGATGTTCCCCACATCCATACTCTTCCTTGTGGCAATAGAATATAACAAAACTGCCTTATCACGCATCACTGTACTGTAGTGTGTCTCCAACATCATTCTAGCACAAATAAAATACTGCCACAATTGAGCCATTGGTGTTAAACTAATCCCCCTAATAGTTTTCTTGCCCTTCTTTGAAATATCCCAAGAGGCATCTGGTCGTGCTATGGTACTAAGGATCACCTCATCCCTTATCAGTGACCTCTTAACCTCCTCATATTCATCCCGATCAACCTAAGGTAAATGGAAAAACTTATTTATGACATCCGCATCAAAAGCTACATCACATCCCTCATAAATGGGCCCCCTCCCCCATCACAATCAGGGAGGTTAGCATAAAACTCTCTCACAAGGGGTGGGTCCCTACGGTGCATGCCTCGCTCTCCTTAAAACCTTCCCAACCGTCCTCCCTCGACTCCAATCATCTGCCTCATTTGCAGTTAATCCACGCTCAGGGATTAAGCATTTATCTTTCCTTTGGACTGCCCCTTCATAGCGTTTCCTTGCCTCATCATTAATGAAACGATCGTCAACCTTCTTTCCCTTATTCTTGGCCTTGGATGGTACCTTGGCTTTGGGTGCCATTTTCTACAATTCAACTCACAGCGCAACCCAAAAATTCAAGCCTAGGTTCCCCACAACAACCAATTCAATCTTGCAAAAATTTACCACACTTCCAAAAATTTGCACTTTAACCCCCAAACTACACTTTTTTCAAATTCAACCAAACACTCCAAAAATTCAAAACTCCCACTCCTCAAAATCAAACAACACACAAACAATCCTTCCTCAAACAAAATCAAAGGCACAATCACCAAAAATTCGCAAATCCACCAACAATCCACAAATTAAAACTCGAAATTTTTGAGAAACAATCTTAGAGAATGTGAAATCTTACCCAAACTAAGGAGTATTTGTCACCAATTGAGCCAAAATCAGCGTACAATGCAAAACCCCCAATTTCATTGAACTCAAAAATTTCGTGAACTTTTCGCAAAAATTGGTGTTGAAATGCATTGGTTTGGTGTTTAGGAAGGTTAAGGAGTGAGAAATTTTGTTTGGAAATCACTGAAATAGCTCTAGAATAAAGGTTGGAAAATTTTTCTCTGAACTGGATTTGAAAAGCTGCATGAAAAGTGAAAAACGGAAGTGGGTATTTATATAAAACCGTCGTCGCCGCCACGAAGAACAAGCTTCGCCATGGCGAAGTTCTTCGTTCAAAAACCCTAATTTCAAAGCCGGTCTCTCGCCGCGAAGAAAAATATTTCGCCGCAGCGAAAACTTACCTTGGCTACTCGCCCCGGCGAGGAAAAATCTTCGCCGTGGTGAAATTTTCTTAGAAAAATTTCATCCAACCTTCTTCGCCGGGGTGAAAACTTACAGGAGCCGCAACAATTTTCAGGGTGACTCGCCCCGGTGAAGAAAAATCTTCGCCGCGGCAAAGTCTGGGACTTTTAAATTTTGTTTTCATACAATGTGCTTCGCCGCGGTGAAGAATACTTCTTCACCCCAGCGAAGTCTGGAGCATTTCCTTTCCTTACCTTAGCTGAAAACTTCACCCGAAACACCCAAAAACACACAAATTAAAAATCATTCAAACTCATAAGAAATTCAAACAAATTCAAACACACTAAAATGGAAAACAATTGAGAACTCTTGGGTTGCCTCCCAAGAAGCGCTTGTTTATAGTTGGTAAGCTCGACTCTCTCTGTTTTTCATATCAGTCCGGATTATCCAAGTACATCATATCCCATAATTTTCCCTTGTGCTCGAGCTTCTTTTTGTCGATGATCTTTTTCACGAGGGTCCTTGTTGAGAGTTTCACCACCCATTTCCATCGCTTGGTCATTACTTTGGTGGTTCAACTCTTCTCACCGACTGCTTTCCATTTTCTTGACTTTCCCTCACCCTTTTTGAGTTGAGAGATCCGTTCCTTGTGAAAACAGAATCTCGACTGTGGCTTATCTCGAAATTTTGTGCAACCCTTTCCGTTATGGTCCTCACTCTCGAACTGATTCGGTTTGACAATGCGCTCTTAATTTCCACCTTAGGATTGTTCAGTTGGAAGGTTTCAATTTTTGCTTGGTCCACCACATCGATTTTTAAACATGACTCTTGTTTAGGTGGAGCTCTCATTGATTCAAGGACTTTAAATGTTATTTCTTCATCTTGCATCCTCATGATCAACTTCCCTTCTTGAACGTCGATTAAAGCTCTTCCGATAGCCAGAAATGGTCGTCCTAGGATAAGAGGAATCTCTTTGTCTTCTTCCATATCCAACACAAAGAAATCTACAGGAAAAATAAACTTGTCCACCTTAATCAACACATCCTCTACAATGCCCCTCTGATGCTTTATTGATCGATCTGCAAGTTGCAAGCATATGGTTGTTAGCTTCACTTCACCAATTCCTAATTTCCTGAAAACAGAAAAAGGCATGAGGTTAATGCTAGCACCTAGGTCACATAAAACTCAATCAAAGGTGATATCTCCTATAATGCAAGGAATAGTAAAACTCCCTGGATCTTTGAGTTTCGGGGGCAGCTTCTTTTGTAAGATGGCACTGCATTCCTCCGTGAGCATCACCGTTTCCTCATCTTCTAACTTCCTCTTGTTTGATAAGATTTCCTTAAGAAATTTCGCGTAGCTCGACATCTGTTGCAATGCATCTGCAAAAGGAATGTTAATATGCAGTTGCTTAAAAACATCAAGAAATTTAATAAACTACTTATCCTAATTTTCTTTTCTGAGTCTTTGAGGAAAAGGCACAGGTGGTGTGTGATGCGCCAACTCTGGTGGTATCTCGGGGAATAGCAATTTCTCTTTCCTTTTCTTTTTCCCCTTTTCCTGCTTCTGTTCATCTTTCCTTGGGCTGGGTGGTTCCTCTTCAGCAATGATTTCTTCATCAACTTCCTCATCAGATTCTTCATTTTTCTTTGATGGATTTTCCTCTTTCCTTGATTTTTCCACCTCCTCTAAAACTGTCCCACTTCTCAACGAAATTGCATTTACTTGCTCACGTAGGTTAGTCACCGTGTTGCTTGGTAGAGATCCCTACGGTCTCTCATTTAACTTCTCAGCCAATTGCCCCATCTGTACCTCAAGATTCCGAATGGACACCCCTTGATTTCTGAAATTCGTCCTCGTCTCATTCATAAAACCTGTGGTCTCTGGCATGAACTTCCCAAACATGTCCTCCAATTTTGTCACTCTTGGATCTCCCGGTTGATTATTCACCCCTAGTTGGTTGTTTCGCAATGCTTTTTGGTTCCATTGATTATTTTGCTAGTTCTGATTGCCCCAAGCCAGATTTGGATGATTTCTCCACCCTTGATTGTATGTGTTGGAGTACGGGTTGTTTGGTTGCCTCTGATTTCCTGCCAAGTAGTTCACTTGCTCTGATGATGAAGATGACGAAGCAAATGTGTTCCCTACTTGGCACTCGATGCTCACATGGTTTCCTGCACAAAAATCACAAGTTAGTTGAGGTGCTTGAATCGAGTTTACTTGCATGCTTCCCAACTATTTCTAAAGTGTCGTGAGTTGGGCTGAGATGGCTGTGAAGGCATCAACTTCATGAAGACCCATAGATTTTCTTGATATTGCTCTCTCATTTGGTCTTTGATAGTTGTTGCTTGCCAAAACCTCAAGCAACTCATAAGTCTCCTCTGGTGTCTTATTATGCAAGGCTCCTCCTGATGCTGCATCCACCATGGTTTGCAAGTTACCCATCAGTCCATAGTAGAATGTTTGGACTTGAAGCCAAACTGACAACCCATGGTGTGGACATTTCCTCATCAATTCCTTGTACCTCTCCCAAGCCTCATACAATGACTCGGATTCATCTTATAGAAATGATGTGATATCATTTCTCAGTTTTGCTGATTTTCCTGGAGGGAAGAACTTGGTCAGGAACTTCTGTGCTAGATTATTCCATGTTGTGATAGTTCCCGATGGTAGTGCCATTAACCACCCCTTTGCTTTATCCCCCAATGAGAATGGGAATAACCTCAACCTAATGGCGTCATCTGACACTCCGTTCGACTTGAAGGTGTCACAAATTTCCAAGAAGTTCACAATGTGCTGATTCGGATCTTCCTTCAAATCACCATTAAACCTTACCAACTGCTGGATCATCTGGATGATTGCCGGCTTTATTTCAAATGTGTTGGCTTGGACCGCTGGTCTCGTAATGCTCAAACCACTGCCATTAACCGTGGAACCGAGAATTCCCTTAGTTTCAGTTTTCTGGCTTCGCCATTTCAACGCCTATTTCTTCCGATTCAACCACTATATCCTCTCTTTCTCTTCTCTCTCTGTTAAGTCGCGGTTCTCTCAATCTCAAGATCAACAGGAACCACTAGCTGACGTCTCACTCTTTGCATAAACTGTACAAAATAAAACAAAAGAAAGTGAGATCACAAACCAACTGAAAATTAAAAACAAGAGTAAAACAGACAATGATGAAATCAAAAATTAAAACTCCAATCTAGCTAACTATAGCAAAACTCAATGTTAGCTTAAAACTAAATCCCCGACAACGGCGCCAAGAACTTGATGCGTGATTATTACAACATGCATAAATAGCAAGTATACTAGTCGCTCAAGTAATAGAGTGATGAGTGAGTATCATTCCTACGAGGATTGTTCGCTAAGCACTAAGTTTCCTACTGTTCTCAAGTTGGAGCAATCGAATTCTTTGGATTAATGGGAGCAATTTAAACTAAGACTAAAACAATAATCACTAAACTAAAATTTAACTATGAACGCAAGATGTAAAACATGGATAAAATCAATTCAAACAAACGGGTAGGGTTTTGACTTCATTCGGACTCTATGGGTTCTTTCTAAAGAATTAAACTAAATTCATATTCACATGCATTGATTGTAAATCGAACTCTCTAAAGTGTCAAACATACCTTCTCAGGCTATGTTTTCCTACTCTTCCCTATTAACCTTCCGCACCCAACAAATTGAAGGTTAATAAATCTAAGCTCATTAAGCACAAGAATCCTAGATTGATTTCATTGGTTCTTGAATCTATCTCTAGCATCCAATACTACAATGGTGATTACCCAAGAAGCCTAACATGATTCATTTCTCAATCTCATCATGTTCATCACATAAAAACAGTAAATTCAGAGTAATCACACAATCAAAGCAAAATCATATGAAAAGAAAAACAATCTATTACTTAACCCATGAAATTCCGAATTACAATCAAAACCCTAACCCAAAATAGGTTAGTTCATGGCTAAATCAACAATACAAACAAAAGAAACAAAAATACCAAAGTTCAACATAATGTAAACAAGAGAAAAGAAAAGAAATCTCCCCAAATGACGAATCCATTGGTTTAATCTCGAATCTTCACCATTTTTCAATCTCAATTCGCTCAAAATGAATCTAAGAAAATGTAAACAGCTGCTCTCTCTCAAAAACGATCTCCCTAAACAAAAAGACTAAGTATTTCTTTTATACCTCGCCCAAAATCCTAAAACTTAGCCTAAAAATGAAACTGTGCGTTTTACAAAAACAGGAAAATGTAGACTTCGCCGCGGCGAAGAAAGAATCTCGCCGTGGCGACAAAACAAGCTAAATCTGGTGCGTGACTGACTCATTTCGCCGCGGCCAAGCTTCATGAAGAATTCTAAAATTACATAATTGCCCTCCGCTTGCTTCTTTGCTTGAATCTTCGCTCTTCGGTGCTCTCCTTTGGGAACAAGCTTCATAGTGTTTTACTTTGCTTCAGACTCTCCCAACTTTTGAGATCCGCTTACTTCTGAGTCCAAACTTTCCAATTCTATCTTTATTCGCTCAAAATGTCCATTTTAACCTGAAACACGAAATGTAAATAATTAAGTAGCAATTCAGGCACAAATGAACTAAGAAGTATCTAAAATCCGACTAAAAAGTCTAATAAAAATAGTATAATTTACAGATTATCAACAAGGCGCTCCGGTGATCTCAAGTCTAAAGATCACATGTACCACCATTCGTTAAAGGATTTGTTCCATAGACACTGGGGTTACCATCCATATGGAATCCTCATCGGAGGGTCGATCCAAGAACTTGCTACGGTATATCCGCCTACAGCAAGCACCCATGTGCCCGCACTGAGTTGTCACCAAATAACCTTGACAAGTGAGATCACCGCTTCTCGCAGGTCGCTCAACACTATGATAGCCTTATTGTATTATACGTGCCCTTACTTCGAATAATACTAGGGCTACAGACGTTCTAGAATGGCCACCATATGTGCTCATAGGGTTCTCACTATCAAGATTTGAAACACTTGATACCCTCACACGCTTCTACCATTCTAAGGACATATATCAATATATATTGCAATAATAATGATTTACGCGATATAGAATAAAATGCCTTTTATTGATTAATGAACATTATTACAAAGAGTCAATTCTACAATAATTGATTGGCTCTAGGACATCTACTCTAACATATAATAGCTCAACTCATATAGCCACTTCTAATAGCATTGTGAATGTCAAATAATTAGCTATTTCTAGCTCTTATAAGAACCAAAATGTTTACTTTGCCACTTGACAACAATAGCACTATTCCTTCCCTGAATTCTTTAGGAAATCCACATCCTCCATAGCTCTATGCCTTATCATCTAACACTTATTCAACTAATACAAACGCTCATCCTTTCACTCATAATAGTGATCAATCCTTTAGGGCTAGGCCTACTGGTTTTGCACCTTATGGCAAAGGTAGAGGTAGAGCTAGTAATAGAACCAGATTGATTTGCCAAGTCTTTAACAAAGTCTGGGCACTCTGCAATTCAATGTTATCACAGGTTCAACTCTACCTATAATGGAATACAACAGTACTCTGGCCCTTCATAGTCACAGTTCCCACATTTTCTTGGACCATCACAGTTTTCTCAAAAATTTGGCTCTTATCCTCAACAGTACCACAATTCCACTACTGTACAGTATACACCTAATCCTAGTCCTAGGCAGTCATCTAAGTTTGGGCATAACCAATGTGGTACTTACTATGGAGCACTTGATCTCACTACTTCTACTCAAGATTCCAATAGTCACACACAATGTATCTGTACCTACACTAGTTGCCACGTTTGGACCACCTAGTCAACAACTACAAGCTCCAATCAGGCCTTTGTAGCTACTACAACTCCTGCAGCATATGCTACTCAATTCGCCCCTACAGACCCTGTATGGTATATGGATTATGGAGCTACAAATCATGTAGCTTCAAATTTAAGCCATCTGTAAGTCAGCAAGGACTATGGTGGTGGAAGCGAACTTCAAATGGCTAATGGTGAGTACCTTAACATTTCTCACACTAGTCACACACTCTTGCCTAGTCAATTTCATTCTAAATGCCTACATCTCAAAATATTTTGTGTGTGCCCAACATCACTAAAAACCTGCTTAGTATCTCTAAGTTCACTAAGGACAATAATGTCATTGTAGAGTTTAATGGTGATTATTATGTTGTTAAGAATCAACTAACCGGGGAAGTGTTACTACAAGGTGATCTTAAAGATGGCATGTACCAACTAAAAATCCCACATCCAGTTTCCAATTCAAGTCATGCTTATTCTGCATCATCTATATTGAATAGTACAATAAAGCCATCTTTTCAATCACATGTCGGTAGTTCCAAAAGTGTTAAATCTTATTGTAGTTCTAACATAACTACTATTTCTTATATTTCAAGTTTAGAGTGTGTAGTTCCTGCTTCTTGTAATTCATGTTTAAACTCTGTTGATTCTATCTTTCAAAAACATGCTGGTAATAATGAATCATGTTCTGTTCCATTTACTGATGAAGAGCATTAATAAAACAAATGCACTTGCTTTGTCTGCTCCTAATACCATGATTTGTAAAACTGATAATGACAGAAATCTTATGACTTGCAATAATTTGTCTAGTGTTTATCCCTTATGTTTGACTACTAATATATCTAATTCCATGTTTCTAACTTGGCATAGAAGATTAGGACATCCCCACCTTACTGTGATGCATAAGATATTGTCATCTTTACCTAAACAACATCATATTTCCTTTCCATAGAATAATACTGAGTTTTCTGGTTTTTGTGATGCTTGCCAACTAGGCAAGCTACACAATGCTACTTTTCCTGCTTCACATTCACAATCCATAGCACCTTTAGAACTTATGCACTGTGATGTATGGGGCCCTGCCCCTTTAACATCATCTAAAGGCTTTAGATACTATGTACACTTTTTGGATGATTATAGTAGGTATACTTGGCTATTCCCACTTAAAACTAAGGCTGAAGTCAAGTCTTTCTTTGTTAAATTTCATCATTTGGTTGAAAGACAGTTTGGTACAAAACTAAAGTGTCTTAAATCAGATCAAGGTGGAGAGTTTATAGCTCTTCACAACTATCTTACAGACCTTGCTATTCAATATAGGCACTCTTGCTCACACATTCACCAACAAAATGGGAGGAGTGAGAGAAAACATAGGCATATAGTAGAGACTGGGCTAACTTGACTAGCACAAGCTTCATGCCATTGCATTTTTGGTGGTTATCGTTTGAGACTATTGTGTATCTTATTAATAGAATGCCTACACTTATACTTGACAATTGTTCTCATTATTCGAAGCTGTTTAAAACTATTCATGTCTATCTAAAAGTTTTTGGTTGCTCTTGTTTCCCTTTCCTTAGAGTTTTTAATGAGCACAAATTCAACTTTCATTCAGCCAAATGTGTTTTTATAGAATACAACCTTGTTCATAAAGGCTATAAATGTTTGAAATCTGATGGAAAAATAGTCATCTCACCTAGTGTCAAGTTTAATGATCATGAATTTCCTTTTGCCAATAATCTTGGTTTCAATTCAAGGTCTGATTCTGGTCCCAATTTCTGTACTTTTGATTGTTCATCTGATACATTGCATACATCTTCATCTTTACCATTCACCGATGTTTAGCATGTTGATCCTTCACCACTAACTCCAAAAAATCCTTCCACTATTACTGATTTCAAGTTACATACTACTTACAGTACTACACAATCAGCATCTAAAGATCAGATTGCAGTAACTACTTCTTAGACTCAATCCGATAACATTACAATAGTCAGCACCAACTCACCAATTTCAACCAAACACTTTCTCATAACGGTTTATCCCGAGGACAACTAACAACAACTTCAATCTTAGATGTTGATCCTCCAAACACCTTAAACATAGAAACCTCTCAAATGGTACAATCCCTTCCTTCACCACGATGTTGTCCCTCGGTTTCAACTCTTCCCATTGTCACCTCATCACGTCTTTCTCTAATTGGTCACTTGAGGTTGATTTGACATCATCCCAGTTCCCATCTAAACTACAGTTTAGCACTTTTGTTACTAAAAATCCATCTACCTTAAATACTCATCCTATGATGACTAGATCTAAAACAGTAGTCTCTTATCCACCTAACAAAACTATACAACAAAATCACACAGCTCTTGTTAGTACAGAAGTTTGTGCACCTGTTCCTGAACCCTGTACGGTATTTGAGACTCTCCAAAGTCCAAAATGGAAAAAAGCAATGCAAAATGAGTATGAAGCCCTACTGAAAAATCAAACCTGGACTCTTGTTCCTTCTCTTTTAGGTAAAAACATAGTTGGGAACAAGTGGGTTTTCTGGACTAAGTTCAATGTTGATGGATCATTACAAAAGTGCAAAGCTAGGTTAGTGGCAAAGGGTTTCCAACAAACCCCAAGACTTGATTATTTTGAAACCCTTAATCCTATGGTTAAGCCTTCTACAATTAGAATCATACTTACCCTAACTATTACCCATGGATGGAATATCCAACAAGTGGATGTAAATAATGCCTTCTTAAATGGCACATTACTTGAGGAAGTTTATATGAAATGACCCCCTGGTTTTTGAAGACATCAGCAAAACTACTTATGTTTGCAAATTGAACAAAGCCTTATATGACCTTAAACAAGCTCCAAGAGCTTGGTTTGAAAAGCTAAAGACAGCTTCTCACAGCAAAGGTTTTTAGAATTCCATTTCTGACACTAGTTTGTTTGTCCTTCAACAAGATTCTCATTTAACCTATGTTCTTGTATATGTAGTTGAGATTTTTATCATAGGTTCAAATGACACAATCATTACTCAACTAATGAAGGATTTGAATGTTGAATTTGCACTCAAAACCCTTGGTCATTTGCATTATTTCTTGGGACTTGAGGCCACTAGAACTACCACTGGTTTACATCTGCAATAGAGCAAATATGCTTCTAATCTACTGTCCAAAACTCAGATGCTCAAATGCCATGCTTGTTCCACTCCTATGATTGTAGGCATCAAATTATGTTCTACTAATAGTGCATCCTTTGCTGACCCTAGCCTCTATAGGAGTACAATTGGAGCTTTACAGTATTTAACACTTACCAAACTTGACATCAGTTTTCCTGTGAACAAATTGAGTCAGTTCTTGCAAGCTCCTACGGAGCTACAATGGCAAGCATGCAAAAGAATATTAAGGTATATAAAGGATACATTGGACTATGGTTTATACTTCAAACCAGCAAGTACATTACATGTGGAGTGCTATGCTGATGCTGACTGGGGCAGCAATCTAGAAGACAGAAGATCAACAAGTGGCTATTGTGTTTTCATGGGACCTAACCTGATTCAGTGGAGTTAAAGAAAGCAGAAGGTTGTAGCACTTTCTTCTACAAACATAGAACTTAGAGCTTTGGCTCATACTGCTACCGAGATTGCTTGGCTTCAAAGCATGCTTACTAAATTAGGTATACCAGTTCTCATCACCCCTGTTATTTGGTGTGATAATGTGAGTGCAGCAGCTTTGGAATCTAATTGAATGTTCCATGCTAGGACCAAACACATTGAGATAGATGCTCACTACATTAGGGAGCAAGTGTTAGCTAAAAATTTGCTCATCCAATATGTACCCTCTAAGCTTCAAGTTGCAGATGTTTTGACAAAAGCCCTGTCAGTAGCTTAATTCACTGAGTTAAGAAACAACTTAGTTGTTGTTAGTAAAGTAGTGGTGTATAATTTGTGTATTTCTTGAGTTGCAGCATTGGAGAATTGTGTACAGTTTTGGCATTAAGAGGATGAATTACATAGAAATTGGTGAATTTGATAAGTAGTTCAGAGTTGGTGAACCGTATAAATTTGTGCAACGGTGGTGACAATTTCACAAGTTTGCAGAATTGGTGAATTTGATAAGTAGTTTAGAGTTATACAGTTGTTTACTTTGCTGCATATAGATGTTTTTCTTTGTGCATAAAGTTGTGCAGTGGTGACAAGTTCACAGGTTTCCATAATTGGTGAATTTGATAAGTACTTTAGAGTTGGTGAACTGCATAAGTTTGTGCAATGGTGACAATTTAACAGGTTTACAGAATTGGTGAATTTGATAAGTAGTTTAGAGTTATACAGTTGTTTACTTTGCTACATGCAAATGTTTTTCTTTGAAGAATGGTAACAAGTTTGCAGAAACTCTTACAGAAGTTGTGAGCTTAAATTGAAGAAATAGTTGTTTTTCATGATTGTGGTCAGTTATTTACTTAAGTACTTACAAAAGTTGTGAGCTGAAATTGAGGAAGTAGTTGTTTTGCATGTTGTAGTGTCAGTTGTTTACTTAAGTACTTATAGAAGTTATGAGCTAAAATTGAAGTAGTTGTTTTACAAGTTGAATGAATACAGAAGGTTAAGAAGTAGTAAGTTTATGAAATAGTATAAAATGGGCACTCTAAACAACCAAGTCCAGTTTAAGGGGGAGTGTTAGGATATAAAAGACAAAGGCAAAGTGTCATTACTTAAAAGTAATGTGGGTCCGTTTTTAAAAGTCCTCAATGGTTTCATTTTTGTATTCATTTTATATCACTTGAAGAATGTTCTTCTTCTTCATTGTCTTCACCTGTTATGTATATAAGCTGCTTTGTAATACTCAGTAATCAGTTTTTAATAAAATCATTCCTTCACACTTACCTTGTGTTCAATATGCTCTAGATTTTTCCCGATTTACCTGTATTTCTAACTTGACTTGTATGAGATTTATGAGTGATATGCAGCGAAAAGTCAATCTTCCAACAGTGAACCACCTGTAGAAATTAGTAAGGTTTAGCAGGTGAATGTACAACGCCCTAAACGTACTAGTTCATGGTTCAGTTGGTTTGTTAGGATAACTCAAACGATGCAACATGAGAAATCTGAGTTAGATTTTTATCTAGAAGAGAGGTATTTGTTATGGACGAGGATGATACCTCGTTTCATACATTAGAGTGGTGGAAGGTAAATCATATGAACTATCGTATATTATCTATGATGGCTTCTGAAATACTTGCCATTCCAATCATCACGATCGCTTTGGAGGCAACTTTCAATGCTGGGAGTCGAGTTATTAACATTTATCGATCATCGTTGTCTCCCGATACCGTGCAAGTGCTACTCTATGGTGGTGATTGGTGTCACAATCTCTATGGAGTCAAGAAAAGTTACAAACTAAGTTTCATACTTCCATAGTCCAATTTATTAAAATTATGTATTTATTTGGTCATTTATTAACATTATTCAAATTTTTGTTGTTTAGAAAGAGATGACAAATGAGCAGTTTCAGCTTCCGATCCTATGAAGTTTTGGTGGAATCTAGTTAGGTTATGATAGTAAATGTTAGTATTAATATTAATCCATTAGTTAACATAAATTTTCAATTATTTGATTTTAGGATTAGTTACTCATTAATTATACATAAATTAATGAAACTATTTAATTAAAATCACAAACCTCACAAGCGTCCACGTTCTCAAGAGCCTACTACTGCTACTGCTATCCACCACTTTTATCTTCAGCTCCCGATGCTTTTCTACATAAATCCCACCATACCTGTTCAGCTCCTCACCCTACAATTATTTATTTATTTATTTTCTCATTTTTGTTTGTTGTTTCTTGGAAATGAGTTGGAGTTTGGTGAGTGAAGAGATGGATTGAGTGGGGTATTTAAATAGGGAAAGAAAATTAATGGTGAGTGTCTTATGCATATAATTATGAAAAGTTAATGGTTCTAAATTGTTTGGTTTGTGGCTGCCAAACTGGGGAAAGTCAAAAGTTGTATTCACTTTGGATTCATTCTCAGTAACATTTCTTTTTAATCTGTATGAACTCTTATAATAAGAATCTCTTAATAATATCACATTCTCTTATGCAACTTTTTCTCCTTTTTTTTTTTTTTTTTTTCTATCTAGTAGCCAAATGGAACTGCAATATCTTTGTTGTTGGTCTTGTTGTTGATGCAAGAGGAGAAGCTTCGTGGGTTAGGTGGATGCAAGAGAAGAGAAGTTGCTGGTCTTGTTGTTAATATGATTCGGCAGAAGAAGATAGTACTCATATAGGATGCTTTTTGTTTCCCATGCACTTAATTCCATATGCTTAATGTTTGCTTGTATTTTGTGTTTTGCTTTGAATTTTGTTTTCGGATGAAGGATTGTTAAATTTACAGCTTGTGTTTTGCTTTGGATGTTGTTTTTTTTTTATGAATGTTTGTTAAATCTAGAACTTCTATTATGCTTTGAATGTTATTTTTTGGATGAAGGTTTCTTTGGGATCAAGTGGTTGACTCATTTTCCCAGTTTGAATTCTGGGATTTTGGTGAAGTTTATTAAATTGAAGTTGAATTTCTTTTGCTTTGTTGATTTGTAATCTAAGTGTTTGATATTTTGCTTGGGCTAACATAAGACAGAAGCCATTTTGCATGCATTGTGTTTTAACCGAGCTTGGCTCAATTTCGGCTTGGCTCAATTCGTAAGTGTTCAAGCCGAGCCAAGCTCAAGCCAGCCATTTTATTAAACGAGCCGAGCTCAAGCTCGAGCAGCCCTCCAACTTAGTCGAGCCGAGCTCGAGCCAACCACTACTCGGCTCGGCTCGTGTGCACCCGTCCATCTGATCCGACAATGAAAGTAATAGGGATTTATATAGTCTATGGCCGCCTATCATCGCAAATGGAACTCGACCAACACATTGCCACATGTTACATGGTAAGCTTTAAGGTGATGATGATGATCTTATGCACTTTGTGCCAAATGTCGCAAGGGCGAGCGATGGAAAGCCATATTTTGAAACCACCTCATGGTTACATAAACCTACCTCACAACAGTTTAAGATTTAAGGACAAGTTTTTAAATAAATGCTACATAGTTATGATGAGTTTTGATACTGATGATACTCAATAGATCATCCAATTGGTAAAACAATGGATAAAATTATTTTAAAATTTGAATTTGGAAAATATCTTTGACTCGTTCAATTAATTTGTCCATATTGTGGCAGTACAAATGTTTCCTGATGTGCCTAGACCAAGCAGAGATGCCCTCCCTATATGTTATTTAATAATTGGTTCTACAAATGGTTGTGTCATATATTTCGTATGTTAAAAACTAATTAAAGTAATACTTAAGTCAACTTAATTAATTAATTAACTAATATCGGCCTAAATAAAATTGATTCTCAAGACTTGGTATCCGGCAGTTCCGGAAATTATATATATGAAACCTGGTTGTTATAGTCTGTGAAATTGGTTTTTTATTAGTACCATGTGACAAGTCTGCTATCACATTAATGAAATAGACCAAAACAATTATTTTATGCTTTCAAAATTAAATATTTTTTCTTGTTTATGTCCAACTTCGGTTTCCGAAACACGGCCACGAATTAAAAAAAAAAAAAAAAAAAAAAAAAAAAAAATTTCACATGCTTTCAAACATATATATATATATATACCCTAATTAGTGATGTGATAATTAATTTTGTTAACATCATAATTCATAACAATAATGAAATAATTTGATTAGTGATGTAGTGATACTAAATCTATTAACAAATTATATGATATACAAAATAAGGATGTTTACTATATGAATACAACATTTTTCAAACTTGTATTATTTTTATCATGTAAAACTTACGTTACTCATGTAACGTAAATAACCTTTTGATTTTCATCAGTTTTAAACTTTGATGGTCCACATTAGTTGTTCAGTTTTCAAATGCTTCAGTTTTCAAACGTTTGGGATTTATGACAACCATTAAGCATGCCATTAAGAGCTTGATGGAAGCTTAGCTATGTATATTATTTTGGTCCCTAAGCTCAAGAACTGGATTATACTAAATTATACACCATCAATATTAGAGTGTCTTGAGAGCTTAGAAGAGCCAAAATACAGCTGTATGAGTTTGTTTCAATGGCTGGAGGTCATTCTTGATTCCTGGTTTATAGTTTAAGAATATTATATTCTTTGTATTTCTATTTAGATTACAGATAAATGTCTTACAGTTGGTATCAGAGCCATATAATATCTCTGCCTTGATTTTTTGCAAAAGATTTTTTTGAAGCTCTCTGTTCATGGCCGATTGAAATTTTTTTTTTTTTTTTTTAAATCAAAGTTTGTTTTTTAGTAGCTTTTTAACGAAAATAAATGTTATAAATCATTAGGAAATTGGATTTCTATCATTTCTGGGCTTTGAAACAATTATTTTGGAGTTTAAATAGTGAATTTCCACCCGGGTTTGGCTATTGGGTCGTTTTCGGGTCGGGTATCCAACTACAGATCCGCTCAAAGGTTGAAGACGACTAGAGATGACATGTCATTGTTCCTTCAGTTTTGAAACCGATATGTCGTTTTCTTGTCAATTTAAAAAAAAAAAAAAAAAAATTTAGATCTGGCACATCCAATACTTAAACCCGTGATCTCATGTAAAGAGATGAGCTACTGGGCCAAACAGGCCACTTAACATTTCTATCATGGGATTGGTAAAATAAAATTTATACTATTTCTAATTCTGCTCATTTTAATTATGCCTATTATATTAATTTTGGTTTAATTATATGCATTTTTTGGATAAGTTAAATTGTGCAGAGTCCTAAATTAATTATGCTCATATTTATCTTTCATGAATTGATTATATCTTTCCACTTGCAATTTTTGAATGAGTATATATGGATAAAGGCATAATATTAAATGTTATGCATAATATTATAGTTTTCATTATGCAATATTTTTATGCTTATGAGAATATTTTGTGCATAATAATAACATATTAGTATTTGATTATGTAATTCGTAATATTAAGCTAGTCTTTATGGGATTTAATGTCTAGTGATCCATATAATTTTAATTAATTAGAGAATAGTCACAGCATCTTTAATTAAATAAAATTATATATTATGATTAATTAGGATCACATAAAGAATATTAGACATTAATTATAATTAATTATACTTAATATAATAAATTTTTTCCCACAAGAATTTTTATTATATTTATATTATTAATTAGGATAAAATATCAAGTTATTCATAATTTACCCACAGGAATTATGAATTTAGTAAATAATTTGATAGTTTTATCATAAAGTTTAATCATAAAGAATAAATGACTCTGCTTGAATTAGAAATTTAGCCCACAGGCCATTTTTATGTCATTAGATTCAATTTTTTAAACATGATTTACATTGGTAAAGTATGATATTTTGTTTAGGCCTCAGTTTTAACATAAGCATGTAATCTATAATTTTATGCAGTCGTACAACCTGCAAATTTCTCTGATATTCGTTTTGATATCCCTGAACTTAAGGGAGATAACTATAAGGTCTGGAAGGAGAGAGTTCTTCTTAATTTGGGGTGGATGGACATAGACTATGCTATTAGGAAAGACGAACCACCAACACTCACTAATACTAGCACTGCAGCGGACATCACGCTTTATGAACGATGAGAGCGATCTAATCGTCTCAGCGTGATGTTCATTAAGACTAGAATCTCTGCTAGTATCCGTGGTTCCTCGTTGATCAGCATGAAAAGGTCAAAGACTTGCTAAAAGCCATTGATGATCAATTTGTCACTTCAGACAAGGCACTAGCAAGCACCCTGATCATGAAGCTCTCATCCCTAAGGCTCACTGGTGTGAGAGGTGTGCGCGAGCACATCATGCAAATGAGGGATATTGTGGCTCAATTGAAGAATCTCGAAGTTGAAATGTCGGATTCCTTCCTGGTGCACTACATCTTAAACATCCTTCCGCATCAATATGGACCCTTCAAAATCTCATACAACACACATAAGGATAAATGGTCAATTAATGAACTTATGACCATGTGTGGTCAAGAGGAAGGGAGATTGGTGATGGAACATGGAGAAAGTGCAATGCTCGCAACGCATGGAAAGGGAAAATATCAAGCCAATAAGAAAGGGAAAGGGAAAGGTAAAATGCCTCCCCAAAGTGGTATCAAAAAAGATTCCAAGTGTTTCTTCTGTAAAAAGAAGGGACACATGAAGAAGGAATGTGCCAAATTTCAGAAATGGCTTGCGGACAAAGGTAATCCAACCTCATTTGTCTGTTATGAATCTAATATGGTTAATGTCAATATTAACACATGGTGGATTGATTCTGGATCAACAATCCACATTTCAAATTCTTTGCAGGGTTTGCAAAACCTAAGAAGCTAGTGGGAAGTGAGCGAAGCATCTTATCAAGAAACAAGATGGGCTCGCATATGGAAGCTGTAGGAACTTGCTATTTAATTTTAAGTAGTGGCTTTGTTTTAATGTTAGAAAAGACCTTTTATGTTCCAAGTTTTTTTAGAAACTTGATTTCAGTTTCAAGGCTTGTACCCTTTGGATATTCCTTTAATTTTTCAGATTCATCTTTCAACTTATTTTATAAATCTGATTGTGTTGGGAATGGTACTTTGTCTGATGGTCTTTACTGCATTAATTTACAAAACAATGCCACTTATGATTCAATGCATGTTCACACTGGTGCTAAAAGATGTGTTATTAATGAGGACTCCTCTAAATTATGGCACCGGAGATTAGGACATATCTCCATAGATAGAATTAAAAGATTAGTAAATGAAGGAGTACTTAATACTCTGGATTTTACTAATTTTGAGACTTGTGTGGACTGCATAAAGGGAAAGCAAACCAATAAGTCAAAGAAAGGTGCCAATAGGAGTTCGGACATATTAGAGATCATACATACTGATATATATAGTCCAGACATGGACTCACATGGTCAGAAATACTTCATCTCTTTTATAGATGATTACTCACGATATATGTATCTCTACATGCTTCATAACAAGTACGAAGCATTAGATGCCTTTAAAATCTTTAAGGCTGAAGTAGAGAAACAATGTGGTAAGCAAATTAAGCTCGTAAGATCAGATAGAGGTGGAGAATATTATGGTAGATACACAGAGGATGGACAAGCACCTGGACCATTTGCAAAGTTTCTTCAAGATCTTGGGATTGTTGCCCAATACACTATGCTTGGTTCACTGGACCAGAATGGTGTAGCAGAAAGAAGAAACCGAACATTGTTGGACATGGTGCGAAGTATGCTTAGCAGTCCAATCTTCCTAAATCCTTGTGGGTTGAAGCACTTAAGACGGCAGTGTATATATTGAACCGAGTTCCAACCAAGGCTGTTCCTAAAACACCATTTGAATTATGGAAATGTTGGAAACCGAGTTTGCGACATATGCACGTTTGGGGATGTCTGTCTGAGGTGAGAATTTATAATCCAAAAGAGAAGAAGCTGGACCCAAGGACCATTACTGGGTATTTCATTGGATATGCTAAAAGGTCTAAAGGTTGCAGATTTTATTGTCCATCTCACAGCATAGGATTGTGGAATCAAGAAATGCAAAGTTTCTTGAAAATGACTTGATCAGTGGGAGCGATCAAACTAGGAACATAGTTTCTGAGAATGATCATTCAGAATCTCAACCTTCCACCTCAAGTGATAAATTGGTTATTGTTTACAGCACCCCTCAAGTACAAACTGGTGTTGAACAACCAATCATTAAAGTTTTGCTGACAACATTCCAGTAGATCAGGTAGTTCAAGAGTTGCCAAGAACTTTTGAACAACGAGTTGAACCACATACTTCTTTAGAATATGATAGTACAACATTAAGAAGATCTACTAGACCAAGGAGATCAGTAATTCCTAATGATTATGTTGTGTATCTGCAAGAATCTGACTATAACATTAGAGCCGAAAATGATCCCGAAGTTCTTTTCACAAGCCATGAGTTGTAAAGAATCAGAATTATGGTACAGTGCCATGAAGGAAGAGATGAATTCTATGAAGAGTAACAAAGTCTGGGATCTTGTTGAGTTGCCTAATGGTGTAAAAGCCATTGGATGTAAATGGGTCTTTAAGACAAAGAAGGACTCATTGGGCAGCATTGAGAGATACAAGACAAGACTCGTTGCTAAGGGTTTCACTCAGAAAGAAGGAATCGATTACACGGAGACTTTCTCTCTTGTATCTAAGAAACATTCTTTGCGTGTGATTTTGGCATTAGTAGCCCATTTTGACTTAGAGTTGCAACAAATGGATGTAAAAACGGCATTTCTCAATGGAGACCTAGAGGAGGAGGTTTATATGAAACAACCTGAAGGATTTTCCTCTAGTAATGGTGAGCACTTGGTTTGTAAGCTCAAGAAATCTACATACGGTCTAAAACAAGCATCCCGCCAATGGTATTTTAAATTCCATGGGGTAATTACTTCATTCGGTTTTGTTGAAAACCCCATGGATCAATGTATATACCAGAAGGTTTGAGGGAGTAAGATATGCTTTCTTATTTTAAATGTAAATGATATTTTGCTTGCAACCAATGATAAGGGTTTGCTGCATGAGGTGAAAGAATTTCTCTCTAAGAATTTTAATATGAAGGATATGGGTGACGCATCTTATGTCATTGGCATTAAGATCCATAGAGATAGATTTCGAGGTATTTTGGGTCTATCTCAAGAAACCTATATCAATAAGGTTTTAGAGAGATTTCGAATGAAAGATTGTTCACCAAGTGTGGCTCTCGTTGTGAAGGGTGATAAGTTCAATTTGAACCAATGCCCAAAGAACGATTTTGAAAGGGAACAAATGAAGAACATTCCATATGCTTCTGCTGTCAGAAGCCTGATGTATGCTCAGGTCTATACAAGGCCTAACATTGCATTTATTGTTGGAATGTTGGGACGATATCAAAGTACTCTAGGTTTAGACCACTGGAGAGTTGTAAAGAAAGTGATGAGGTACCTTCAAGGAACCAAAAACTACATACTTATGTATAGACGGACGGAAAATCTAGAAGTAATTGGTTATTCAGATTCAGACTTTGCTGGCTGTGTTGATTCACGCAAATCAACATCAAGGATATGTTTTCATAATGGCTGGTGGAGCTGTATCTTGGAGAAGTGTAAAGCAGTCCTTGACCGCTACTTGCACTATGGAAGTTGAGTTCGTTTCTTGTTTTAAGGCTACTTCACATGGTGTATGGTTAAAGAGTTTCATAGTTGAACTTAAAATTCTGGATTCCATTTCTAAACCATTGAGAATATACTGCGATAATTCAGCTGCTGTCTTTATGGCTAAGAACAATAAAAGTCGAAGTCGAAGTAAACACATTGACATTAAGTACTTAGCCATAAGAGAGCGTATTAAGGAAAAGAAAGTGGTCATTGAGCACATAAGTACTGAATTGATGATCGCTGATCCTTTGACCAAAGGCATGCCACCATTGAAATTCAAGGATCATGTAGAAGAAATGGGACTTCATTCCACTATGTAGTTGTATATATAATGTTTGAATAAAACTCTTATTTATTGTGATGTTTTCTCATATTCATGTGCACCTTAATTTCTTTTGAGAAAATTCATCTATAGGACCAAGAATAAACATAGGGTTTATTCATTAAGTAAGGTTGTCATATATAAAGTAAACTTGAGAAATCAAATGCATTGTAATACATGGAAGATAATACTCATTTTATTTTGAGGACTTGTCGCCATGATTCGTGTATTTGTTTCTTAATGAAATAATGGTTAAAAATGTGGACCAAGTGGGAGAATGTAAAACTTATGTTACATTACGTTACTCATGTAACGTAAATAACCTTTTGATTTTCATCAGTTTTAAACCTTGATGGTCCACATTAGTTGTTCAGTTTTCAAACGTTTGGGATTTATGGCAACCATTAAGCATGCCATTAAGAGCTTGATGGAAGCTTGACTATGTATATTATTTTGGTCCCTAAGCTTAAGAACTGGATTATACTAAATTATACATCATCAATATTAGAGTGTCTTGAGAGCTTAGAAGAGTCAAAATACAGCTGCGTGAGTTTGTTTCAATGATTGAAGGTAATTCTTGATTCCTGATTTATAGTTTAAGAATATTATATTTTTTGTATTTCTGTTTAGATTACCTATAAATGTCTTAAATATCATTCATAAACAATTACTTGAGAAAGAAAAAAAAAGGACGCGGAGGGAGGAGCGGAACAAACAAATATTTTTTCGGGAGGGTTGAATTAAAAATAAATTAATTTGCACATGTTACACGTGTATCATGTATGCTCGAGGAGAACACTCTTGGGATATGTGAGATATACTTTTGAGAACACTTTTCGATTTTCATTGACATTTTGATACTCAACCTAATATCTCTCAGCGATCGTTGCTTAGAATCTTTTAAATCCGTTTCTTGATATTTTTAAAGTACTGTGGTTTGTCTATGATTTAAAAAGTGAACGTGTTAAAGTGCAAAGCCTAGTAAAAATCATTAGTTTTTTTTGCTATTAAATTATAAATTTGTTATTATTATCAAAATTGAAAAATTACGTGACCCCAAGTAACAAATTCATTTACTAGAATTTAGAAGTTCAAAAAACATTCAATGTATATCAAATCAAACAAATTTAAAGTAATTCAGAATCGATTGGTGATAAGAACAAGAGTAAAGGAGCTCAGTTTTTGTCTTGATTTGAAAGAATCAAAAGCTATTTCTTTAGCAAGATCCAAATCAAAAGGTATCTCAGCTATTTGTTCTCTTTCGGATATAAACAAATGTAACTTAATTATTTCTTTACCGCATACAAACAGCAGTTGTGGTTAATTTGTAGACTTTATCCAATTTCTTTAGTTGTAAACGGCCTCGCTAGCTGTTGCATGCTAGTCAAACCAATTTAATTAAACCTAGCTGTGTTTATATATCCTGTCAAGTTTCACAATCTTCTAGCAAAAAAAATATCCCATGTCGCTTATTTCTTTCATTGTCTTCCTTATCATCATCTCGGCGTCAACCCTCCTCCTCCGCAGGAGGAAATCCAGCCTTAAACAGCTCCCCCCCGGACCACCAGGATGGCCAATATTCGGAAACATGTTCGAGCTTGGTTCAATGCCACATCGCACCCTTACCGACTTAAGGGACAAGTATGGTGAAGTTATCTGGCTAAAATTTGGTGCCACAAACACGATGGTAGTTCTCTCAGCCAAAGCAGCCTCCGATTTCTTCAAGAATCATGACCCTTCCTTTGCTGAACGCACCGTTACTGAAATTATGCG
Source organism: Pistacia integerrima (assembly GCA_026225825.1). Classification (NCBI taxonomy): domain Eukaryota; kingdom Viridiplantae; phylum Streptophyta; class Magnoliopsida; order Sapindales; family Anacardiaceae; genus Pistacia; species Pistacia integerrima. The sequence goes on from CM047744.1 coordinate 9,411,304, forward strand.
GGCCTACGACTATGACAAAAGTTCATTAGCCTTGGCATCATATGGTTCATTTTGGCGGGTACTAAGACGCCTCGTTACAGTTGATATGATTGTCCACAAACGCATCAATGAAACAGCCTCTATACGGAGAAAATGTGTTAACGACATGTTATTATGGATCGAAAAGGAGGCACTTCAGGGAAACGGAGAGGGGCGACGTTGCATTCACGTGGCACGTTTCGTGTTCCTCTCGACCTTTAACTTGCTAGGAAACCTTATGCTGTCGCGTGACTTATTGGACCCTGATTCAAAGGATGGTGCGGAGTTTTTTACTTCAATGATGGGGCTGATGGAATGGGGCGGGCATCCAAATATCTCAGATTTTTTTCCCTTTTTACGCTGGCTAGATCCCCAAGGATTGAAGAGAAAGATGAAAAGGGATCTTGGTAAGGCCTTGAAGATCGCTTCTAAGTTTGTTAAGGAAAGAGTTGAAGAGAACAAAGAAGGTGATAGGGAGAGGAAAGATTTCTTGGATGTGTTGCTTGAATTTGAAGGGAATGGAAAGGATGAGCCAGCAAAACTTTCTGAACAGCAGCTCAACATTTTTATACTGGTAAATTGTATACTTCATCTACTGCAATCTTCAATTGGCAGTTTAACTTTTACTTACTGTATGACTGAATGTATTAGTATGCTGCAGGAAATATTTTTGGCTGGATCAGAAACAACAAGTAGCTCCATTGAATGGGCATTGACGGAGCTCCTATGCAACCTTGACTCATTAAACAGAGCAAAAGCTGAACTTGCTGAGGTGGTTGGACCAAACCGAATGTTTGAAGAGAGTGACATTGAAAACCTTCCATACTTGCAGGCCGTGATCAAAGAAACTCTACGCTTACATCCTCCAATTCCGTTCCTAGTTCCGCGAAGAGCAATGGAAGACACCAATTTCAACGGGTATCAGATTCCCAAGAATACACAAGTTTTGATAAATGCTTGGGCGATTGGGAGAGACCCAGAGGTATGGAGTGACCCATTGTCATTTAAACCTGAGAGATTTTTGGGGTCTAAAGTTGATTACAAGGGGCAAAATTATGAATTGATTCCATTTGGAGCTGGGAGAAGAATGTGTGCAGGTGTGCCCTTGGCTCACCGAATGCTGAACCTAATATTAGGCTCGTTGCTTCATGAATTTGACTGGGAACTTGATGGTAATGTCTGTAAAGAGACCATGGATATGAAGGATAGGTTGGGCATAACTATGCGAAAGGATGAGCCATTATTTGCGTTGCCTAAAAGATGTAGATGCATGTGAAATACAAAAAAAAGATTATTAGAAATCACTGGATCTGATTTTTCAAATAATGATTGGCATATTATTCCAGAAATATTAGCCTATTTTTTTTAATTACTTTACTTTTAGACCCTATAAGGTTATTAATTTCATTAAATACCCCTTGAAAAAAAGTTTAAAAATTAGCAAAAACACCCCGCGACCCATACTTGCAGATTCCGGTAACCACCGTCGGTGGTAGCCGGAATCTGTACAACGGCCTACCTGCCGACCATAAATAGCCAGAATTCACCGATATGGCCTTAGATTTAGCCTTTTCCGGACAGATCCGTGGTGGATCCGGCCAAAGGTAGGAACTACGCGCGTTACGACACAGATCCGACTGGTCTGTGTCGTAACGCGATTTTTCGGCCAAATTCCGATGGTGGTGGCCGGAATCTGGCACTGTAGGTGGTGGGGGTGTTTTTGTCATTTTATATATTAGGGTGTTTAATTAAATTAACAAACCTTAGGGGCTTTTTCATAAATTTTTAAATTTTACCTCATAATACTCTCCTATCCAACTACCCAATATTATTTCCAAAATCCTTTCCAAAATAATAAACCAAACGCACCCTTTATTATCCGTACCGTGTAGAATTAGGGTTAGTTTTCTCTTGCGCGTCTAATAAATCAATTCCGAAACCAATCTGGAATGGCATATCTTGCTGGAATCCAAGCGTTAATGTGGGGATATTGTCTAGTGGTGGCTACCAAGAATTTCATTACTCAGAAAATGATAATATCACTGTCAGAAAAAAAAAAAAAAAATTTCCAGATTTTAATTAATGAATTGAATCAGATACCTGGCTTTTGAGTTGTGGCTTTTTGTTTATGTTGGGTATTTCGATCAATTTTAGAACAACTATATATCATATTACCATTAGTGCCCTTATTCTGTTGCTCTATTTTGAACCTTTTTTTTGTTTTGTACCAAAAGTTCCTCTATAGTAAGACATTTTAGCTTAGAATTGCAAAATGGGATTTTATCATTATAATTTGAGAGGTTTCATGTTGCAGGCACGGGTATCATGGAAAAATAGATTCTCTAACCAATTTGGTTTGGAAGACAAATAGGGCGTTTCCTCCACCTACTTGCCTCCCATTCCCCGTGAATAGTTAAATAGGGATTGAAAATTTTATGATTAAAAAGAAAAAGTACAATAAATTAAGAATAATATTATTATCAAGGGTTTTTTATAGAAAAAAACTCAGGTGCTAAACAATATATACAGGGGATTCAGTCTTCAATTAAGAAATTAAGAGTTTGGGTAGAAAAATCTATGTACTGGGTAAGAATATCTTGGTGAAATCAAACACCCTGGAGTTTTAAATCATTTGTGAATTTTTGTTGATATTGGGTCTTGGGTTAAATTGATTTTTAAGTGTTTATAATTAGCAAATTTATAGTTAATTGTCAATTTTGCATCTCTCCAATTTGTATTGCTTCAATTAGGACTAATTTAGATAAACCGGTATCATCCTATATCCATATCTAAACGCTGGTTTATTAAGAATACACAAGAAAAGCACTTCGAATTGTTGATTCATTGCTAGAGATGGCTTAGAACCAATAGTTCATTATCTAATGGATTTTTCCGTTCTAATACTCCATCCGAGAGTTATCAGTATTTATCAAATATGTTCCTATCTAATGGAACGCTATTGGATCAAATGACAAAGACATTGTTGAGAAAAAGATGGCTTTTCCCGGATGAAATGAAAATTGGATTCATGTAACAGGAGAAAGGTTTGTCATTACTTAGCTGGAAAGATATGTGGCCATGAAATAGGGATTAAGTGGAACAGAATTGACTGGACACTATCCTTGTGGAAACAATATTTTTCATCATCACTTTATTACTTAGTGCAACTAATGCACTTGCTAATATGCATATGAAATCACGCATCAACAATTAACTATAAATTAACTACATATAGACACTTAATAATGAATTTAAAGCAATACCCAATATCAACACAAATTCACAAATGATTCAAAACTTTAGGGTGTTTGATTTCACCAAGATATTCTTACCCAATACATAGATTAATTTTCTACCCAAACTCCTAATTTCTTGATTGAAGACCGAATCCCCTATATTGTTTAGCACTCCTTCTTAGGTTATGCTACCCCACTCATTTCTATTAACCTTCCACACCCAAAAATTGAAGTTTAATAGTTCAAAGTCTATTAAGTTAGATAAGATTCTATATGGGTCACATAGATCGCGTTTGTCTATATTTACTTTTGTTCAACCTATGGTGTTTATCACAAGATGCAAAGATTATGAATCACTTCTCAAACTCATCATAAACATCATATCATTTGCATGGTGGCCAATCATCCAAAGATGCAATAAACATAGCAATAAACACTCAATCAATGAAATTAGAAACAAAAGAGTATATTAAATCATATGAATTGAGTAATTGTATCAAAGCTACAACAAAATCCTAGATAATGTAACACCCACATCGAGGTACGTAACTCTAATGATGTTTTAATGCCCTTAGTATTACTTATCCTAAGTTTAAAGATTGAAAATTAGAGTTGCAGACTTCGCCGCGGCAAAGGAGTTTTGTTGTCGCGGCATTATACACACTGCCCAATTCGTGTTTTAGAATTTCCAGGCTTCGCCGTGGCAAGGAAAGAAGTTTGCCGCTGCAATGTACACTCTGGAATGCTTCGCCGAGGCGAAGAAACAATTTCGCCGGGGCAAAGAACTCTCTGGAATTTTTGACAAAAGTCTAGAAAACTTGCTTAAGGGCAAAATCGGTCATTCCACCCATAATTAATTGAAAATGTGGGGAGTGAAAAGTAGTAGAATTTCATGGAGAATGCAATGGAGATGAGGGTATTATTGTAATTGACTAAAGGACAGAGATGGAATTTCATATAAAGTACAAGGGCAAAATGGGAAAGTACAAGTAATATTATGTGATATTAAGGGTTCAAGAATTGAAACCCTACCATTCTCTACTCCCTCACATGCCACCTTCATCCCCAATTCTCTCAATTCTCTTCACCAAATTTCCAAGGAAATTTATAGGATTTTGGTAGAATTTCACTCCTAAGCATCTAAAGGTAAGAATTCTTGCAATAAGATGTGAGATTAATTATTAAAGTATTGAATTCTTATAGTTTATATGCTTAGGGTTTAAGAGGAAGAGGAAGTCTACCAAAGAGAGAGATTCTAGTGTGGAACTACTCAAGTTCAAGGTAAGTAAATCCAACCCTAGTCATGATTTGAGCAAGATTTGTGTAGAGAAATTTTTATATGTATTGATGTGCTTGAATGTTGAGAATTGTTGATGGAAGTGATGTTGAATCAAGGTTAGAATTCCACCATGAGAAGTAGTGCTTGTGTATATGATGATTGGTGGAAGTTTGGAAGAATTAAGAAAGAGTTTGAGTAGAATTTTGGAAGTGTGAATTTCCTAGCCAGGTTTGAAGTTGATTTTAGAGAATTGTGCTCCAAATTTTGGTAGGTAGAAAAATAGATATAAGTGTAGCTAATTTAGTGCTTGTTTGTGCATACAACTTGTTTGATGAAATTTCAAAGTGAAGTGCATGTATGATTATAATAGCATATTATCTTGAGATGGGTTTGTAGATGATAGAGAAAGTAGAGAATGACATGTTTACATGCCATATTGCATTCTTGCATTAAATTTAGAAAGAATAACAAGAAAAAACCCATCTACATGCATACATGCATATAAGCACACTAAAGAACAAAGAGAAAGAAAGAAAATTTCTAAAGAGAAGAAAAGAAATTGAATACTAATTTCTAAAAGAAAGATAAGAGAAAGGAAGGTTGTTGCGATAGGGAACCCGTGAGTGACAAGAAGAAGAATATTCCCACATGCACGCCACCTTCAGTGAGCGGCCTAAGAATAAGAAAGAAGAATTTGTACAGTCCGTAAGAATGCATGTGGATGAGGACTGTACCCATAAGAATATACCTACATGCACGCCACCTTTGGTGAGCAGTCTAAGAATAAGAAAGAAGAAGGTGTGCGATCTGTAAGAAGTGCATGTAGATGAGGACTGTACCCACTCACACAGCCAGGGTTTCGAATCTATGCCTCAACCGAGTCCGATCGACAAACAAGAAAAAAAAGAAAGAAAAGAATAGAATAGAAAAAGAAAGAATAGAATAGAAAAGAAGAAAGAAAGAAAAGAATAGAAAAGCAAAGAAAGAACAGAAACAGAAACATAAAGAAAAAACCGAATAAGTAAACAGAAAAAACAGTAAAGAAAATGCATCTCTTATGCATTTGTGCATATGCATTATGCCAATTCTACTATTCAGGATTAGTCTCTGTTTCTACTTACATGTTAGTAAGTGAGAAGTAAGAATTTTAGAAAGAACAGAGAAGAATAGAGAAGTTCGATGTAAGGAAAGAAATTTAGAATACGAGTAACGGAGGAAGAAGAATGTTATAGCAGATTTACTTATTGAGCAATTAGTGCTCACTCCGTTATTTTCACTGTTTTTGCAGGTAGTAGGTGAGAAGCGATCGGAGGGAACGTCGAGAAGCGGAAGAGAATGGCACTACTGTCCAGTTGTATTTTGAGTTTATGTATATAACTTTTATATTACTGTAGAGAATTTGTTTATAAAGTAAAGAAAATTTCTGGGCCCACTATATGTTCTTTATATCATAAATAGTGATTTCATATCTTATTTTCCCAAAGTATACTAGCTAGAGAGAGAGTTATTACAGATAAACAATTAGTTTCCTCATAGAAATGAAAATAAAACTATACAAACAAAGTAAAATAGAGTTCATCATGGAAAAACAAGAGTAAAGGATGAAGAAAATCTCTCTAAGATGATGAATCTTTGCTCATTCTTCTTCTCTTCACGTTCCTTGCCTCCCAAGTGAATGAACTCTCTCAAAATTTCCTGTTTCATCCTTTATATAATGTTTCCTTTTATGATTGAAAACCCTATAATCCAAAATGGAGCGTTTTGATTTTTTCCTTAAAATTGCAGTTTCGCCGCAACAAGAATTTATTTTTGCCGCAGTGAAACCCACAAATTCCAAGACCCCAACAATCCAATAGGATTTTCACCACGAAATCAAGCATTTCTACAATTTTGTCGATTTCTTGACTTAATCTCTTGAATCTTCATCTCTTTAGTCTTCTTTCTTAAAAAAAAAAAAAAAAAAAAAAAGAAGTCTTCAAAAACACTTTCCTTCAATCTCAAAACTTCTCAATTCTTCAAATCCAAATCATTTCTAAGTTGAAAAACTTAAAATAATCATTTTTGCTTCAAATACCATTCGGTACTGCAAAGTAGACAAATACAAGAAATTACTATTCATTTAAACTCAAAATGCATAAAGGGCAAACACCAAAATGGCGTGTGTTGATGGTCCAACCCACGCCAAAGCGCCACGCCAAAATGGCGTGGCACTGTAGCGAATAAATTTTTTTTAAATTTTTTTTTTTTTTTGTTTTTTAATTTTGTTAAGTTAATTTGAGTATTAAATTTTACACCAAATTTGATTGTTTGTATTTAATTTAATTTGATTATTATTTATAATAATAAATTCATAATAATGATATAATTTAAAAAATGATGAAAAATTAAAAATAGAACTTTATTCAATACAAATATTAAACTACAATAACTCAAAATAAAAATTAACACTAATTTAAAAACACTAAAATTAAAAGAAAACACAACATAAACTAAAATAACAATCTAGTATTCCGGTAGATTAGTTCCAGATCCAGTAAGATCATCAAAATATTGAAAAGAACTAGAGTTATTTTGAGATCCTTAACCTTGTTGTTGAGCTTTTTTTGCATAATTCTTGATTGCTCATTTTGGAAAAACTCACGTAGGCTTGGATCGGTTATAGAATTCAAATCCTTGAATAAAATTTTGTTATCTTCTCGATATTCTGCCGAAGCCAATTTTTTCATTTGGATTTCATAATTTTGTACCCTAACTGAGTTGCCCCGATTGAAAATAGCAACAAGCTGTCGATTTTCTTGTTGAATAGTTTCAAAGCTGTTTAAAACTTCTTTATCATTTTTCCTTTTAAATTTTGCTTTCTTCACCCCAATGGGTCGTTGAGCTGAACTACCCCCAATATTTTCATCACTTATGTTTAGAGAATTTGACGACATGTCACAAGGCATCGATTGGGGAGACTTTGAAGTGGGAGTCTCTGATTCTTGTGATACAAACCTACCGGTTTGCCTTTGAAATACTTCTGCGGCGTTAATATTATCTGTAAATTTTTCAATATCCTTAAGTATAGGCCACACATTATCAAATTTAAAACCTTTCTCGTAACTTTTATCTTATGCTAGTAACATTTTGGCTTGAATCATCTACAAAACAATATACATATAACGTTAAAATCAATTAGATAAAAAAAAAAAGCTTGAATGAAATGTAATAAATATTCACAATATCTTGCTCAGAAGCACCACTTGGATTCATATTTTCAATTTGACATACGCATCCCCTCAATTTGCCAATAGCTTTAAAGATCAGTTGCATTCGACATTGCAAAGATCTTTTGTTTCGAACTTGGGTGAGAAACACGGGTTTGGAACTATTGTAGTCAAGCTCAACTCAAGACCAAAATTGATCACTAGATTGGTTTATACCTAAAATCGAGTTTTGAGAAATATCAAGATAAATATAACATAGATGCATGTCTTCTTCATTTGTGTACGAAGAACTTCGTTGTGTAGTCATTTTGTAACACAAATGAAGAAGATATATGCTTTTTTTTTTCTAAGAGGAAATAGAAGAGATGTGTTCAAAACTAATGTGTTGTATGCCCTTTTATAACATAAGTTTGAATTGAAAGCTTGAATGGACAACACATGTTTTTGAGCTTGAATGAACAATACATCTTTTCAAATAAGCTACAAATCTAAAAAGCTTGAATGGACAATACATCTTTTTGAATAAGCCACAAATCTCAAAAGCTTGAATGGACAACACATCTTTTTGAATAAGCCACAAATCTCAAAATCTTGAACGGACAACACATCTTTTTGAATAAGCCACAAATCTCAAAAGCTTGAACGGACAACACATCTTTTTGAATAAGCCACAAATCTCAAAAGCTTGAACGGACAACACATCTTTTTGAAAGCTTGAATGGACAACACATCTTTTTGAATAAGCCACAAATCTCAAAAGCTTGAATGGACAACACATCCTTTTGAATAAGCCACAAATCTCAAAAGCTTGAATGGACAACACATCTTTTTGAATAAGCCACAAATCTCAAAAGCTTGAATGGACAACACATCTTTTTGAATAAGCCACATATCTCAAAAGCATGAATGGACAATACATCTTTTTGAATAAGCCACAAATCTCAAAAGCTTGAATGGACAATACATCTTTTTGAATAAGTCACAAATCTCAAAAGCTTGAATGGACAATACATCTTTTTGAATTATTATTTTTTATCTAGAATAGTGTTTTCTTCAACTATAAAACCTCACACCAAATCAACTTCCAAATCATTCAACTAATATATCTACAAAGATGAATTTCAATTTTGGAGGTCCATCTCATTTATCATCTTCTAATTCATCATCATTTTCTGACAATGAAATTGATGATGAGGAATTGATGAATGATCTTGAAGCAATTGATGCAAAGCAAGAAGCAATCCTTCGCATGAGAGCTAACAACAACCTCCCCCTCCTTCACTATCTCAATCAACAGAACAACCAGGTGATCCGTAAAGGATCAATTCCTGGTCATAGAGTCATCAATCGCAACCGGGAAACTGCTGATCTCAATTTGTTCAAAGATTATTTTGCCGAGAATCCACGGTTTAATGATTCCATGTTTCGCCGACGATTTCGAATGTCTCACAATTTATTCATTTGTATTGTTGATCAGGTGAAAGGTCATGATAACTACTTTGTACAACAAAGGGATGGGCTCGGTAGGCTCGGATTGTCTGCTTTTCAAAAAATAACAGCGGTATTCCGGATGTTGGCGTATGGTCTACCGGCAGATGCTACTGATGAGTATATTAAAATAGGCGAGTCTACAACCATTGAAAGTTTGAAGAGAATTTTGTCGTGTTGTTGTTGAGGTATTTGCATAACGATATCTAAGATCACCTAATGCTAATGATGTTGCAAGGCTACTTCATATTGGTGAACAACGTAGTTTTCCAAGAATGTTGGGTAGTTTAGATTGTATGCATTGGAAGTGGAAAAATTGTCCAACAGCTTGGGCAAGACAATATGCTGGTCATAGTAGATCCCCAACTATTATTCTCGAGGCTGTAGCTGATTATGATCTTTGGATATGGCATGCATTTTTTGGTTTGCCAGGTTCCAACAATGACATTAATGTGTTGGAGGCATCTCATTTGTTTGCCAACCTAACTCAAGATATTGCTCCTCCCACTCATTATAGCATTTAAGGAAAAGATTATAATATGGGTTATTATTTAGCTGATGGTATATACCCAAAGTGGTCTACTCTCGTACAAACTATTCACGATCCATGTGGTCCCAAAAAAAATTATTTGCAATGAAACAGGGAAGGATGTAGAAAAGATGTGGAACATGCGTTTGGAGTTCTCCAATCACGATTTGCAATTGTGGCAGGACCGACACGTTTTTGGGATAAAAATGTATTACATGATATAATGACTGCGTGTATTATTATGCACAACATGATAATTGAGGATGAACGTAATGTTGATGCATCGATTGAGAATCAGATGGAAGCGCCAACTCCCGAAATTGAAATTGTCGTAGATGAAAATGTCTGATTTCGAAATTTTCTTGCTCGACATAAACAACTCAAGGATACAGAGGCTCACCATGCTTTTCGAAATGCATTAATTGATCATTTGTGGGAAGAACATACTAATTCGGAAAATTAAATTACTATCAATATGGAATTTTACCTTTGTGTTGTTGTTATTGTTGTTGTTGTTTTTTTTTTTTTTTTTTTGTATCATTTTATATTAGATGTAATATTTTTCTATATTAAATGTAATGTTTATTTGATTAAATAAATGCTTAATTTTATTAAATTAGTATAATTTTCAAAATAATTATTATTTAATAAAAATATCATTCCCAATATTTAATTAATATATACAAAAATAATGAGTGAAATAGATTAATTGTTGATTATTACAATAAAATAAAATAAAAAAGAATATTCTTTTTGGTGTTATATTTGGTGTTGTGGGTTGAAGATGGAATAGTATTTTGCATCAAAATTTGCATCAATTTGGTGCAATTTTGCACCAAATTGGTGCAATGGGTTGGAGATGGTCTAAGAAGTATTTTAAATCATATTGAAATATGATGCAGAAACACTATAAAAAATATGATTATCAGACAACAATCCTTCCACACTCGGACTGCCTCAGTCCTTATTGTTAAAGGAAAACAACAAACTAAAAGTTAAACAAAATCCTACTACTTAGAGTCGTAACAGCATCATCCTTGGGCAGTTTTGGGTTAGAATAAGCTTTTCTTTGAAAGAAAAATCTGCCTAAACCCTAAGATCTTAGCATGACCAGTTAGATATCTTTTTTATATGATTATTGTCCATTTGAAATTTGTCAAGGCTTTTTTGATTTTCTGTTCATTTCATATATAACTTTTAACCTTTAATGATACACCCACGTGTACGATTTCCAAGATCAAAAGCTTTTTACCATGTTTGATTACCTATGAAAGAAACATGAAGAAGCATATTTTATCACTTGCAGTTGACTTTCAAGGACGTTTTAGTTTGACAGAATGAGAGAAAAGTGTCATATTTATATATGGAGTTGGATTTCAAAAAGGTGAGTAATTGATTATTTTGTTACTATATTGCGTAATTCAGTACATAAATTGCTTACTTTTGTGATAAAAGTTAAAGTGTAAAACTGAAATTTATGTCAACTAATGATTTGGACCAATCTCTACTTTTGATCCTTATTCATAAAGCAAATATAAATAGTCTGATTTTAATTCGTGTAAATTGCAATCTTATTGAAACTTGTAGTCTAAAACATCGATATCAGAAGGTAAGCACCTACGTACAATAGTCTGATGCTTGGGCTCCAAATGATTAGAAATTGGGTGGTGTGCGTTTCTTTAAGTAGTTGAGAAGTAGGCATAATGGTGGTTCTTTTAACAATTTTATGTGTAAGTAAAATGAAGTTGAACATTTATGTAACATAAACTTTGTCCTAATGCTTTAGGAATTCCCTCGTTTATCTTTGTTCACTATTTTCTTTTTTTATTGATGCAGTAAATAGTAAACATTTCCATGGGAGTTATTTGGCAAAGGATTATCCTTGTGAGATAAATTATTATAAATTTTTCCTAGGGTGGATAGTAATAACAACATTTAGTGGTACTTTAAATTAATGATAATGTTTTGTTTTTTAATTTTTATAGAAGACTTTGGGATTCATAGAGTAAGGACATTTCATTCTCTTAAGAATTTTGTAGACGTTATGTATATATGTTTGATAATAATAATAATGTATTTCAATTAAATTGTTATCTAACAATTGTTGTATATTTTCTTTCATTCTACTATAATTATTTTCCATTTGAAGAAATTAAATAAGGAAACATCCAGATGATAAATTAGTAGTTGAGCACTGATATTAATATATAATGATAAAAATTTAAATAGCATCTACTAACCTATAGTAAATATTTGTGAATGCTTCTCCACAGCATTTGGAATCAAATATTAAAAGTTGTAACTGATTTAGTACAACATTTCTTGTAGCATTTATAAAATGTTACAAAAGAATCCCAACTTTTTGCAGCACCCTTCACAACAACATTTTCTTAAAAAACTATGAAAGCCTTTTTACAGCTTTTTTCACCTATTTTAAAATCTCATAATTCTTGTGGTGGGTTCCCGATGTGGCATGTCCGATGCTTAAGTCAATAATGGAAGCTGACAGAAAGCTTTCAAGTAACTGAGATTAGATTTTGATGAGTTAACGCATAAACTAACCGCAAAGAGTTGATGTTTCAATTATTAAGTGGATTATAACTGTAAGTTTCAGTTATGATTGAGGTTGACTTAATCAATTTGCCTCTTGAGTTTGAAGCGTTTTGTAACATCATTGATCTATAATTCAATACCCAGACCCACTTAACTCGGTCTTACTTTTGGGCTTTTTTACTTGGGCCTTAGGCATTTAATTCATATCAAACAAATGCATATAAATTGATAGGACAAATTTTAGAAACTATCAAGTGTCACGGTTGAAGGGGTATAACTGAAGTTCATTTTTTATCAAAAAAATTTAAGCAATATTTTCAAAATTAAATCCCCACGGCACAAATTTTGTAAAAGAAAAATTAAAACACCCTATGTTGATGTAAACTGTGGCTAAAAAGGAAAAAGCAGAAGAATTTTAAAATTTTAATTTCACTATAATGAACTTATATTTGTTATAACGAATTAAGCATTATAAGTCTCGCTATAGCAAAAATATTCGCTATGAAATTCCAATAATTAATTCGATGTAGCGAACACGAATTTACTTTTGTAAAGAAAATTCGTTGTAGAAAACAATATTTTGGAAAAATGTGATATTTAACCTAGAATGAGTAATATTGAACCTAAATAAAGTTATATCATGTTAGGAGAGAAACATAGGAAGAAAAACATGAGTGAAAAAGTGAGTCTTAATTGAGAGAGATAACATACAAGGTTAGTTGTCCAAGACGAAGAGCCAACAAAGAGAGACTAAACCTAAACACAAGAGATATTGTGAGGTTGGGAGATTGAGACCTAGAAGGTGAGAAAATTAAATTATTGTGTTATTGTTGGTTCTTATATCTAGTGCAATCCTATCTCCCGTAGACGTATTCAACTTAAGGTAAACCACATAAATTGCTTGTGTACTACTTTGTTATTACTGTTTGCTTGCCTTGTTTTTGTTAAGGTAAACCAAAATGGTAGCTATTTTTATGAAAAAAAATAATAATAAGAATATTGCTAAATACATTCACTTTTTTACGAAGTATCATTTATTATTAAATTCCATTACAAATTTATCCTTTAAATAGGGGCAATGAATAAATTACATGGGTCCTAAATATTTTGTTAAATAAAACATCATCATAAATTTATAATGTTTTAATTAAAGATGACCATCAACATATTGTACTGATATCAAAAGTAACAAGTTTAGGGGAAAAAAAAGACACAAAATTGAAAAGTCATTATTAATATGATAATGTTATTTATAGATAATTAATGTTAATATAATCAATATCTTATCTTTAGAGGAAAAAATTCTGTCGTCCTTGATTTATACAATTAATAACAGTTCAGGTAATATTCATTTTTTACTAACAATTTAATCCTTAAAACTAGCAGATCTTAGTGAATCCGTTAGATGACATCAAGTATTGTGTGAAATATGAAAGTACCCATGCCAACAATACAAACGAAAAAAAAAATCACTAATATTAAAATAATAAAAATTAACTAATTAAAAATCACTAAATCCAATAGTCTATGATGAATCAAGGCTTCAAACAAACCAAAACACCTTTCAAAAATGTTGGATTCAATAAATTGAAAAGAGTTAACATTGAAGTGCGAAGATATGATCAAAGAAACAAAACTACAAATCAATTAATTGTTTCTCTCCCAGCCTTAGCTAGAGTTTAGAAAGACATTCTTAAAGAGAGAAGAGAATACAAATGAAGAGATTTTTGAGGCCTAAAACTATGGTAAAAACGTCCCCCAACAAGGTCTCCTCAAATAGGCAAATGAATGGGAGCTATTCAAGTCTGAACTCGTTTTCCAAATTTCAGCTGCCAACTAGTCTGCCAACTTGCAACCTATGTTTGATTGTCATAATGATGAAATTGGGTTGCTTGGTCAGCATAGAAGTTATAGGTGTATGGAAGATAAATCTAACGAGCTAAAGAGGACCGTAATATGATCTATATCGAGTGTGATATGGTCCACATACTGAGATATGTTCAATTGATTGTTCACTACTCCGACGTGATGACGTCCACAATGATGGCTACCTTTGATTGCTATGGGATACATTTTTGCCAAGTTGTAAACACATTAATTGTAGCCTTTTCCCTTAGCTGTATACAGGTTCAAGAATCACATTCAAATGACGCATGCAACTCAAGATATGGTCGAAATCCTGAATGATGATCAAATTGGAAAATTGGTATAAGTTGGCTGGTAAATGGATTTTGTGTTCACACTATGCTCCAATGCCTATACAGTATAAATACACCATATCAATACCACATACCATCTATAATACTCATGTAAACTTGTGTAATAAGAAGAAATTGTGCAATATTTTGCAATTATCAAGATCCCAAAAGTAATTGTGGGTATGGACGTCAAATTATAGTACCAATTCCACGTGTTAAAATTGAGAGAACAAGAGATGTAATTAAAGAAAACCAGAGTATGCCTTAGAGATATCTTTTTGAGAGGACAAGAATTGTATTCAATTGAATTGAATTTTGTGTTTTAGGGCGTTTTGTAATAGTGATACAATTACCTGAGTTCATTATTTTTGGCTTAAGGAACTTGTCGAAAATGGTGAATTCGGACACATTGTGGAAATCGAGGCTGATGATGTCAAAGATGATGATTATAGCAGAGATTTGGCCGAAAATGGATGAATTGGCCAAAAAAAGTGCGAAGATGATTTTGATGAAGATAACTTATGTGGCTGCTTACGTTGTGCTGAAAGAGAAAAAAATCTAGAAGGCTTGGATCTTGATAGATCGGAGTACAATATCGAAGGACAATTATATTAGATTTGTGGTGGTGAGTTGAAGTGGTATGGATGTTTTGAATTATTATTTTTTTTTATTAGTAAAGAGGTAGAATATGAGCGTGTTTCAGGAAAGTGTTTTGGGATAGTGTTTGGGGTATAGAAAAAGTTATGTTTCTCAATAGAGGAAGGCTTTGATACCATTAAACGGAGTGGGTTAGTAAAAGCAAATATTCACTTGTCTAGATATTGAGACGGACTCAATGATCAACTGACAAAGCGAGAAAATTAGGAATATAGGCTAAATTTCATTCTAGAGATGGTTGGTTTAACACTCACACTCCAATCCACGAGAAAAAAATTTACATAGGATAAATAAAGAAGAGTTTTTATTCATCGATGTTTGAAATGTATGAATTATAATCTTATTCTTAACTATTCTTAAAGATACCATGATAAAAGTAAATCTTTAAGATAATATTATAATCATAAAATACTTATTATCCTAAAAATGATAATAATAATCTAAACAAATAAATGATAAATCATAAGAAAAGATAATCTAAAAACTAAAAAGATAAATAATTAAAATTCTATCTAAGTTCTCCTACATCATTATCGATGAGACTGAGGCAAATTCTATGTGAGTACCAGTAAATATATCTCTTCACTATCTTAATTCAATAGCTTGTTCCGTAAACTTACCTCATTCTCAATAAGAAGCAATCAACTCCACTAAAATTAGAGAGTAAACGACATTTTCCCACCCAAGGTTTGTTAAACCTTCAAGTTCCCACCCCTGGTTTCATAAATTGTAGATTCCCACCCTTAAATTAACACCGTAACTTTTTTTCAAAATAACCTCTACATCTCAAATTTCTCTCAAATAACCCCCAAAGGATCCTGACCAAGCCAAGAATCCGGCTTGATTCCGCACCATTGGACCTTCACGACATCACCATCAGCATCCCCTTATCCTCGTCACCAAAACCCCCAACTTTTTCACCTGATTGCACCTCGACAAGGTGTCAGAATTTGGCTTGAAATGAGCGAAAAAATGCAAAAACCTGAGGGAGAGGCAACAGCGATCGGTGGACAATTGCAGTAAAAAATGTTGGAGGTTTTTTTTGGGGGGGGGGGGGGGGGAGGAAGCCGAAGATGCTATTAGTGGTCTTGGGGGTGGTTTTTGGTGTCGAGATTTGCCAGAATTTGGATGAAATGCCGATTGACACTAAGAGCGACGGTCGACGATTGGGGGGTTCAATCAAGCGGGGAGGTTAGGGGTTTTGATGTGGGGGTTGAGGGGATTGTAATGATGGTGTCAAGAGGGATCGGTTGTGTCGGAAACAGGTCGGAATGACCTGAAATCGTCGGTGGGGTGAATTAGAAAACTGAAGGGTTATTTTAAAATTTTCATCTTTGAAATGACCATCTTACCCTTTTACTGTTAGATTAAACAATTATCTGTTAATTTAAGGGTGAGAATATACAATTTATGAAACCAGGGACGGGAACTTGGAGATTCGCCAAACCTTGGGTGGGACAATGTCGTTTACTCAAAATTAGACGTGTAAATTACTAAATTCTTCTAGGCCATATATTACTGTTCATGTGTCTTTTTTGAGAGGAGATATCAAAAGGCTAAGTGACTCTAAGCACTGGTTTGGTTAAGGGAACCACCGGAGTCCAAAGACAAATGGGCTAGCATAAAACTTGACACAAATGAGCTTGTTAGACTTGACGCGAATGAACTTATTGGACTAGCACAATTGGGTTTGTGGGTTTGTATTAGAAATTTTCAATTTTAAGTTTTTTTATTAACAAAATAGTTACATTAAAGTCTTACTTGTTTTTATATAAGTATGTGGTTCTAATTAATAATTATTGAAAAAAATTATATTAAAAAGATTTATTAAAAGAAATAGAGATAATCACAAAACTAATTTTTAAAGGAATAAATATAAATGTATAAATATTAAAATTAATGAATTTTTATTAAATTTGAAGTAGATATGCAAATAATCAAGTGAGAATAGCATCATTGTAATTTGAACACATATCAGCTAAATTGGCATTTATTCAATTACAAATCAATTGTATGTCGTACCTTGTACGTTAAAGATGGGCACGGGCCAGGCCAAGGACCCCTCTCTCTGGCCCCGGCCCAAAAGCCCAAGGGAATTCCCTGGTCCCGACCCGTAACCCGAATGGAGAATTTGGGGAATCGCCGAATTAGGCCCGATCCTCAAATAGAGAATTCTAGGAATCCCTGTTTGGGGTTTTGTATTATAATTTTTTTTTTAATTTTTAATGATTAAAAAAAATTATAATGATTTATTATAATGAATCAAACTATCAAAATTATAATTATGATACATTATACATGTATGTAAATATATTATATATTAATGGTATAATATTATGCATTATTGTATTAAGTAACAAGTATTAACATATAAATATATGATATTATGATTACGGATAATAGTATATTATGTATAATGTATGATTTTTGTTTTATAGCATATTATGTATAATATCTAATATCTAATATATTATAATAAATTCTAAATAAATTATACCATATATATTACAATGTCTCATTAATATTCTAAATAATACATAATATTATACATAATGTATTACATATGATACATTATACATATGTTATAATAAATTCTAAATAAATTACTATCATAATATAACAAGGGCAATCAGGTAATGGAATTAAAATAATGATTCAATGAGGAACAAATGAAAAATTTATAATGATTTATTAATTTATTATAATCAATCAAAATATTAAATGATACATTATATATAAGTAACATATATATTATGTATATCAAATGAAACATTATACATATATAACATATTCATTTTGTATCATAAATATTTATAATAATTTATTATATTTAATATATTTAATTTAGTTTAATTTATTCCTTATTTGTATATGATTTCATAAAATACTTATATAATTATAATTTATTCTTGTATAATTTATGGTTTCATTGATTGATTTTCAATTATTAAAATTAATATAAGATTAAATAATTAAAATTAAATCTCTCTCTCTCTCTCTCTCTCTCTCTCTCTCTCTCTCTCTCTCTCTCTCTCTCTATATATATATATATATATATATATATATATATATACATGGGACGGGCTGGGGCGGGATAAGATCAATCCCTACCCATTTTACATGTCTAATGGAAAAAGAGTTAAGTTCCCGTGTAGCATCCAATCCAAGGCACATTATTTTCATCAACAAAAACCACATTATTTTGATTAATTTATTGAAGTAATTATTAATCGGAAATGACTTTTAAATTTTGTAATAATTTTTTTTTGTCTCATCGATAATATATTGTTGAAATATTAAAAAACAAATAAATACGCATAGAAAATATATCTTGCGAAGGTAAAGCCACTGCCAGCTGGGCACGTCTTGGTCATTGACTATAAAGATGGCAACACGCTTGTTGAGCTTTCCAACTTGTTATGTGTCCTACAGTCTTACATGTCTTCATCGTTTGAGAAATACTCATTTCTTTTATTAGTCTTAGTCGTTTCTTTTACCCACTTCTCTTACTTATTTATCATTTTTATTCTATAATTTACAATCACATATAATTTGTGTAAATAAAAAATTATATACCTATCAAATCATTATGTAAATAAAAAAATAAAAATGAATAAAAAAAGTGAGCATTTTTCTTATCGTTTAACGAACAACTCAATAAATTTGTCTTGAAATAAACTGTTCATTGAATAATTGAAGCATCCTCCATTTATATATTATAATTTCCTACATTTAATTAATTTATTTACGTATTCCTTCCAAAACCGACTAGCTAGCACGTGATCTTATTATTAATTTTATTTAGTACTCTTGTGTTGGAGACTCGGAGTTAAGTTTAACGCATACTGCATCAATATTTTGCATTTCATAATATTATGGACGAAATTCACACATTACTTCTAATGTTTAATATAATATGAGATGGATATAATTTTTCGACTTTTTTCTTTTATGTTTATGACAAACCACACTTACATAGGTTGTTTTCTAAAACAATAAATTCTAAAAATAAAGCCACATAACGGTAGGGATGGGATAATCCAGTTAATCAATCGGATTGCGTAAACCGAAAATCGAACTGGTTTGCAAAAAAACCAGATTTTTTGTCTGGTTTCAATTCGGTTTTTCGTTTGAACCGGTTTTTGGATAATTTCTCCCACCCCTAGATAACGGTGGTTTGTGATTAAAAAGTCAATCTTTTATCTACCAAAGTCAAACCTAAGAAGAAGTTTAGGAAATTCCCCCTTTTTCCTTCTATTATGATAATTATTATGAAATACTTTTAAAATTTTGATATATTTTTTTTTTTTTTTGGTAACTGGTAATTTTATAATGAAGGATGTACACCTAAACTGGAGGAACCCGAGAAAGCACAACCATATGCATTAGCAAGGGACGATACATCACAAAAGAGCAAAAAGTACCCTAAATATACAACCCTTTACACACCCATCTACACCCCAATAATTTTGATAATTTCATTTTTATTATATATATAAATATATATATATATATATAATCCTAGGCGAACAACCCCTTCTTACAACACCGACGTGACACTTGACTTGGCTTTGGCATGATAGCTCTACCACACCCAAGACGGAAAATGATTTTGACTAGACCAAAGAAACGATCGTTCTTTTCATAGGAAACTGTCGTTTCTTATAAAGGTATGGCCGTTAGAAACAAAAAGAATGACCGTTTCTCAAGAAGAAGAAGAAGAAGAAGAAGAAGAAGAGAACAAAAAGAAAAGAGAACAAAAACATATGTTCCTTCATAGGGGATGGTCGTTACTTCTCTAGGAACGACTGTTTGTTTCCCATAGTGCTTCATTTGTTTCCCGTAGTGCTTGTATGCCTTGGGTGTGGTGGGAGCTGACGTGACAGTGCTAATCTGATAACATGTTAGCGTTGTAAGAGAGGTTTGTGAGAATGGGTTGTTGGTGTAGTATTACTCAAATTTTATTATTTTATTATTTATATTATATAAAAAAAACAATTTTTAATATATTAAAATGCTATTTTTTTTTAATCATAATGTCCACATGCCCTTAACTCTAAGGGTATATTTGGTTTAGAGAATATTGTATTATTGAGAATGTTATATTAATGGAAAGATAGATTACCTTGAAAGTTACTTTGAATGTTTAGGAAAATGTGTTTGGTTAGGTTGAAATAAATTGGTGGGTATATTGTATTAATATGTTTGGTTGGGAAGATAAATTTGTGGGTCTATTATAAATATTACTAAATTGCGCTCTTTTTAAATATTAATATAATATTATTTTTATTATTATTTATTGAATCATTTTTTTTAACCTCTTACAGTAAACGTTAATTTGTAACAAAATTACCCCCACCCATCGCAAACCATCGCTCATACCATACTACGATCGGTAAATAATGGAAAGATAAATTTGTGGGTCTATTATAAATATTACTAAATGGTGCACGACTGGTTGTCGGAATGGTGCACGACTAGTTGGATCTAGTCGGTTGTGCGTAGGTAAAGCTTTTTTCAGCCATAGCTCACAATCTATGGCCGGAAACGATTAGACCTAGCCGTGAAAATTCCAAATATTTGGTTGTGAAACAACGGCCATTTCACGGCCAAAGATGTGGCCCTTTCACAACCAGATATAACGGCCACATCTTTGGTTGTGAAACAACCTTTGTTTTACGACCAAATATCTAACATTTTCAGAGTTACATCTGGCCGTTTTCGACGCACGGTCGGCCAAATTTGGTGGATCGTGTGCCATTCTGACGCTGTCGATGGTGGTGGTTGGCGGTGATAGCAAAATCTAGCCACCACCCTTGAGTAATTTTTTTTAAAGTCTAGGGGTATTTATGTCCTAAATATTTTTTACATAAGGATAAAATAGTCAATGAATATATTTGTCACTTAATTTTTAGTATTTTTATCCTAAAAATATTATTAATAAAGAGTAAAATTATAATAAAATTAAAATTATCAAGTAATCTTAACATACCTAAAAAAATAGAGATAATCAAATTATCTCTTATATTATCAACAATAATTATTATTAATTTTAGAAAATTATTAAAATATTATATTATTTTAAAACTATAAATAATAATAAAATAATATAAAATCACATAATCTCATCCATCTTTTATTACCCAAAACTAAAAACATGTCCTGACTCATTCATAATTTTAATGTTTACAGGGTTGCTGTCTCATTCATAATTTTAATGAGTTAATGTTGACAGGTTTGGAGTTATACATGTGTTGAAGGACTATTGATTTTAATTGGTGTGTCATGTTTTCTATGTAATCTGTCCTATCGGTGTCATTCTGCATTGTCACATGCTTCTCTGAAACAACTTTGCCACCCAAAGTTTAAAATAAGAGTAAATGACTTTTTCCCACCCAAGGTTTCGCCTAATTATACTTTTTCACCCAAAAAACATTTAAAATATAATTTTATTATTCATCGATTACTCTCTATCTATTAAAATTTTCAATTGATCGGATTTGACCATTGAATTAACTCTTTTACCCTTATAAATCATTATTAAATAAATTAATATTAAAAATAAAACCAAAAGGAAAAGTAAAAAATTAAAATAATAAAAATCCTAAACCTTAATCTCCACGGCTCCTCCTTCTTCCTCGTCTACCAACCCCTTATAGTACACAACCCAAATCAATTTATCCTTATAAAACCCAAAATCATTTTTGTGAGTGGTTACGGGTCTTATATTTTAATTGTAAATGATTATGGATTGTTTGTTTTGTAATGAAATTCATAGTGATATGGATCTACAATATTTGTTTGGTTATTGGAATGTGGAGGAAGAAAAATTGAAGGTGATTTGTATGTATGAAAGGAGATAAAGAAAGAGAAGATTAGTTTAGGTTAGATTACTGGATTTTGGGTTGACTTTTGAGTAAACGTTTTTAGATTTTTTCTTTGGCTTACTATTCGTGAAAACCTCGATCGTGCAAGAGATAACCTCGATCTCGCCACGTTAGTTGTGCAAGGTGTTTCCTAATCTAATCTAACCATGCATGGTAGATCAGGAAACTCTAACCGTTAATTCCTTCTTCTTTTTTATTTTTTATTTTAGTTTTTCAGTTTAAGTTTTCAGTGCAAGAGAAAATGACTATTATGCCATTTCTCGTTAAATTTAAGGAACGGTTTTTAATTTTGGATAGTAAAATTGTATTTTGAAACTTTTGGGTGAAAAGTGTGATTAGGCCAAACTTTAGGTGGGAAAAAGCTGCTTACTATCGTACAATTAATAATTAATCAATTTGTTTGAATTGATTTATCGTTACTCTCTCTCACCCAGACAGATACCTCGATATTATATTCTTTGAAAACTACGTGATTGTCTGAAGATGAAATGAGATTCAAGCTAGTCGCATATAAGGTTTAGGAATAACAAAATCTGAAGTAAAAATAGGAGGAGATGGAGTGTAGCTTAAGTTGGGTTGTCTGGTCGAGTATTTTTTTCATATCGGTGCCTTTGTTTCTTCTGTTGAGAGGAAGAGAGTCTAAAAATGGTGAACGGCAACCACCAGGGCCTCGAGGTTTGCCAATCGTTGGGAACATCTTTGATCTCGGCACAATTCCACACCAAACCCTTTACAATCTCATACCAAAATATGGACCTATACTTTGGTTAAAGCTTGGATCCATCAACACCTTGACTATACAATCAGCACAGACTGCCACCGAGTTCTTCAAAAATCACGACCATATCTTTTCCGACCGCAAGTGTCCGATTGCGTTGACATCTCATAAATACAACCAGGGATCACTTGCAATTGGCCAATATGGCGTATACTGGCGCATACTTCGACGTATTTGCTCAATGGAGCTCTTGGTCAACAAGAGAATCAATGAGACTGCTCACGTTCGGCGAAAGTGCATCGACAACATGATGCAGTTTATTGAGGATGATGTGGCAGCAGCACAAGCTAGGGGAGAATTAGGAGAGGTGAATTTGGTTCACTACCTCTTCGTTATGGCGTTCAACATAGTAGGCAACCTTACGGTATCACGGGATCTTCTAAATTCACACTCCAAAGAAGGGGAGGAGTTCTTTGCTGCCATGAGCAAGGTAATGGAGTGGGCTGGGGCACCAAATCTTTCAGACTTTTTTCCGTTCCTGGAAAGATTGGATCCTCAAGGGATCAAAAAGGACATGGACCGCGACATGGGACGTGCCATGAAGATAATTGCTGGGTTGGTGAAAGAGAGGACAGCTGGGGATAATAAGATGACGAAAGAAAAGAGGATGAAGGACTTCCTGGACGCAGTGTTAGAGTATGAACGTGGTGATGGAAAAGAAGGGCCCGACAGGATCTCAAATCAGAATGTGATCATAATCATACTGGTAAACATTTGCGTTGATTATACAAAATTAAGAAACTAATTGTATTTAAATTCACCGTTAACTATAATAAATATTTTGCAGGAAATATTTTTTGCCGGATCGGAGACTACAAGCAGCTCGCTCGAATGGACTATGGCAGAGCTACTGCGCAACCCTGAGTCTTTAAGAAAGACAAAGGAGGAGCTTGATCGAGTTGTTGGACGAAACAGGAAGGTTGAAGAGACAGATATTAATGAGCTTCCATTTTTGAAGGCCGTGGTGAAGGAGACACTAAGGTTACATCCTCCCATTCCATTACTCCTTCCACGAAATGCAATGCAACAAACTGAATTCAATGGATATTTTATACCTAAAGATACCCAAGTTTTTGTGAATGCATGGGCCATAGGAAGAGATCCCGAGTGTTGGGCAGATCCATTGTGTTTCAAGCCTGAGAGGTTTCTTGGATCAAACATAGACTATAAGGGACAGAATTTCAAGTTGATTCCATTTGGAGCTGGGAGAAGAATTTGTGTAGGGATCTCGTTAGCTGATCGAGTACTTCATCTAACTATTGCCTCTCTAATTCACAGTTTCGAGTGGGAGTTAGGCGGAAATGTTACTCCAGAGAGTATAGACATGAGTGAGAGGATGGGGATAACTGTCCGGAGACTTGTACCCTTGAAGGTAATTCCAAAGAAGCGTGTCATGTGAAGCGATTACTATCAGAAGCAAATTTCGGTAAATCCGAGTTGTAAAAGAATAAAGATGTGTGGCTTCTACTTGACAGCGTTTGTAATTTGGTTGCATTTATTTATATTCATGTCTCTAATAATTATTAAACCATGTATTTCTTTTTTTCATTCCTTTACTTATTAAGTGAAATATCTTTGTGTTATATATATATATATATATATATATATATATATATATATATATATATATCCCCGATTAATTTAATTAGTTCAGATAATTAAATTCTTTATTTTTAAAATATTAGAAAGGTTCATTCTTAAATATAAAGTGTTAATTCCACATCTAGCATTTCTCTAACCTGAAAATTTACGTGTTAATTCCACATCTACCATTAAATACCTCCTATCCACGTACCATAACAAAAACTTGGAAATTATTTTTGAACTTGGCAATTATGATCAAGCTTCACATCTCCATGCTCCTGAAGTATCACTTATTTTTCTCATCATACTTTATAAGGGAAAATAAGGTTTTTTTAATCTGTCTCACATTGGTAGGCTGAGTCCGTGGGTCAGCCCATAAGGTTTAGTCATTTTCAAATTCCGATTTCTAATATAAGGGAAGTGATTTTTTGCTCCGTCTTTTTTATCTTAAACAGTATTTAGAAAATATATTAACAATGCGTTTTTATATATATTAAAAAAATCTAGGAAGGATTTATATACATGTTCATTAATTTGTTCAAGATCTGAAATCTTTTAATTGTATGTTTTTATAAAGCTATCAACTTTAAAAACACTTAAAAATTAACATAAACACCTTGTTTGAATCAAGTTTTAGTTTGTAACTTTGTATGATCACTTTTGATTTAAATAATTTAATTTGTTACAATTATTTAAAAAATAAAACTTAGGTTTGGAAAACAAAAAATAAGAAATGTAGAAAAACTAATAAAGAATTCTCTAAAAGAAGATCAAGCCGTAGTTTTGTTTGTTTTGCGTCATAAGGATATGAGATGTATGAGATTTGAAAACAAAGCAGAAATATTCAATAGTTTTTTTTTAATTTACTAATGAAATTATGAATTTTGACTTACTTAAATTTCTGTTAATTTTTTTGTTAAATCAAATTTAAAGCTTTGAAATAAAAGTACGGAGGAAACGTTTTTTATTACAATTATAGCCTCATTTAAAGTAGAAGACGGGCTAAAGAAGAAAATAGTGGCCCTAAAAATCAATTTCCCCTAATATAACCGCATCTTTAGGAAAATCTAAGGTAAGTTGACCAGTGCCCAGTTACGGAGTTGGATATTTTATTTTAGTGGAAAAAAAAAAAAAAAAATTCAAATATAAAATGTTGGACCCAAAAAATAAAGGACAAAGGCCCAATTAACAAGAATAAAGACAAAGCCCAAATTGAAAGGCTTCAACCCAATCTCTATGGAATGGCCTAAAGGCTCAAAACTCCTGAAAGGGCAAGTTGTGGCCCATAACCCGCATCATTCGTGCTTTTGATTCAATAAGAAGTTATAACTCGAGCACATTCCAAATATCATAAGACGTTTCACAATATGCAACATGTCGAAACATAGGGTTCAGAAATAAAAGTGGTTAACCAACTAACTGAGAATCGATCCATTTTCTTCCAATAAAAATAGTCAGAGTTAGGTTTTTTTTATCACCCCAGCAAATTTGTCTTGCTTTGAGAGCTTAGGAAAGGAGATGGACATGGTTTTGTTCCAGTCACGAAACCTTTAGGCTTATTGGCTTTTAGAGCTGGTAAATGATGTGACTAAATCAACCATAGCAAGTGCATCAGTCATGTTCAAGTAATAAAGTGATGAATTTGAGTATCATCCCTACAAAGATCAAAGCAATTATTTGTAATTATCTAAAACTACCTACATGTTACTTGAGAAAACGAAATTTTATATTGTAAAACTAATTGATTAAAAATAACTAAATTAGACAAATAAATAATGTAAAGAACTTTGCAGTATTAATGAAGTTAGGGTACAGATTTCTCCCTAATTATGCTTGATAACTACTCTTAATACCCGTTTGTGCTATGAATTGGTAGGATTCTTTTAAGGCCAGTTATTCTTATTTAGACATAATATTCAACTTAATATAGATCCCTATTTGGTTACTTTGAAATTAAGAAACATAAAATCATCAATCTCTTACGACTAATTCGCCCTATTCAGTTATGAATTAGGTGGACCATAAATTAATCCTAAAATCTCTATTTGATTACTTCTAGTTTTAATACGCTGTGCAATGTTATTCCAAGAAAACAATTATGAATATGATTAAGCAATAAACCCTAACTTCTCTATTCGAAACATCATCAAAGTAATTGAATCAATCCAACATTCATAAAGCATTAAACCTAAACTCTTGCACAAATTCATCAACATAAATCTGGTATTAAGAATAAAAATTATTCAAAACATCATTAGAGTTTCATCCTCTCCTAACAAAGGAGATTTACTCCATCCTAAGAACAAAGAAATAAATAGAGAAGAAAGAAAACATATTCAGACTTGAAAAGAAACACAATTCAAACTCTAAAATCTGATCTTCAGTCTTCAAGCCCCAAGAATGTGTCTTCTCTTCTCCAAAATATGCAAAATTCGTTTTTTGAAAACTAATCTCAATTATACTTAAATATCCAAAAGAGTCCTAAGTGAAAAAGAAAAGAAAAACTGACAAAAACGCCCTAATAGTTTCTGCCACGGCCCTGGCCGTGACCAAATTTAAGTCATCACCGCCTAGGCTGTGGTGCTTTCTAGTCTCTTTGTTTTATCTTTGTTCTACCACCATGGCCATGGTAAACTACCAAGGCATGGCCGTGGCCTTAAAAAATGTTAGATAGTCTCAATCTCTTCAAGTTTAAGTCCCAATTTCATTCCAATGCTCCAATCTACTCAATCAAAGCCTGAAAACACACAAAAACTATCCAAATCAATAGTTGATCATTCACATCTCAAGCTTAATAAAAACTAACACCAACACAAATGAGAAATTAACTAAACTAACATCAAAACAACCGAACAAACACTCAAATTATGCAACTTATCAACTCCCCCAAACTTAATCCTTTGCTCTGTTAGTAAATCGATGAACAGAGGCAAAAGACAGAAAAATTTGCCCATCGATCACTTTGATTCATGAAGATCAGGGTTTGATATATATATATATATATATATATATATATATATATATATATTACATGCTTAAATTGAAACAATAAAGATTCATGCAAGGATTAGAAATCTTATGCACGTTTGGAGGCTCCTTCAAGTGTCTTTGAATTTACTTCGTTACCGATTCAACGTAGAATCGCATGAGCGGTGATCCGCACGAAGACAATCCGAAGAACCAACCCTTATTTTGCTAGAACAATCGGATGGCTTCAAGAATCAAAGACCTTAAGGAATCAAGAAGAGAAAATTTCTCTTCAATCTTATGCCTTGGACGTGAGGGAGAGAGTGGGTAAGGGTGGCCGATTTTCAATTGAAATAATAATAATGAATGTTTTAACTCAAGTTGCACTCATATAGTGCAAGAGTTAAAACCCTATTCCTATATGAAATAGACATGGGCTCCAACCCTAATCCACCCTTGTAACCAAACACCCTTTAATTGGTATTTTAAATTTTAATTAATTATTATTATAATAAAAATATATTAATATTTATAAAATATATTAACATTTAATTTAATAATAATAATACATTTAAATATATGCATACATATATCTAAATATAATCTCACTAATTTAATTTTAATATTAAATTAAATACAGGCAACAACCTCAGCAAATTTAATTGCACTATAAGATTATCAAAATACCCTTTCATTCTAAAAGATGAAAATACCCTTGTACAAACTGATTCTTAAATTATCTTCTAAGTGTGTGGCCCGTAGGCTCCTCATCATATCGGCAGTGAGTAGTATCGCGATTAACACCAATTAATCGTCTCACTACACATAGACCAAAATTGGCCCATAGCAAGGCATCATGGCCACCCGATAGATTCGAATTCAGTGAAATAGCTACCTATCAATGATATGGTTACGGTGCAATTAAATCATTTCATCATCTGTTATCTCATCAAGACCGAGGTATCGAAATAGTGTCAACCCCAGTTACTCTCGATGTGTTTGTATTTAGTTACTGGACCAATGACCAGAATAATAAATTAGATTGAGTAACAACTCAATCCCACTGTGGCCACAACTTTAGTGTAATTGTCATACGCCGAATTGAGCTGTGAGATAACTTCTCACGTACCTAGGAGTGATGAATCCTCTGTCGATCCACCATAGTCTTGATACACTCCTTGATGTAGCCAATCACTACCATATTGATAGCTCTAAATAGAACTATGTTAGGCAAGTGTCAAACTACACCAATCGGTGCACAAGGCACTCCGGTGATCTCAAGTCTAAGGATCACATGCACCACCATTCGTTAGATGATTTATTCCATAGACACTAGGGTTACCATCTATATGAAATTCCTCTGGTGAGTCAGTCCAGTGAACTTACCTACAACAAGCACCCATGTGTTTCACTAGGTTGTTAGCAAGCAACCTTAACAAGTGAGATCAGTCACTGCCTTTTGACAAGGTCATTCAACACTATAATAGCCTTACCGTATCATCTGTATCCTTGGTCAGAATAATACTTGGGCTACGAACATTTCTAGAATGGCCACCATATGTGATCATAGGGTTCTCACTATCAAGATTTGAAATATTTGATACCCTCATCACGTTCTACCATCCTAAGGACATATATCAATACATATCAATATGATTTACATGATATAGAATAAAATGTCTTTTATTGATTAATGAATATTATTACAAAAAGTCAAATCTACAGTATTTGATTGGCTCTAGGTCACATACTCTAACATTTTCATCCCCGAGTAAAGAAAATATTAGAAAAACAAACTCAACAATCATCAAGGATTCATGGTATTTCCAAAATCACGGAAAGAAAGCAAACATGCTTTAAATAATATTCATGCATCCAAAAATGCATCTCGGCTAATTGTGCAACTCTAATCTTTCCTCAACCCAATCATGCCTCACAAAGACTTTATACTCAACTCCCTGCTTATTTTTTCTTTTTTATTTTTTTTCTTCATAGGCTTCCTTAGATTGTCACATCACCTTTTTATGCGAATGCACACATTTGTGATGAGTGCCCTCGGTTACTTAGCAATGTCACAACACATAATGGTCTTTGCATACTCATAATTCAAGCTACGGTTTGACGCAAAAGTAAACATGGGGCTCATGAATAATCCTGGTTATTGAGTAACTCGAAACAACGGAGTAGTTCACTCAAAAACAAACAAATAAGCATAGTTAATTTATTTCAAAAACTATATATTTAGTTTTTTTTTTTTTTTAAGGGAGTGAAGACAAGTCTCAGCTAGTACACAACAAAGTCAAGTAATAATCTAGAATCCGCACAACCATCTAGAATTGCATACTCTTCAGCATTCATAAAGATATGAGCATGTTTGAATCCTTTCAATGACTTGATACTACCACTACTCCAAATGATTTCAAAGTTCATCACAAAAAGCAATTTTTGGGGATATCACAAAGTTTCGCTCAAGATTGTATCAAAAGCACAAGCATAATAACCACCATGCAACAAATACAAAATAAAAACCAAAAACACACAAATAAAATAAACACTTCCTAAAAACAAACATGCTAAACCAAAGAAACAGACCATAAACAATGCAACACAAACCAAACCACCCACTCCCCCAAACTTAAAGAATGCAATGTCCTCAGTGCATGAAAACAAAAACAAAAAAAAATGTGGAAATAAAAGACAAGAACTTCCCTGAAAAGGAGAGAGATTTTTTTGTGCTGCACATGGCCACGGTTGTGTAACATAACACGGGGTACCCCGTGTTGAATGCTGGAATTCTTCAATCTTTTTATCCTTTAACATGGCCATGGTTGTGTAAAATGACACGGGGCATCCCGTGTTGAATTCTTCTCAAAGCTTTCTTCTTCTTTGACTTAAGTTTTTCCCAAACTTGTTTCTTGTTCTGACGATAACAAAACAACAAAATATATATATATATATTAAAATGCATCAAAGAATTGAAAAAAAAATGCAAAAAATTTAACAAACAAAATAAAATAATTGTAGATGAGAAAAAAAATTATAGTTCTAATTTAAAGTCGTTAGCTTGACTTTCTCTGCTTTCTTCATTCAAGAAATGGGGCAGATGCGGTGTTTGGATCGGACCATCCTCCAACATATGCTTCAAACGGTGTCCATTAACTTTAAATTTCTCACCTGTCCTTCCATGGCAGATCTCAATTGCTCAAAAGGTGTTGCCTAAATTACCTCATATGGACCCATCCATCTTGATTTCAGCTTTCCTGGGAAAAGACAAAGATGACTATTGTAAAGAAGAACTTGTTGTCCCGAGTCGAACTCCTTTTTCACAATGTGCTTGTCATGCCATTTCTTTGTCTTCTCCTTGTACAAACTAGCACTCTTGTATGCCCAATGACGAAGTTCATTTAGCTCACTCACCTGCGAAAGATGTTTAGTACCTGCACTTTGCACATACAAATTCAAAAATTTAGTAGCCCAATAAGCTTTGTGCTCTAATTCTACTGGTAGGAGACATTCTTTTCTAAGTACTAACCTAAAAGGTAACATAACTATAGGTGTTTTAAAGGTTGTCCTATATGCCCATAAAGCATCATCTAACTTTGTTGCCCAATCTTTTCTAGAGGCACTAACAGTCTTTTCTAAAATTCGTTTTAGCTCTCTATTAGAGATCTCTACTTGACCACTGGTTTGGGCACGGTAGGGAGTGGCTACCTTGTGTGTGACTCCATATTTCTTTAAGAGTGCATTAAATTGTTGGTTACAAAAATGCTTCCCACCATCACTAATGATTGCCTTAAGAGTTCCATATCTAGTGAAAATATTCCACCTAAGGAATTGGAGTACTATTCTAGAATCATTAGTTTTGGTGGCAATTGCCTCCACCCATTTAGAAACGTAATCTACTGCCATAAGTATAAAAGCGTTCCCATACGATGATGGAAACAGTTCCATGAAATCAATACCCCCAATATCAAAAATTTCACATACCAATATATTATTTAAAGGCATCTCATATTTCTTAGAAATATTACCCGTTCTTTGGTAGCAATCACAAGAGGATACATACCTTTGAGCATCTTGAAACATAGTGGGCCAATAAAAACCTAATTGCAACACCTTTGCTAATGTGCGATTCGCCCCGAAATGCCCTCCAATTTCTCTATCATGGCAATGACTCAAAATAGCTCCAATCTCTTCTTCCGGTACACATTTTCTGACAACTTGATCTGCACATAGTTTGTACAAGGGTCTTCCCACAAATAATATTTGACGTCAACCAAGAATTTCTTCCTTTGCTGGAATGCAAAATGCTTTGGGATCCAACCTCCTACAAGAAAAATAATCCAAATCAACAAACCATGGAGATTTAGAAAAAGAAGAGTTAAGAGATAAAATCCGCTCATCAGGAAATTTTGCACTAATATCTCCCTCTTCAAGGTTGAATTTCTGTCCCTTTTCGATATTTAATCTCCAAATCAAACTCTTGAAGTGGAAGGATCCATCTGATAAGGCATGGTTTGGTGTCTTTCTTAGCAAAGAGATGTTGTAGAGCTGCATGATCTGTGTAGACTATGGATTTCATGCCTATGAGGTATGATCTAAACTTCTCGAATGCGAAAACCACTGCTAGTAATTCCTTTTGGGTTGTTATGTAGTTTAGTTGTGGACCATTTAGGGTATGACTAGCATAGGATATGATCTGAAACATTTTGTCTTTCCTCTAACTGAGAGTAGTACCGATGGCATAGTCACTTGCATCACACATAATTTCAAAGGGGCTGTTCCAATCCAGTACGACCACTATTGGTGCTGTCACTAGCTTCTCCTTTAGCAACTTAAAGGCTTGCAAACATTCAGAATCAAAGTTAAATTTTACATCCTTGGTAAGAAAATTATACAGAGGTTTTGTAATTTTTGAGAAATCCTTAATAAATCTTTATAAAATCCAGCATGGCCAAGAAAACTTCTGACTGCTCGAACTGTCGTTGGGGGAGGTAATTTTTCAATCACTTCCACTTTTGCTTTATCAACCTCAATCCCTCGCTCAAAGATCTTGTGTCTAAGCATTACACCTTCTCATACCATAAAATGGCACTTCTCCCAATTCAGCACAAGATTTGATTCCTCACAATGCTGTAAAACTAACGAAAGGTTATGCAAACAAGGATTCATAGGTTAGTCCATACAACATAAAATCATCCATGAAGATTTCTAGAAATTTTTTAGTCATGTCAGAGAAAATTGCCATCATGCAGCGTTGGAAAGTAGTTGGCTCATTACATAAACCAAATGGCATACGTCAATAAGCGAATGTGCCATAAAGGACAAGAAAATGTTGTTTTCTCTTGGTCCTCTAGAGCAATAAGAATTTGATAATAACTAGAATAACTATCAAGAAAACAGTAAAATTTATTACCTGCTAATCTCTTTAACACCCGGTAAATGACAATGGGAAATGGTCTTTTCTAGTGGCATAATTTAATTTTCTATAGTCTATACACACACGCCACCAAGTTACCATCTTAGTGGGGATAAACTCATTATTTTCATTCTTCACTACAGTCATTCCCCATTTCTTAGGCACTACTTGCACATGACTTACCCAATTACTATCAGAGATAGGATAAATAATACATGCATCGAATAGTTTTACCACTTCCTTTCATACCACTTCTTGCATGGCAGGATTTAATATCCTCTGTGGTTGTATTGTTGGCCTGAAATTCTCTTCCATGAGGATCTTAGGCATGCAGATGGAAGGGCTTATTCCCTTAATATCAGCAATTGTCCATCCCATAGCCTTCTTGTACTTCCTCAAATGTCTAATAGTGACTTCTCCTCCAAATTATCAATAAGAGATTCCTTCTCTAACGCTTCGGCTTCTTCTCTCAAGCACGGGTCTTCATCTTCTGTTGTGCTCGACTCCATTAGACATCTCTCCAAAGAATCCTTCTATAGAACTTCTTCTCTATGATCACCTACAATCTCACATAAACTATCAGAGTGAAAACAAGATTCAATATAAAATGCAGTAGGATTTTCATTACTATATGGACATCAAACACTATTTCCTTATCATTTAGTCTCAAGATTAATTTTCCTTGTTGCACGTCTATCAGAGCACGAGCTATCGCCAAAAATGGACATCCCAAAATTATAAGCACCTCCTGGTCCTCCTCCATATTAAGAACTACGAAGTCCACTGAAAAGATTAATTTGTCGACCTTTAACAAAATGTCTTCAACAATGCCTTTAGGTCACTTGATTGATCTGTCAGCAAGCTGGAGTGACATGTTTGTCTCTTTCACCTTTCCAAGTCCTAGCTTCCTTGAAAATTGATAAAGGCATTAAATTAATACTAGCACCTAAATCACACAATGCTTTATCAAAGAATGAATCTCCTAATGCAGAAGGTATAGTAAAACTCCTTAGATCTCTCAGTTTAGGAGGTAATTTATTTTGTAGTATGGCATTGCATTCTTTAGTGAGCATAATTGTTCCATGCTCCTTGATTTTCCGCTTGTTAGAAAAGATGTCTATTAAGAACTTTGCATAGCTAGACATCTATGCTAAAGCTTCAGCAAATGGAATATTTATTTGTAATTTCATAAAGACCTCTAAAAACTTTGAACATTGTTGATCCAACTTATCCTTTCTAACTCTATCGGGATAAGGAAATTTAGATACATCTTTTTCAACAACAACAAAATCATAATTTCACGTACCTTTTCCTTTACCACTTGCAATTTCCTTTACCTTAGTCTCTATCTCTTTTTCTGAATTTACTTTCTTTTCTTCAGTAGAGACCGGTAACTCAACTTCACTTTCCACTCCTTTTTGCGATTCTTTTTCACCAATCACTTTTCCATCCCTCAAGGTTATGGCCTTACATTGCACCTTTGGGTTCTTTTCAATGCCACTTTGTAAATGCCCTTGTTGTCAACCTGAAACGATATTGGCCAATTGGCCAATTTAAGCTTCTAAATTCTTGATGGAAGCCTCATGATTTTGAATTCTTGTCTTTGTAGTACTTAGGAACTTTGCCATCATCTCCTCTAAATTTGATTTCTTCTCTTGAGATTGAAAACCTGGTGGTGGAAGTTTCACTTGATTGTTGTTACTTCAAGAGAAATTTGGGTGATTCCTCCACCCCGAATTATACGTTTTACTTTATGGATTGCTATTAGGCCTGCAAAAATTTGAAGCATAGTTAGCTTGATCAGGCATAGAATTAACAGCAAACATGTTACCTGACTGACACTCATGGTTAGGGCGATCTTGCCACAAAAATCACACATAGAAGCAACTATTGTAGGTTTTTGTATTTGAAGTCCATCAATCTTCTTATTCAACGCCTGTATTTGTGCTGCCAAAGCTGTGATAGCTCTATGTTATGAACACCTGACGTTCTTCTACAAGCAACCTCTCTAACGGCCATTGATAAGAATTTGAAATCATTTCCTCCTAGCAATTCATAAGCTTGGTTTGGTGTCTTATTACCTAAAGTACCACTCGTAACAACATTGATCATATTTCGGACTTCACTATTAAGACCATTATAAAATGTCTAGACTTGCAGCCAAACCGATAATTCATGGGGACATCTCCGGAGCATGTCCTTTAACCTTTTCCCATGCTTCGTATAATGACTCTGTATCCACTTGCACTAACATAGTAATATCATTATGCAATTCTGCAGTCTTTGTAGGAGGAAAATACCTACTCAGGAATTTTTGTGTCATCTGCTCCCAGGTTGCAATCGAGCCTGTTGGTAATGAGGTCAACCAACTCTTACCTTTGTCTCTTAATGAAAATGGGAACAATCTTAGTCTTATAGCTTCATCAAAAACTCCATTGTGCTTAAAAATATCACAAATCTCAGGAAATTTGCAATATGTAAGTTGGGATCCTTATGTGCCAAACCATCAAATTGCATTGACTGTTGAATCATCTGGATGATTGCTGGCTTTATCTCAAAGGTGTCGGAATTGATCACTGGTTGTTGAATGCTTGATGCTGCTCCATTTAGAGATGGGGTAGAGTACTCATCCAGCGTATGAGTTGCTAGTGGTGTTCCATTATTTTGGTTATCGTGATCACCCATGATCTCCCTTTTGATTGCTCTCTCTTTCTTGCGTGAAAAGTGCGCTCTATCTCAAAATCAAATGCTAGTAAAATCTTTCTAGAAGCTCTAGTCATACACTAGCAGAAACACCTATTGGTTTCCAATAAAAACAAACAAAATAATAATAAAAAAAATCTCAAAATAACAGGTAATCTCAAAATAATCACAAACAATCTAATGATCCCTGGCAACGGCGCCAAAAACTTGATGCGACTAAATCAACCCTAGCAAATGCACTAGTCATGTTCAAGTAATAAAGTGATGAGTTTGAGTATTGTCCCACAGAGATCAAAACAATTATTCGTAATTACCTAAAACTACCTACACATCATTTGAGAAAACGAATTTTAGAGTGTAAAACTAACAGATTAAAAATAACTAAATTAAACAAATAAATAATGTGAAGAACTTTGCAGTATTAATGAAGTTAGGGTACATATTTCCCCTAATTATACTTGACAACCGCTCTTAATACCTATTTGTGCTATGAATTGGTAGGATTCTTCTAAGGCCAATTATCCTTATTCAAGCATAATATTCAACTTAATATAGATCTCTATTCGGTTACTCTGAAATTAAGAAGCATAAAATCATCAATCCCTTATAACTAATTCACCCTATTCAGTTATGAATTAGGTGGAACACAAATTAATCCTAGAATCTCTATTCGATTACTTCTAGTTTTAATACACAGTGCAATGTTATTCCTGTTAGAGTAGATGCCCTAGAGCCAATCAATTATTGTAGAATTGACTCTTTGTAATAATGTTCATTAATCAATAATTAAAAGGCATTTTATTCTATATCGCGTAAATCATTATTATTGCAATATGTATTGATATATGTCCTTAGAATGGTAGAACCGTGACGAGGGTATCAAGTGTTTCAAATCTTGATAGTGAGAACCCTATGAGCACATATAGTGGCCATTCTAGAAACGTCCGTAGCCCCAGTATTATTCTGAAGTAAGGGCACGATATAATATGGTAAGGCTATCATAGTGTTGAACGACCTCTCCGAAAGGCGGTGGTGATCTCACTTGTCAAGGTTGTTTGGTGACAACCTGGTGCAACACATGGGTGCTTGTTGTAGGCGGATATACCACAACAAGTTCACTGGACTGACCCACCAGAGGATTCCATATGGATGGTAACCTCAGGTCTATGGAACAAATTCTCTAACGAATGGTGGTGCATGTGATCCTTAGACTTGAGATCTTCGGAGCGCCTTGTGCACCGATTGGTACAGTTTGACACTAGCCTAACGCAGTTCTATTCAGAGCTGTCAGTACGGTGGTGATTGGCTATATCAAGGAGTGTAGCTACTTTGCTGAATCCGAATCTATCGGGTGGCCATGATGCCTTGCTAGGGGCCAATCTTGGTCTGTGTATTAGTGAGACGATTAATTGGTGTTAATCGCGATACTATACACTATCGGTATGATGAGGAGCCTATGGGTCACACACATAGAAGATAATTTAAGACTCAGGAAGAAAGAAGGGCGTTTTCGTCTTTTTGGACGAAAGGGTATTTTGGTAATTTCACAGTGCAATTAAATTTGCTGAGGTCGTAGCCTTTATTTAATTTGTTAGAAAAAATTAAATAAGTGAAATTCTGTTTAAATATATGTTCGCATATATTTAAATAAATTATCATTATTGTTAAATGTTAATATATATATTAAATATATATTAATTGATTTTTAATTGAGATAATGATGAATTAAATTAAAATATCTAATTGGGAGTGTTTGGCAAATTTGGGGGTGTTTGGGTTGGAGCCCAAGCCCATTCCATATTGGAATAGGGTAACTAATTTTACTATAAAAAGAAAATGTTTCTTTGTAAAAAAATAATATAACTTTTCATTCATCACTATTGCATTGAAAAAGAAGAAATACAGCAGCCCCAAAACACTCTCCCACGCCACTTGACTGTTTGATTGAAAATCAAACATTTTTGTTCTTCTTGATTTCTTAAGGCCAAGGAGGATCTAGCAAATCCCTCATTGGTTCTTGTTGATTGTCTTCGTGTGGACCTCTACGGTTCGATCCTACACTTGGATCGGTAGCAAACACGATCAGAGACAATATTGGTGGAGCCTCCAAACGTGGGTATGAATCTAAACTTTGGATTTATTTTTCTGCAGATTCTTATAAAATATAAACTGTAATTTTCTATGCCCTGATTTTTGGGTTCTAAGGAATGATCCATGGTTGTAATTTTTTATTTTTCGCTACGCAACCGGGTCGTTTCCTAACAGTGGTATCGAGCCTAGGGTACTAGAGTTACAGTTATTGAATGGTTGATTACATGTATTTGTTGATAACATGCTGCCTTGATGAATTTGCCATGAAAAACCCAGATTTTGTTAAAACTAAAAATCTGTAAATCCACTGTTGAATGAATGATTCAAATGATAAACTGGTTTAATAATGTGTTGATGAATGATTTATTGGTTGGTTAACATCCTGATTGAACGTATGTGCGTTTGATTTGATTTGGATTCGTGTTTATACACAAAAAGCTGCGCGAATGTATGGGAATTGGGGATTTCGTCTCGCCGCGGCAAGCTAGCCTCACAGCTGCAGCGGCGAAGTCTCGGTGGCTAGACCTAATGTTAATCCTCGCCGCGGCGAAGATAAAACCTTCGCCGCGGCGAAGTATGCAGCGGGGAAGTGCATACTGTAAATCCTCACCGGCGAAGATAAATCCTTTGCCGCGGCGAAGGCTGTAGTTTTCCCAATTCTGTATTTTTCTGTAAAGGGACTAATCTGCAGTTTTAATAACCTATAAAGCC
This sequence comes from Pistacia integerrima, assembly GCA_026225825.1. Lineage (NCBI taxonomy): Eukaryota > Viridiplantae > Streptophyta > Magnoliopsida > Sapindales > Anacardiaceae > Pistacia > Pistacia integerrima. The sequence goes on from CM047744.1 coordinate 9,449,608, forward strand.
AATGTACATTATGCACATTTAAGAGGGTAATTAATTAATTAACCCACCCAATTCAAAAAATTGATTGTTTTTTAAATGTATGCTTTGTACTTGTTTGTATATTGCATGGTGCCCGGTACATGAGCCTTAGACCTAAGGGTGAATGTTTTAAATTATTTTGGGTATGTATGGCTGTAATATTTTAAATAGGGCCTGCGTGTCCTGCCTTCTCTCCTCTTCTTGATGTACATTCTTTTCTCATCTCATTCCCCTCGAATGTAAATCGAGGTTTCTAAATTTGTTGATGTAAAATTAGTTTAATATTAATTTTTATTGTAAATTTAGAATGATGTTTTTGTAATGTACTTGGAGTCGGAGCAAAGGACGAGGCAACCATACTTGAAGACTCAAGATGTTTATTACAGGACCCCTAGGTGACCCACCGATTCCTCAAGGCTCGAGGAGATTCGGTTTTAGTTCAGGGCCATGTCTTGAAGCACGTTTAATATTTTGTTTAGAATGCATGCTAAGGTTGAATGTTGAATAACATGCCAAACAATGTCATTCTAACAAAGATAATAATCTGATGAGACATTAAATAACAAACCCCTCAACTAAGTATATTAAGTCACCTGTGCCTTCCATCACCATGGTTTTAATCAAACCAGCATTCGCGAAACCTTGTTTGCCAAAGCGAAGGGTACACTTCTACCAGTGGGAGGTTAAAATTCATTGGAGTTTTCCTTAATGGTGATGGGTCGACTTAAAATGATGGTTTTGCTTGTTCGCCAAAGCGAAGGTTGATAAACGCGTCATAGGCGAAGTAGAGTAGTACACATATTATGTGTACGTGGTGACATGTAGTGTCCACTCTACTGATACTGAGAATCACACTTGAGGACAATGGTTGGAGCCATTGGATTGTGTGATTGGCTTGTTGGCTTTTTCACATTTGAGGTTGATAGTGGGAGCTATCAATTGGTGTGGATTAAGTTTGTTGGCCTACCTAATCAACCCATTTTGGCTTGTTCTCCAAAGCGAAGATTTGAAATGGGCAGGATGGGATCTCGGTCCACTAGGAAAGTGTAACATCTACTGAAAACTGTACAATGCATGCATAATAACAATAGAAAAGTTGGGCCCAAAGTTTTCTTTTCATTACAATTCATGTGTCTTTTATACATAAAGAGTACTGTTTACAAAAATGTATTTTAAAAGACAAAACAGGGGAAACAGTGTAACTATTCCTCATTGCTTGCCGACGCCCCTCCGACCGCAACATCACCTAGAACCTGCATCCACAAAGGAAATAACGGGTGAGCACAAAATAATGCTCGATAAGTAAAACTCTCTCTGTCTGTCCCCGTATGAATAACTTTTAATTCTTTCCTTATGCTATTTCGATTCTGTTTTGCTGTTCCTAGTAATCTCATGGCCTCATCTTACGGGATACGGCCGGATGGCGTTCACACAAGACCATCTCACTCTCTGTGGCTATCGGGTGGAATTCACACAGTACCAACCCGTTCTTAGTGACTACCGAGTGAGGATCACAAAGCACCAACTCGGTTCTTTCTAACTATCGGGTGGAGGTCACCTAGCACCTACCCGTTCCTCATGGATTTTGGGTAACGTTCACCAAGCATTTACCCGTTTCTAGTCACTATCGGGTGATGGTCACAAAGCATCAACCCGCTTCTACTAGCCGTTGGATGATGATCACAAAGCATCAACTTACCTATCTCTTAACTAACCGGGTAGTGGTCACAAAGCATCTACCCATTTCTACTACTCATCGGGTGACGATCACAAAGCATCGACCCATCTCTCTAAGGGCTATTCGGATGATGATCACAAAGCATCAATCCGATTCCCATAACGGATGGGTGATGATCACAAAGCATCATCCCAACTATACTACTCTTCTAATTCACTCTATTGTAGCATTTTTCAATGCTCTCTACCCTTAGAGTAATTTTACCCACTAAGCTCTCTACTCATAGGGTAATTGCATAAACCATTTCCTTACACTTTCTTAGGTCACTTTTCTGTTGGAAAACGGTCCCGTATACGCAGTGGAAACAAAAAAAAATAAATAACAGGATCGTTTACATGAGCCAAGATCAAGGGTATGATTTTAACAATTTATTTATTAAATTAAATAAAATCTGCATAAATTTACAACATGAGTTAAGAGAAACAAACGCACGTTGAAGGCTCCTCCAAATTTGTCGTCGAACGTTTTGCTACCGATCCAAGTGTAGGATCGAACCTGCGTAGTCCACACGAAGACAATCTTAAAAGAACCAAAGAGGGATTTGCTAGATCCTCTTTGGCTTCAAGATTAAGGAGAAGTCAAAATCAATTGAATTGATTTTAGGCAATTGTGTTACTGCGTGGGAGAGGCAAAGATTGGGGCTGTTGTGTGTATATTGGTTTTACAAAGAAAAACTCACTTAATTAAAAAATCACACACTTTTCTTTTTATACTTAAAAACAATTTGCCCTAATCCCATACGGAATAGGCTTGGGCTCCAACCCAAACGCCCCATGTTGCCAAACACTCCCAATTTGATTTATTTTAATTTCCATCATTATCTCAATTAAAATCAATTAATATATATATTTAAATATATATTAACATTTAACAATAATGATAATATATTTAAATATGTGCGAACACACATTTAAACGTAATTTCACTTATTTAATTTTTCTAACAAATTAAATAAAGGCTACGACCTCAGCAAATTTAATTGCACTGTGAAATTACCAAAATACCCTTTCGCCTTAAAAGACGAAAACGCCCTTCTTTCTTCTTGCATCTTAAATTGTCTTCTATGTGTGTGACCTTAGGCTCCTCATCATATCGGCGTGTACGTATTGCGATTAACACCAATTAATCGTCTCACTAATACACAGACCAAGATTGGCCTCTTGCAAGGCATCATGGCCACCCGATAGATTCGGATTCACAAAGTAGCTACTCACGATATGGTTACCGTACAATTCGATCCTTTCATCATACGTTATCTCGGACGAGGCGAAGTCATAGAAGTAGTGTCAACCTTCGGTTACTCGATATTTTTTATTCGGTTTACGGACCAATGACCCGTATTATAAAGCTGGATAGAGCAACAACTCAATCCCACCGTGGCCCACGGTTTTAGTGTCATTGCCATATCTTGAATTGCGCCGTGAGATAACTTTCTCCCGTGCCGGGAGTGATAAATCCTCTGTCAATCCACCATAGTCTTGATACACTCCTTGATGCGCCAATCACCACCGTATTGACAAACTCGAAAAGAAGCTGCGTTAGGCTAGTGTCAAACTACACCAATCGGTGCACAAGGCACTCCGGTGATCTCAAGTCTAAGGATCACATGCACCACCATTCGTTAGAGGATTTGTTCCATAGACACTGGGGTTACCATCCATATGGAATCCTCGGTGGGTCGATCCGGTGAACTTATTGTGGTGTAATCGCCTACAACAAACACCCATGTGTTGCACCGGGTTGTCACCAAACAACCTTGACAAGTGAGATCGATCCACGCCTTTCGATAGGGTCGTTCAACACTATGATAGCCTTACCGTATTATATCGTGCCCTTAGTTCGAATAATACGGGGCTACTGGACGTTTCTAGAATGGCCACCATATGTGCTCATAGGGTTCTCACTATCAAGATTTGAAACACTTGATACCCTCGTCACGGCTCTACCATTCTAAGGACATATATCAATACATATTGCAATAATAATGGTTTACGCGATATAGAATAAAAAGCCTTTTATTGATTAATGAACATTATTACAAAGAGTCAATTCTACAATAATTGATTGGCTCTAGGGCATCTACTCTAACATTTTCAATGCACAATTAGTGCCTATGGACGGTTCATCACTACTAATGCACTTATGAAATGCCAACATGCAATGTTGCAAGAATTAAGGTTCATTTCTCATACTCAAACCTCTATTAGGCATTTCATCAAACAACTCATGTGCACTATGAAACTCTATCATAGCCATGATTCTAAAACTTTTCTTAACCATCCAAAATGGGGAAAAAACCCCTTCACAAAGCCATAAAACCTGCCATAGAAAACACTTCCAAAAAGGGGATCCATAATACCCTTTAAATTCCATCTCAACTACCTTGCCAAACCAACAACCCATTTCTCAAATTTGCAAGGTATTAACACTCACAAAGCATAGAAATCTCTATTTAATCCTTCATACATGCTATAATACATGCATATCACATACATACATCATTTCTATCAAAACCCTAATCAAGAAAATTCATAAATCTCAACTTGGGTTGGGTTTTACTTACTTGCTATGTAGAGACTTCACAAATCCTTCCTTTCTCTTGCTTAGCTTGACTTTTCCTCTAATCTTAACCAAAAGAAGGAAAACCCTCAAATTTCAATATGGGTTAAAACTCCCAAATCACACAACTTAAGTAGAGATCCTTACCTTAGGAAGCCTTAGGTTACTTTTCCACCCCAAATCACTTCAAAACCCCTTGGAATACCTTGATCAAAAGAGAAGAGAAGTTGAGAGGAGTAAGGATGGGAAGTCACGTTTGAGAAGAAGAAATGAGGGGTTTCTTTGATTCTAATTCCTTTTAATGAAATACATCCCAAAGCATTCCCATTTTGCCCTTATTCTTCTTTGGGAATTCCATCCATATCCTTTGATTCATTACAAACTCACCCCTAACTCAACCTATTCTCCATGAAATATCCTTACAATTAACTCCCCACTTTTCCTGCTAATTAGGGGTAGAAAGGTCAAATTTCCCTTAAGGAAGAAAATATCTAAAACTCAATCAACATTTTATTCGGGTTGTCGCCGCGGCGAAAAGAAACTGTCGCCGCGGCCCAGGGCTGTCCCAAGCAGCCTTCCCCGTGGCTTCAACCTCTCTTCGCCGCGGCCGATTCTTCTTCGCCGTGGCTCAATGACGAATTTCTTCGTTTTCAACCAATTTCAGGGCAACCATTTAACACAACACTAAATCAAACAATAACACCAAAATCAACTCAAAATAAGAGCGAAAGAGGAAACAGTAACAACGTACCTCAAGCGGGCGTTACTGAAAGCCAACGGGCTTTTCCCGAGTTAATAGTGAGGGCTATTGGCTTGAGTAAAATAAGTGGGAGCATCGTTTAATAAAAGACCATATTAAATAATAATGAACTTTATAATAACTTTATCTTTTACGCAATTGTAGATTCACCGAAAATGAGCATTATGAACTGCGACCGATAATCGAAAAAGAAAACAGGTTGGATGGATCCAATTTCTCGGTCGGTATCGTAATCTTCGGATTATACTTAAGTCGAAAAGAAATTGTATATTCCTTGAAAAGCCATACATGGTGAGCCGATCCCGATGCCACTCGGGAAGTTAAGGATACTTATCAAAAGTTCCTTGATGATGCTGATAGCGTACAATGCTTGATGTTAGCATCAATGACACCTATGCTGCAAAAGCAGCATGAGAATATGGATGCTTCTTCCATAATTCTACACCTCAAGGAGCTTTACGAAACAAATGCTCGACATGAGAGGTACAAGGTGTCGAAAGAACTGTTTGGGAGTCGTCTGACTAGGGGTGCCCAAGTTGGTCCCCATGTGCTCAAGATGATCGAGCACATAGAGAGGCTTGAGACTTTGGGATGTGGCTTGGATGCAGAATTACAAATGGATTTAATTCTGCAATCCTTGCCCAACTTTTATGCTCCGTTCATAATGAATTTCAATATGAACACGATGGAGAAAACCCCTCTGGAACTTCGAACATGCCGAGGATCGAGAGCAGGGACTTGAAAAAGTCCAAGCCTGCTTTTATTTCTTGGTTCTTTGCCAGTAAAGCAAAGGGTAACGACAAGGGTAAGGCTAAGGCCAAACCCAAGCCCAAGCCCAAAGGATAGGTTGCTCTTGGTCCTGAGAGTGGCATAGGAAAGGACAAGGTAGTCTGCTTCTTTTGTGGCAAGCCTGGCCACTGGAGGAAACACTGCAAGGCTTTCCTCGCGAGCAAGAAGAAGTCAGAGGCTACGACTTTAGGTACTTTCATGATTGAGATTAACCTCTCTCCCTCAACATCTTGGGTCATGGACACAGGATGTGGTACTCACATTTGTACTGATGTGTAGGGACTAAGGAAGAGTTGAGTGCTTTCCAAGGGAGAGGTGGACCTACGAGTTGGAAATGGAACACATGTGGCTGCATTAGTTGTAGGGACTTATTGTTTATCTTTGCCTACGGGTTTATTGTTGGAACTACATAATTGTTATCACGTACCTTCTATTTCTAGAAATATTATTTCAGTATCCGTTTTGGATAATATGGGGTATCATTTTGAGATATCTAATGGATTGTTGTCCTTTAATTTGAATGGTATTCTATTTGGAATTGCAAGGTTATATAATGGATTATATGTTCTTGATTTAAACAATAAAGATATTCTCAATATTGAAACCAAGAAAGCTAAACATAGCGATCAAAACCAAACATATCTCTGGCATTATAGATTGTGTCATGTTAATAAGACTCGCATTGCAAAACTTCAAAGGGATGGAGTTTTGGCCCCTTTTGACTTTCAGTCATTTGAGGTATGCGAGTCATGCCTTTTAGGCAAGATGACCAAGTCTCCTTTCACAGGGACAAAGTGAAAGAGCTCTCGAAGTTAGGCATCATCCATAGTGATGTATGTGGTCCACTAACAGTTGAAGCCGGAGGTGGATATTCATACTTCATCACATTGAGTGATGATTTCAGTAGATATGGTTATGTCTACCATATGAGACATAAATCTGAAGCCTTTGATAAATTCAAGGAATTCAGGAATGAAGTACAGAATATGTTGGGCAAAAGTATTAAAGCTCTTCGGTCGGATCGAGGAGGTGAATACTTAAGCTCAGGGTTTTCAGAGTACCTGAAGGAATGTGGGATAGTATCACAACTCACCCCTCCTTATACACCCCAACACAATTGAGTGTTAGAAAGGAGGAATAGGACCTTACTTGACATGGTTAGGTCCATGATGAGTTTTAGTGATTTACCTGCATCGTTCTGGGGTTATGCCCTAGAGACTGCGACTCACGTTTTGAACCGTGTGCCGTCAAAGTCTGCAGATAAGACTTCCATATGAGCTATGGAGTGGGCGAAAGCCCAACTTGTCTTATCTAAGGATTTGGGGTTGCGAAGCTTATGTTAAGAAATTGACTTGAACAAGTGGGCCTAAAATCCCTGTAAATGTATATTTGTGGGGTATCCAAATGGAGACCAAAGGATACTATTTCTACCACCCGAAGAGCGCAAAATTTTTGTTGCTCGATCTGGTGTCTTCCTAGAAAAGGAATATTTTCTAAGAAGTACTAGTGGGAGGAAAGTAGAACTCGATGAAGTTCTAGAACCACAAGATATACTAGACGAAGGACGGGATGATGTGCCATAAGAAGTGGTTGAGCATCATGAGGAGGTTACTCCACAACTTGTGGATCAAAGTGAACCACCTCAGGTAGCACAGGAGCTACGTAGATCTGGGAGAGTACGCCATGAGCCCGAGAGATACGGTTATCTCGTGACTCAACATGGTGACGTACTAGTCTACCAAGAAGATGAACCCAGAACCTAAGAAGACGCTATATCGGATCCAGATTCGTTAAATGGCTTGAAGCCATGAAATCTGAGATGGACTCCATGTACCAGAACCAAGTGTGGTCATGGTGGAACCACCAAGAGGGTAAAACCCATAGGGTGTAAATGGGTCTTCAAGAAGAAGATCGACATGGATGGCAACGTGCATACTTATAAAGCACGGTTGCCAAAGGTTTCAAACAAATTCATGGCATTGACTATGAAGAAACCTTTTCGCCGGTTGCCATGATTAAATCCATCCGGATTATGCTTGCAATTGCCGCATATCATGACTATCGATTTGGCAAATGGATGTCAAAAGCGCTTTCCCGAACGGAAACCTTGAGGAGGATGTGTATATGACACAACCTGATGGTTTCGTTCTTGATAGTCAAGCTAATAAGGTATGCAAGTTGCGAGATCCATTTATGGACTCAAGCAAGCTTCAAGGAGCCGGAACATTCGTTTTGATGAAGCCGTAAAAGAATTCGGTTTTATTAAGAACGAAGATGAGCCCCTGTGTTTACAAGAAAGTGAGTGGGAGCGTAGCATTCCTAGTGTTGTATGTCGATGACATGCTTCGATCGGGAATGATATACCGAACTTGCGGTCGGTAAAGACTTGGTTATCCAAGTGCTTCTCCATGAAGGACTTAGGAGAAGCAGCCCACATCCTTGGTATAAAGATCTATCGTGATAGATCACGTAGGTTGCTTGGCCTAAGTCAGAGTGCGTATATTGACAAGGTACTGAAAAGATTCAGTATGGAAGAATCCAAGAAGGGATTTCTTCCGATGTCACATGGTGTTTATCTCTAAGGAATTGTGTCCTAAAACACAAGATGAGAGAGATAGGATGAAGAGGATCCCATATGCATCATCAATTGGATCCATCATGTATGCCATGCTATGTACTCGGATTGATGTCTCATGTGCTTTGAGCACTTGTAGTAGATATCAATCGGATCCAGGTGAGCGTCACTGGATGGCTGTCAAGAATATTCTTAAGTACCTAAAGAGGACTAAGGATATGTTCTTGGTTTATGGAGGGGAAGATGAGCTCACTGTAAGAGGATACAGTGATGCCAGTTTCCAAACGGACAAAGATGATTATCGATCGCAATCAGGGTTTGTATTTGGTCTCAATGGCGGTGCAGTGAGGTGGAAGAGCTCCAAGCAAAGCAATCAGTGAGACTCTACAATGGAGGCTGAGTATATTGCATTATCAGATGCGGCCAAGAAGGCAGTCTGGATTAATAAGTTCGTCACAGAACTTAGTGTGGTTCCTACGATTGTTGATCCTATAGATATCTATTGTGACAACAATGGAGCAATTGCTCAAGCTAGGGAACCACGGTCTCATCAGAAGTCCAGACACATACTCAGACGATTCCATCTCATCAGAGAGATAGTTGAGAGGAAAGATGTGCAGATTAGTAAAGTGCATACTAACGACAATCTCGCAGATCCATTGACAAAGCCTCTGTCGCAGCAGAAGCATGAAAGGCACTTGAAATCATTTGGTATTAAATACATGAATGATTGGCTATAGTGCAAGTGGGAGATTGTTAGAGTAGATGCCCTAGAGCCAATCAATTATTGTAGAATTGACTTTTGTAATAATGTTCATTAATCAATAATTTAAAGGCATTTTATTCTATATCGCGTAAATCATTATTATTGCAATATGTATTGATATATGTTCCTTAGAATGGTAGAACCGTGACGAGGGTATCAAGTGTTTCAAATCTTGATAGTGAGAACCCTATGAGCACATATAGTGGCCATTCTAGAAACGTCCAGTGATATTATTCGAACTAAGGGCACGGATAATACGGTAAGGCTATCATAGTGTTGAACGACCTTGTCAAAAGGCAGTGACTGACCTCACTGGTCAAGGTTGTTTGGGAAAAACCCGGTGCAACACATGGGTGCTTGTTGTAGGCGGATATACCGCAGCAAGTTCAACGGATTGACCCACAGAGGATTCCATATGGATGGTAACCCCAGTGTCTATGGAACAAATCCTCTAACGAATGGTGGTGCATGTGATCCTTAGACTTGAGATCATCGGAGCGCCTTGTGCACCGATTGGTACAGTTTGACACTAGCCTAACGCAGTTCTATTCAAAGTCACAGTACGGTGGTGATTGGCTATATCAAGGAGTGTATCAAGACTATGGTGGATTGACGAGGATTCATCACTCCCGGGTATGGGAGAAGTTATCTCACGGCGCAATTCAGTATATGACAATGACACTAAAACTGTGGCCACAGTGGGATTGAGTTGTTGCTCTATCCAGATTATAATACGGGTCATTGGTCCAGACACTGAATATATAATATCGAGAGTAACCGAAGGTTGACTCTATTTCTATGCCTTCGTCTCGTAGAGATAACGTATGATAAAAGGATCGGGTTGTACGATAACCATATCGTTGACAGGGTAGTTACTTTGTGAATCCGAATCTATCGGGTGGCCATGATGCCTTGCTAGGGGCCAATCTTGGAGTACGTGTATTAGTGAGACGATTAATTGGTGTTAATCGCGATACTATACACTACCGGTATGATGAGGAGCCTATGGGTCACACACATAGAAGATAATTTAAGACTCAGGAAGAAAGAAGGGTGTTTTCGTCTTTTTGGACGAAAGGGTATTTTGGTAATTTCACAGTGCAATTAAATTTGCTGAGGTCGTAGCCTTTATTTAATTTGTTAGAAAAAAATTAAATAAGTGAAATTCTGTTTAAATATATGTTCGCATATATTTAAATAAATTATCATTATTGTTAAATGTTAATATATATATTAAATATATATTAATTGATTTTTAATTGAGATAATGATGAATTAAATTAAAATATCTAATTGGGAGTGTTTGGCAAATTTGGGGGTGTTTGGGTTTGGAGCCCAAGCCCATTCCATATTGGAATAGGGTAACTAATTTTACTATAAAAAGAAAATGTTTCTTTGTAAAAAATAATATAACTTTTCATTCATCACTATTGCATTGAAAAAGAAGAAATACAGCAGCCCCAAAACACTCTCCCACGCCACTTGATTGTTTGATTGAAAATCAAACATTTTTGTTCTTCTTGATTTCTTAAGGCCAAGGAGGATCTAGCAAATCCCTCATTGGTTCTTGTTGATTGTCTTCGTGTGGACCTCTACGGTTCGATCCTACACTTGGATCGGTAGCAAACACGATCAGAGACAATATTGGTGGAGCCTCCAAACGTGGGTATGAATCTAAACTTTGGATTTATTTTTCTGCAGATTCTTATAAAATATAAACTGTAATTTTCTATGCCCTGATTTTTGGGCTCTAAGGAACGATCCATGGTTGTAATTTTTTATTTTCCGCTGCGCAACCGGGTCGTTTCCTAACAATTCCAAGAAAACAATTATGAATATGAATTAAGCAATAAACGCTAACTTCTCTATTCGAAACATCATCAAGGTAATTGAATCAATCCAACGTTCATAAAACATTAAACTAAACTCTTGCACAAATTCATCAACATATATTTGGTATTAAGAATAAATTTTTTTCAAAACATCATTAGGGTTTCATCCTCCCATAACAAAAGAGATTTACTCCATCCTAAGAACAAAGAAATAAATAGAGAAGAAATAAAACATATTCAGGCTTGAAAAGAAACAAAATTCAAACTCTAAAATCTGATCTTCAGTCTTCAAGCCCCAAGAATGCGTCTTCTCCTCTCCAAAATATGCAAAATTCGTTTTTTGACAACTAATCTCAATTATACTTAAATACCCAAAAGAGTCATGCATGAAAAATGAAAGAAAAACTGACAAAAACACCATAATAGTTTCCGCCATGGCCCGGGCCGTGGCCAAATTTAAGTCACCACAACCTAGGCTGTGGTGCTTTGTGGTCTCTTTGTTTTATCTTTGTTCCACCCACCATGGCCAAGGTGAACTATCAAGGCATGATTGTGGCCTTAAAAAATGTCAGGTAGTCTCAATTTCTTCAAGTTTTAAGTCTTAATTTCATTCCAATGCTTCCAATCTACTCAATCAAAACCTAGAAACACACAAAAACTATCCAAATCAGTATCTGATCATTCACATCTCAAGCTTAATAAAAACTAACACCAAAAACAAATAAAACAAATGAGAAATTAACTAAACTAACATCAAAACAACCTTAAAAACACTCAAATTATGCAACTTATCAGTAAAATCTATGAACCTCAGTTGTTGTAATTCTTTTCTATCAATTTATAGAAATTTTCGGAAAAGAAGAAAGAATCGAAGACATTCAACTTGTCAAACATGAATTTGTAGGAATCGATAATCCATGCAAATGATATAGTTGATCTTCCATTAACTTAGGCCTGTGGCTCTGCTACCTTAGATTTGATTTCTAGCAAAGAGAGATAAAGAGAAATGAAGAAGAGAGAAGAATAAAAGAGGAAATTTCTAAAAGTCTTTTTAATTGATTAATAGTAAGACGTAAATACAAATGTATACACTTGAAGCTCGGGTCTTTTTTGTGATTTTCACCTAAATAAACAACTTTACTAATACGCTTACACTAAAACACTGCTGACTTGTGTGTTTTAGTAAAGCTGAATCAGCACCACGTAACCTCTTTATCACAGGAAACTTCCAACTTCACACACAAAAAGTAACTTATAGCCTTTAACTTAGCCTTTCTCTTATTGTATAGCTTCATCAGTATAAGAAGCTTCATTAGATTGATTGATTCTCAACATCCCCCATTCTACTTCTCTAGTATCATTTCTATTATTTCTTTGATCTGGCCTCCTATGGGTACAAGGATGTCACAATTGTCTCCTCCTAGTTGCCTACAGACCGAATTTAGGCTCTTGAGGCTACCCTGAGGCCATGCACTCCAAATTGGTTTTGATTTAATAGAATTGTGTTATTTTGTGTTAATTTAAATTTGATAAATTTGTGTTAATTTAAATTTGATAAATTTGTGTTTAGGGTTTAGCAAATTTATGAGATTGGTTTTGAGTGGTGAATGAGAAAATTTAGGGAAGTTTTTCTAGGGTAGTAAATGAAAAAACTTGGTGAAGTGTTGTGGGGGCACTGAAAGAACTTTTGAAGATATTATATGGTGCATAAAACCAAACTGATAAAATTTAGGTTAGGAATAGGGGTGGGCATTTAACCTGCCCTGCCTCAAACAGGGCAGGGATTCCTCGAAATTTTCAGGGGCAGGACCCCACGTACATTTAGTAAAATTTTTATATTTTTTTCCTTTATTAGATTTTGTACAAAGTTAGCACCCCATGATTTAAGAATTAAGATTTTAAGTCATGTATCAAAATTTGTGTTGTTATCTTAAATTTATTATTGTAAATTTTAATTATGGAATAAAAGTAACTTATGATGAAATAGTATGATTAACATTAACTTATACTCTTATAGGTGATAACTTAATTCATTTACTAATGTTTTATTCTTTTTGTTATATTTCTTAATTCTTATTGTAAATTTGTTATACATAATATTGTTTTCTTTAATTTCTACTTGGTAGAAGATGTGTTTGTGTTTGTATAAGTTATGATTGAATTCTCTTATTATTAGTGACAATTAATTCTTGCATGCATGTTTTTTCTTTGATAATATTACATGAGATAAATCACTAATTTTTTTTTTTTTAATAAGACTTCAAATATTTAATTTAATTTTATACTAAAATATTCTAAACATCTTGTCGGGCACATGGTGACATGGAGTCATGACTCATAGAAAGTTGGACATGAACACTTAAAAGATTGTTTAATTTTATAAAAATTAGATATTTATTTTTATTATAACTTCTAAATATTTTTAGAAAGTATTATAGATCCCCTTACCAATATTTTATTAAATTTATAGAAAAAATAATTTAAGGAGGGAGTCAAATAATAAAATCGATCTATTATTATTTTGTTGATTTCACAAAATTCTCTCCTAAATTGACATCCCAACTTATAATTCAAGGGCCACTTGCCCCCAAAAAAAAAATTTAATTAAATTATTACAAACCAATACAAGAATATACACAATTGCGTCACACAAATAAAAATATTAAATTACACAAATTCAGTTATCTTTTTAATTAATTATTGATCAATTAATTATGATGTTAAACTTAATCAATGTAATTAGGATGATGAGATTTTTTCCTTTCACAAGCAGACTAATTTTATTAGTTGGAGTGGGGGTAGTGATTTTTGAATCAATTAATTAATTTATCAAGTAAATTATGTTAAAATTGAAAATAATTTTATTAATTTTATGAAAATATAAAATATTTTTCTAAATTCTCTATAATATTTAATTAAAAATTTAATATTATATTAAAAATTTTATTTTTATCCAATGGTTTGCAAACTTACAAATTACAAAGGCTTGATGTATGATGTATCTTTAATTATAATAATAATTTCTTATTATTTAAACTTTCAAATTATCAAGTAATTAAAAAAAATAATTGATCTATGCTGACATCTTTGATTATGACAAAAGAGTGTTACCAATCTTGCGTGTATTTTTATTTTGATAGATAGTAATTAACATGATAAAGTTTTGTAACCATTAAAAAAAACAAAAACAATTTGCAAAATCATACGTGGAATGAGTGGGGGAAAATCCCCACATACGGGGTGGGGAGGAGCAAGGATGGGGAATCCCCTAGGGGGTTAGGGATAGGGCCGGGGAATGTGGTCCTCAACCCGTCCCGGCCTGGTCTCGTGCCCATCCGTAGCTTAGGAAGTGAAAATTTGATAAGTTTTGTGTAATATTTATTTTGAAACTTTTGTTGAAGGGTTAAAATATCATATTTCCAAATTTATTAATGGAGGATAGGGACAAATTAAATTGCCAAAAGAGCAGGTGATTATTGTCATTTCATCGAACTAATGGCTACACTCTAATTACCAGTACAACAAAATCTATTTGAATATGTTTTTCCAAAGAAGAGCGTCACTGGATGAGAAGAATGCACAACCTAATGGTATATATATAGGCATAAGAAAACAAAATCACAAGCATTAAGGAGATGGAGTTTATATTCAATTTGGTTGTTTGGTGTAGTACTCTTTTCTTATCGGCAGCTTAATTTGATTCTTCTGTTGTTGAGAAGAAATGGTAAACCGCAACCACCAGGGCCTCCAGGTTGGCCAATTCTGGGTAACATCTTTGATCTTGGAACTATTCCACACCAAATCTTTTACGAGCTCCAATCAAAATATGGAACTTTACTTTGGTTAAAACTGGGATCAATCAACATCCTGGTGAGACAATCAGCTAAGGCTGCCGCAAAACTTTTCAAAAACTACGACAATATCTTTTGTGACCGCAAGTGTCCGATTGCACTGACATCTCACAACTACTATTGAAGATATAATTCTCAGCTTCAGTCAACTCCAGTCCAACTTCCAGCTCAGCACATCAGTTTGAAGGATTAGTTAAGAATAGTTAAGTTGGTTTTACTGATGAAAGTTTTAATTCCTTTACCAAGTGAATTAAACCTTAAGCGGAATGGGTTGATAAGTTTATTTTATTGTTCATTCTTCATCATTGCAAAAGAACCAACCATGAAACAAAGTAAAACAAAAAAAGATTTTTACATGGTTTGGCAAAATGCCTACATCCATGGGACCAAGTCCAGAATGAAGTTAATCTTCTAGGTTTACTTTACAGTTTAATTACAAAGTCAGAGATTAAGTCTCAATTACCAAAACACCCCTATTTTGCAACACTTCAATATCTACCCTTTGGTTAAACAACGTACAATCATAGCTAGCTACAAAAACACCCAACCAACTAGTCAACATTGAGCTCCTCTCAAGGTAGAAAAACGAAGATGTACTTCGGTTGAAGAAGCTCAACAAGCTTCACTCATCAACAATGAACAAACCGTAGAGAGCAAGGGCCCATTTTAGGTACTTGAAAGAAGGTATTTTTAAGCTTTACCTAAGCATAGAAACCTAACAAAAACAAAGTAAAAATTCAGAGAATTTTCAATGTAATTTTTAGAGAAATATCAGGCTTAACAAAAATTGCATTGGGGAAGAGTTTATATAAAAAAACAGCCAGTCAATGCAATGATAGGTGGCAAGGAATAACTTTATTGAATTCACTTTATAAAAGTTTATTCCAATATCAAGATTCCACCTATCAAAGAGAATAAAACTTTCCAGCACATTGAATATAAATTTGACAAGTGTTATGGACCACACAAATATCTCATAAGAGAATAAAACAGCTCATCCATTCTAGAAGCATAACATGTGTTACCCCAAAAAAAATCTGCTAGATATATTGTGATTACTCTGACTTAGAGGTGCTCAACCGATATAGTAGATAACCAACATAAGAGAAGGTGGTCACTTTAAACATGAGGTGGTCATACTGGGATAGTATCACAACTCACCCTTCCTTATACACCTCAACACAAAGGAGTGTCGGAAAGGAGGAACAGGACCTTACTTGATATGGTTAGGTCCATGATGAGTTTTAGTGATTTACTTGCATCGTTCTAGGGTTATGCCCTAGAGACTGCGACTTACGTTTTAAACCGTCTGCCGTCAAAGTCAGTAGATAAGACTCCATATGAGCTATGGAGTGGGCGAAAGTCCAACTTGTCTTATCTAAGGATTTGGGGTTGCGAAGCTTATGTTAAGAAATTTGACTTCGAACAAGCTGGGCCCAAAATCTTGTAAATGTATATTTGTGGGGTATCCAAAGGAAGACCAAAGGATACTACTTCTACCACTAAGAGCGCAAAATTTTTGTTGCTCGTTCTGGTGTCTTCCTAGAAAAGGAATATTTTCTAAGAAGTACTAGTGAGAGAAAAGTAGAACTCGATGAAGTTCTAGAACCACAAGATATACTAGATGAAGGACGGGATGATGTGCCACTAGAGGTGGTTAAGCATCATGAGGAGGTTACTCCATAATTTGTGGATCAAAGTGAACCACCTCAGGTAGCACAGGAGCTACGTAGATCTGGGAGAGTATGTCATGAGCCCGAGAGATACGGTTATCTCGTGACTCAACATGGTGATGTACTAGTCTACCAAGACAATGCTATATCGGATCCAGATTCCGTTAAATGGCTTGAAGCCATGAAATCTAAGATGGACTCCATGTACCAGAACTAAGTGTGGTCTCTGGTGGAACCACCTGAAGGGGTAAAACCCATAGGGTGTAAATGGGTCTTCAAGAAGAAGATTGACATGGATGGCAACGTACATACTTATAAAGCACAGCTGGTTGCCAAAGGTTTCAAACAAATTCATGGCATTGACTATGAAGAAACCTTTTCGTCGGTTGCCATGATTAAATCCATCCGGATTATGCTTGCAATTGCTGCATATCATGACTATGAGTTTTGGAAAATGGATGTCAAAACTGCTTTCCTGACGGAAACCTTGAGGAGGATGTGTATATGACACAATCTGATGGTTTCGTTCTTGATAGTCAAGCTAATAAGGTATGCAAGTAGCAGAGATCCATTATGGACTTAAGCAAGCTTCAAGGAGCTGGAACATTCGTTTTGATAAAGCCGTAAAAGAATCCGGTTTTATCGAGAATGAAGATAAGCCCTGTGTTTACAATAAAGTGAGTGGGAGCGCAGTAGCATTCCCAGTGTTGTATGTCGATGACATACTTTTGATCGGGAATGATATACCGAACTTGTAGTCGGTAAAGACTTGGTTATCCAAGTGCTTCTCCATGAAGGACTTAAGGGAAAGCAACCTACATCCTTGGAATAAAGATCTATCGTGATATATCGTGTAGGTTGCTTCAAACTAAGTCAAAGTACATAGACAAGGTACTGAACACATTAGTATAGAAAAATCCAAGAAGGGATTTCTTTTTATGGCATATGGTGTCTATCTCTGTAAGGATATGTGTCTTTAACCACACAATGAGAGAGATAGAATGAAGAGGATCCCACATGCTTTAGCAAGTGGATTTATCTTGTATGCTAAGATTGATATCTAATGTGCATTAAGCACTTGTAGTGGATATCAATCAAGCTCAAGTGAGCAATATGTTATGTACTTAGATTGATGTCTTATGTGCATTCAGCACTAGTAGAAGATATCAACTAAATCCAAGTGAATGACACTGGGTGAGTGTCAATAGACATTCTTAAGTACTTGAAAAGGGCTTAAGAATATATCTTCTTGGATTATGGAGGAAAGATGAGCTCACTGTAAGAGAATACGGTGAAGCTATTTCCAAACAGGGAAAAGGATGATTATAGTTCGCAATTTGGGATTACACAATTTTGTCTCAATGTAACTGCAGTGAGCTGGAAGAGCTCGAATCAGTGTACTGCTGCGAATTCTACAATTGCTACTAAGTGTATCGCATTTTTAATGCTGCCGTGTAGGCAGTTTGGATCAAGAAGTTCATTACTGAACTTGATGTGATTTCAAGCATTACTAATCTAGTACAGTTGTACTGCGATAACAATGGAGCCATTGTTGTGGCTGGGGAATCACGGTTTCACCAGTAATCCAAACACTTACTTAGTTGATTCAATCTGATCTGAAAGATCGATAAGAAAGGGAATGTGCAGATTTGTAAAATACCTACTAACCCACTATTGAAGTTTCTGTTGTAGCAGAAGCATGATGGGCACTTGGGTCATTCAATGTTGAGTGCATGAATGTAGCTCAGATCGAGGGAACTTGGGTCATTCAGTGTTGAGTGCATGAATGATTGGCTATAGTGCAAGCGGGAGATTGTTGGAGTAGGTGCCCTAGAACCAATCAATTATTGTAGAATTGACTCTTTGTAATAATGTTCATTAATCAATAATAAATGGGCATCTTATTCTATATCGCGTAAATCATTATTATTGCAATATGTATTGATATATGTCCTTAGAATGGTAGAACCGTGACGAGGGTATCAAGTGTTTCAAATCTTGATAGTGAGAACCCTATGAGCACATATGGTGGTCATTCTAGAAACGTCCGTAGCCCTAGTATTATTCTGAAGTAAGGGCACAGATAATACGGTAAGGCTATCATAGTGTTGAACGACCCTATCGAAAGGCAGTGACGGATCTCACTTGTCAAGGTTGTTTGGTGACAACCTGGTGCAACACATGGGTGCTTGCTGTAGGCGGATACACCGCAGCAAGTTCACCTGGATTGACCCACAGAGGATTCCATATGGATGGTAACCCCAGTGTCTATGGAACAAATCCTCTAACGAATGGTGGTGCATGTGATCCTTAGACTTGAATCATCGGAGCGCCTTGTGTAACGCCCCACTTGAGGTACGTATTTGTTGTTTCTTCCTTTACTCTTATTTAAGTTGGTTTTTGGTAATATTGAGTGTTGTGTTGAATACTTGCCCTGAAATTGGTTGAAAACAGAAGAAGTTCGGTCTGCGTGCTTGGCGGGCGAAGAATCTTCGCCGCGCGAAGAGGTGGTGAAGCCACGGGGAAGGCTGGCACTTGAGCAGTTTCGCGCGGCGCAGTTGCTTACGCGCGGTGACGCCGATTAAAATGTTGGTTAAGTTTTAGATATTTTCTTCCCTAAGGGCAATTTGACCATTCTACCCCTAATTAGCAGGAAAAGTGGGGAGTAAATTGTAAGGATTTTTCATGGAGAATATGTTGATATGGGGGTGAGTTTGTAATGAATCAAAGGATATAGATGGAATTCCCAAAGAAGAGTAAGGGCATAATGGGAATGCTTGGGTATAAATTTCATTAAAAGGAATTAAGAGTAAGCAAACCCCTCATTCTTCTTCTCCAACGCCACTCTCCTCTCTTGTTTCCTCTCAACTTCTCTTTTCTTTTGATCGAGGAGTTCCAAGGGATTTTTGAAGTGATTTGGGGTAGAAAAGCAACCTAAGGCTTCCTAAGGTAAGGATTCCTACTTAAGTTGTGTGATTTGTGAGTTTTATGATATATTGAAATTTGAGGGTTTTTGTTCTTTTGGTTAAGAGTAGAGGAAAAGTCAAGCAAACCAAGTGAAAGGAAGAGTTGGTGAAGTCTCTCCATAACAAGGTAAGTAAACCCCAACCCAAGTTGAGATTTAAGAATTCTCTTGATTAGGGTTTTGGTAGAAATGATGTATGTATGTGATGTACATGTGATATGCCATGTATGGAGGTTTAAATAGAGATTTCTATGCTTTGTGAATGTTTAGACCTTGCAAATATGAGAAATGAGATGTTGGGTTGGAAAGGTAGTTTGAGATGAAATTGAAGGGGTATTGTGAATCCTTTTTTTTGAAGTGCTTTCTTTGACAGGTTTTGTGGCTATGTGAAGGGGTTTTTCCCCATTTTGGATGGTTAGAAAAAGATTTAGACTCATTGCTATAGTAGAGTTTTATAGTGCACATGAGTTGTTTGATGAAATGCCTAATAGAGGTTTGAGTTTGAGTAGTGAACCTTAATTCTTGCAACATTGCATGTTGGCATTTCATAAGTGCATTAGTGGAGATGAACCATCCATAGGCACTAATTGTGCATTGAAAAGTGACCTAAGAAAGGGTAGGAAAATTGTGTATGCAATTACCCTATGAGTAGAGAGCTTGGTGGATACATGCAACTACTCTAAGAGTAGAGAGAATGACAAATGCAAGAATAGAGTGAATTAGAAGAGTAGAATAGATGGGTTGATGCTTTGTGATCATCACCCGATAGTTATGGGAATCGGGTTGATGCTTTGTGATCACCACCCGAATAGCCCTCTTAGAGATGGGTCGATGCTTTGTGATCGTCACCCGATGAGTAGTAGAAATGGGTAGATGCTTTGTGACCACTACCCGGTTAGTTGTTAGATAAGTGGGTTGATGCTTTGTGATCATCATCCAACATTTAGTAGAAGTGGGTTGATGCTTTGTGATCATCACCCGACAGTGACTAGAGACGGGTTAATGCTTGGTGATCGTTACCCAAAAGTCATGAGAAACGGGTAGGTGCTAAGTGGTCTCCACCCGATAGTTAGGAAAAACCGAGTAGGTGCTTTGTGATCCCCACTTGATAGTCACTAAGAACAGGTTGGTACTGTGTGAATTCCACCCGATAGTCATGGAGAGTGAGATGGTGCTGTGTGAACGCCATCCGGCCGTACCTCCGGTAAGATGAGGCCATGCTGTTTAGTAGAAACAGAAATAGAAATAGAAATAGTTTAAGGAAAGAATTAAGAGTTATACATACAGGGACAGAGAGATAGAGGGTTTTACTTACTGAGCATTATTTTGTGCTCACCCCGTTATTTTCCTTTGTGGATGCAGGATCTAGGTGATGATGCAGTTGGAGGGGCGTCGGCAAGCGAGGAGCAATAGCTACACTGTTTCCCCTGTTTTGTCTTTTAAAGTGAATTTTTGTAAATCACACTCTTTGTGTATAAAAGACATTTGATTAATAATGAAAAGAAAACTTTGGGCCCAATTTTCTATTGTTATTATGCATGCATTGTACTAGTTTTCAGCAGTTGTTACACCTTGTGCACCGATTGGTGTAGTTTGACACTGACCTAACGTAATTCTTTTCAGAGGTGTCAATACGGTGGTGATTGGCTGCATCAAGGAGTGTATCAAGACTATGGTGGATTGACAGAGGATTCATCACTCCCGGGTATAGGAGAAGTTATCTCACGACGCAATTCAGTATACGACAATGACACTAAAACTGTGGCCATAGTGGGATTGAGTTGTTGCTCTATCTAGTTTATAATACGGGTCATTGGTCCAGAAACTGAATACATAATATCGAGATTAACCGAAGGTTGACACTATTTCTATGCCTTCGTCTCATCGAGATAACGGATGATGAAAGGATCGAATTGCACGGTAACCATATCGTTGACAGGTAGCTACTTTGCTAAATCCGAATCTATCGGGTGGTCATGATGCCTTGCTAGGGGCCAATCTTGGTCTGTGTATTAGTGAGACGATTAATTGGTGTTAATTGCGATACCATACACTGCCGATATGATGAGGAGCCTATGGGTCACACACATAAAAGATAATTTGAGATCCAAGAAGAAATAATGGCATTTTCGTCGTTTAAGGCGAAAGGGTATTTTGGTAATTTCACAATGCAATTAAATTTGCTGAGGTCGTAGCCTTTATTTAATTTGTTAGAAAAATTAAATAAGTGAAATTACGTTTAAATGTGTTTTCGCACATATTTAAATATATTATCATTATTGTTAAATGTTAATATATATTTAAATATATATTAATTGATTTTAATTGAAATAATGATAGAAATTAAAATAAATCAAATTGGGAGTGTTTGGCAACATGGGGCGTTTGGGTTGGAGCCCAAGCCTATTCCGTATGGGATTAGGGCAAATTGTTTTTACTATAAAAAGAAAAATGTGTCATTTTTTCATGAATGTTTTTTTCTTTGAAAAACAAAACACACAGTCCCATTTTTACACTCTCACGGCATAATCCATTTTTTGCCCAAAAATCAATTCATTTGATTTGTCTTCTTGATTCTTAAGGCTAAGGAGGATCTAGCAAATCCCTCCTTAGTTCTTTTGAGATTGTCTTCGTGTGGACTACGTGGGTTCAATCCTACACTTGGATCGGTAGCAAAACATTGGTCGACAAATTTGGAGGAGCCTCCAATGTGCGTTTGTTTTCTCTTAACTCATGATTAATATTTCTGCAGATTCTTATTATGATAAAATTGTAAAATTATACCCTTGATCTTGGCTCATGTAAGCGATCCTGTTATATTTTTTGTTGTTTCCGCTGCGTATATGGGACCGTTTACTAACATTTTAATCACGTGAAAAGGATTTGTGATATATATTTATGTGATCATGCATAAAAAAACAACTCTCTATTATATTATTGTCTTAGAATATAATAGCTAGTCAACCATGGTATGGTGGTTAGGCCTATAATTCAAAATTATATTAATTATTCTAATTGGTTCCAACTCTCACCTTTGAGTAAAGGTGGAACAAATAGGCCGGGTTAGGCGGGTCAACCCTAACCCGGACCCACATTAAAGAGGGTTCAACCCGAACCGCCATGTTAGGCCTACAATTCAAAATTATATTCATTATTCTAATTGGTTCCAACTCTCACCTTTGAGTAAAGGTGGAACAAATGGGCCGAGTTAGGCGGGTCAACCCTAACCCGGCCCGCATTAAAGAGGGTTCAACCCGGATTGCCAAAATGGTGGTTCAGGTTGAACCCATCCCACATGCAACCTCCAGGCGGGCAGGGTTGCTATATGTCAACCCGGCGACCCTTGGGTTGCACTTTTGTCCTTTCTAAGAAAGGACCGACCGCCAACCCGCCAAGTTGACCTGCGGGTTGGCGAAAAAAATAAAAAAATAAACTAATTTTGTTTTTTTGTTTTTTTGAATTCCCCTTTTACCCTTGAAATATAACCGTTTTATAGCAGTTGGAGGGGTCTTTTTCGTCATTTTATTTTCTCAATTTTTTCTATAAATTGGCCCTAAACTCTCATATTTTCTCACAACTCAAATTCTCTCTAATCTCTAATCTTTATTGAAATCTCTCAATTATTCTCTTAATCTCTTTGTTATCAATTTGCTCTTATTTTAATTTTTATTAATTTTTGCAAATTTTCAATTCATATTTCCAATTTTCCATATTCCAATTCTCCTTCTTCAATTTTTTATTTCTTCTACATCAAATTTTTTTTTCAACTACAATGGATAGATATTTCTCTTCTATCAATTTCAATGAGGAAGGAAACTACTATCCTAGTTCTAGTCCCGCTGAATTTACTAACATGAATGCATGAGGAGATTCAAATAGATCTTTCTGGTCGATCAAAATATGCCCCCGATTCCTCCCCGCTACAACCTCGTCCTCGTAATCGTCGTCCTCGGCCAACTTCATGTCAAGCTGAAGTGGGTTCATCAACTGCTGTCAAAGCGATGACAGACACACATCAGACATTTTGACACATTTCGATAAGTTTTACGAGGTAGAAAATGGAGTTCAAGTGAAGAAAGCAAGATGCAAGTATTGTGGAAATGTTTATAAAACTGATTCAGGTAATGGTACTAGTACTTTAAAAATGCATGCTAATAAAAATATTGCTCAACATGGAAATAGAGAAACCAATCAAACTCAAATAACTAATATGGGTACTACTTGACGTTATAATTTTGATGTATATAGGGAACAGTTAGCTTTATATATTGCTGCAACTAATCAACCTATTAATATGGCTAAAGATAAATATTTTGAAAGATTTATAAAAAATTCATTTTTTCCAGGATTTAAAAGTTATTCTAAAACTGCAACTAGAAATGATTTAATAAAATTGTTTAAGAAAATGAAATTAGAATTAAAAAAATAAAATACATACTTGTCATGTTAGTGTGGCTCTAACTGTCGATATTTAGAGTGGTAGAGCTAAACAAGATTATATTTGTGTGACTAGTCATTATTTTGATAATGAATGTAAATTAAATAAATCTTTACTAGGATTTAGATTAATGGATGTGGATCATAGTGGTCAACAAATTTATAACAAAATTGTTGAAGTTTTAGAAGATTATGATATTGTTACTAAAGTGATAAGTTTGACTTTAGATAATGCAAGTTCTAATAGTAGAGCTATAGATTTTTTCAAAGTAATTATCCTTTATATAATAATTTGAAGTTTTTTCATCAACGTTGTGCATGTCATGTTATTAATTTAATTGTGAAAAGTGGTATGAAAACAATTAAAGAAAATATTGATAGAATTAGAGATTGTTTAGCTTGGATTACTAGTAGTAATAAAAGAAATGCTGAATTTCAAGATGTTTGTATAAAATCAAATATGTCACTTAGAACTTTTGCATTAGACATGCCTGTTAGATGGAATAGTATTTATTTAATGCTTGATTCATGTTTACCTTATGCTAATTTAATTAGTTATTTTGTAGCAAATAGTAGAGGTCCTCATTATTTGGTAGAAAATGATTGGCAAATAGCTAAAGTATTTCATTATTTTCTTAAATTTTTTTACCAATCCACTTTACAACTTTCTAGTGTGTATTATCCTACTAGTCCATTGGTAATACATACAATTATAAAAATTTCAGAGTTATTTACAAAAAACAAAAACAATGAAATTTTAAAAGAACCAATAAAGGCAATGGGAATTTTTTTTTAAATATTTTAAACCCATTCCTTTTCTTTATTGTTTAGGTGCCATTTTTTATCCTAGAATTAAACAAGAAGGTTTAGAAAATAGGTTTAGAGACATTAATTGAAAATTTACAAAACTTAGCATTTGTCAATCAAATAGGAGAGGTAAAAAATTCTCTTGCAGAGGTATATTTCCAATATGAAAACAGGTACGGGAACCCGCAAAGACACGAAATACATAGGGAAGTTGGAAGAAACAAACGAAGACTTCTACACCTGGAGTGCATTTAATAGGCCGAAGAGGAACCGAACCCGAAGCACAGGCATTGCCTCCTCTTCAGAAGCACCAATGAAAACAACGAATCTACCGTCCGCCATGCAGTCACAGAGTAACGAGCTTCAACAATATTTGGGAACTCTTGAAATGTTACCAACAGATCCACAACAAAGAGCCAACTTTGATGTCTTGGAATATTGGAAAACCAGAAAATGTATTTTTCCGGTATTATCAAGACTTGCCTTGGATGTTTTTGCTGTTCCAGTCTCAACCGTCTTATCTGAACAAACATTTAGTGCAAGTGGAAGAATTTTAAATAAAAGGAGGACTAAACTTTCACCAAAAATGATTGAACTCCTCACATGTCTTCGAGATTGGGAATGGTAGGGAAAGGTAGTTTGAGATGGAATTGAAGGATATTGAGAAATCCTTTTTGGAAGTGTTATTCTTTGACAGGAATTATGGCTATGTGAGGGAGTTTTCTCCCATTTTGGATGGTTAGAGAAAGACATATAATTATTGTTATAGTAGAGTTTTATTATGCACTTGAGTTATTTGATGAAATGCCTAATAGAGGTTTGAGTATGAGTAGTGAACCTTAATTCTTGCAACATTGCATGTTGGCATTTCGTAAGTGCATTAGTGGAGATGAACCATCCATAGACATTAATTGTGCATTGAGAAATGACTTAAGAAAGAGTAGAAAACTTTGTGTAGGCACTTACTCTATGAGTAGAGAACTTTCTGAATGCAACTACTCTAAGGGTAGAGAGAATGAGAAGTGCTATGAGAAAAGTATGAGAAACGGGTTGATACTTTGTGATCGTCACCCGATAGTTATTAGAAACGGATTGGTGCTTTGTGATCATCACCCGAAAGTCATGAGAAACGGGTTGATGCTTTGTGATCATCACCCGATAGTTATTAGAAACGGGTTGGTGCTTTGTGATCATCACCCGAAAGTCATGAGAAACGGGTTGATGCTTTGTGATCGTCACCCGATAGTTATTAGAAACGGGTTGGTGCTTTGTGATCATCACCCGAAAGTCATGAGAAACGGGTAGGTGCTTTGTGATCTCCACCCGATAGTTATGGAAACCGGATAGGTGCTTTGTGATCCCCTCTCAGTAGTCATTAAGAGCGGGTTGGTGTTGTGTGAACTCCACCCGACAGTCATAAAGAGTATGATGGCGCTGTGTGAACGCCATCCGACCGTACCTCCGGTGAGATGAGGCCATGATGTTTAGTAGAAAACAATAGAAAGAAAGTGTGAGGAAAGAATTAAGAGAAATACTTACGGAGATAGATAGATAGAGGGTTTACTTACTGAGCATTATTTTGTGCTCACCCCGAGGTCAATACGAGGTTGTTGATGATACTTTAATAGAATCATTTCAATTTTGTAATATAGATGATACGGATGAGGGAGGTCCTAGTCAACCCCAAAATTAGTTGTTTTGTAAATTGTAATTTGTAAATTAATTGTCAATTATTGTACTCTTTTTTCCTTACCAAGTTTTTGTCTCATTGGGTATTTCTTGGTGAGGTTTTTAATGAGGCAATAATTATTGTAATTTCTTATTTTATTTTTTGATAAATGAATAAATTTAATTTTTCTTATATTACAATTTTAATGTATTAAAATTGAATTAATATTTGAAATGTTAACAAAAAAAATTAATTTAATTTAATTATTGATATTTGAAAAGAATTTAACTAAAAACAATTACATTTATTTATAAACTGTTAATTATTCATTTGAAAAGTTAATTAAACTTAAACAAAACAAAATCAAGAAAGGGGTTAACCCTTAACCTGACCCTCCCGCAACCTTATCCTGGACCAGGGTTAGGGCCATTGGCAGACTGACTCGCCTTTGTTGGCCGGGCGAGTCGGGCCCGACCCGCCAAAATGAGTAACCCACGCAGATCGGCCGTCGGCCAGCCAAGGCGGGTTACTTTTCCACCTCTACCTTTGAGTTGAAATATTATGTTAATGCATGTGATATATTATTGGTGTTATTTGACACGTAACATTATGTTGTTAGCCCAATACCGTAACGCTCAAAATAACGATGCTAATAATCAAGGACGTAGCCAAAATTCTGAGTCTGTGGGTTCAAAATATCAAAGTTGATAAATTTATAATAAAATATATACCGAATTAATAATTTTAAAAGTTATACGTACCAAATTATTAATTTTATAATTGTCCTCGACGATTTTTTATATTCTAAAAACGTTGTATAATCCCCAAATCTCTACAACTTACGGTTTTATCAATTCTTTAAACCATTCAAAATTAACTCAATAACTAACCAAAATTTATCAAACCCAACTTAAAACAACAACTAATTAACCCATACCTCAACATGAACAAGATTAAATCAAAACCCACATCAAAATATAGTAATTTAATCTTCTAATTTCAAACTCATTTATTAAACTCAACAAAAACTCATGGCTCATGATCTTTCATCAATTAAGAAGAAAACTAAAAGAAAAAAAATCTAAGTAAAAAAAATAAAAATAAAATGAGCATCATTTTACCTTATAATCCAAAAGAGTAGTCTTTCTTGAATATCCAACCAAAAGGAAAAATATAATTTGAGAAAAAATAAGAGAAAACGAAGAAAAGAGAAAAGTTAAAAAAGTGTTAATTAATAATTTATTTTATGGGGTCAATATAAAGTTAATTGGGATTAAAATTATAAAATCTATAAAATATTAATATTTTTTTAAAACTTTTTAAAAGTTGAGTGGGTTCAATTGAACCCACGAATCCTTATGTGGCTACGTGCTGCTAATAATCCAAACTAATGAAGATATCACGAGTCTTTGTTTCGTTGCTATGGTTTGTGTTTATCTTGCCTTCTATATGACGTTGTCTATAAACCATTCACTTTTATATTATTTATTTATTTATTTTGTATTTAAATTTATGTGACTTTTTGCAGCTCCAGCCTTTGATTTACAAGGTATTGAAAAAAATAACTGGGATCTGAATTCCGCTATATCTTCTTCATATATATGTCCTAAAAATCAACAAGGACCTTATATGGTTTAGCCTTTGATTTTAGTGGACTTTATAAATTCGAGTACCCTCTTCATATGATTTCTGCTGAAAACATCAAAATAAATCTACTTATACCTAGCACGCTAACAAACCAATTAATAATTGTTTCTCACTAACTTACACAAAAAGTTAATTTCTTTTGGTCATGAGGAGAAAAAAGCAAGGTTTTCAAATCTGACCTGAGATGTCACCCGGCCAAAGGGTCGGGGCCCGAGTTGACCCATCCATCCGTTTAAACCGACGGTCTAACCGATGATCCAGAAAGTTTGAAATCTTGCAAACACTCCTTTGAAAAGTACGAATCATCCCTGCAAGTTTGAAATCTAGCAAACACACCCCTGTGACAATTAGGGTTTTGATTTTCCCGACCAAATTCCAATTGATTACGGTGGCCAAAATTCAATCCGACACCACCACTGGAACTACTGGCCTCCAATCTACAAAACACCTCTAACCTCGACGCTTGATAGCCCCCAGTTCATCGGTCGTGACTCGCATATACTGCCATGATTGGATTGATTTTTCCAACCAAATTCCATCTGATTCCAGCGTCAAAAATTCAATCCGACACCACCCCTTGTACCATTAGCCTCCACTCTACAAAACCCCTTTAATCTTGGCACTTGGTAGCCCTTTGCTCACCGGCAATCAGATTAGGGATTTCGAGAATAGTTAAAAGCGGTAACCCAGCCCGAAGAAGGCCTCAGGTTTCAAAACATTGGTAAAAAGTCTAAGATCATAGATATCTACGTCTAACATGCAACTAATAATAGAATGTCATGTGTCTTCTTTCAAAATTTTACTAACTTTTACCTTTTTATTTAATTTGAATGTTTCAAATTAATTAGACATCTTCAATTTTATTTTGAAATATATCTAATCTAAATTCTCATGACATGTATTTTTGATACATAAACTGGCAGTAAACTAGCATTAATGGAGAATCCTATCCAATAATCCTGGTCCAATTAATACATCATAAATATTTTGTAAACAAGATGCCAATCAATCCAAAGAAGTCATGTTCATTTATCAATAATAATCACCTACAGGAATCTTGATATCTCTTATCAGAATTGATAGGGCAAGAGAGGCAATTGAAGAGAGCCGAAGTATGCCCAAGAAATATATTGAGAAGGAAAATTTGTATTCTATTGAATTGTGTTTTTACATGTATTCGTACCACCTATTTATACAAATATGCAGTGACCATGTCTTACAATAATGTTTGTAATCTCTCTAAGTAAAGAAATAGAATATCACACAATAATGTTTGTAATCCTCTAAGTAAGGAAATAGAATATCTCACAATAATTTTTCTAACATCTCTAGGTAAGGAAATATTTGCATGTCAACACTCCCCCTCAAGCTTGTGGTGTATATATGTCATAAACTTCAAGATTGCGTAATAGATGCGAATGTTGTTAGCTACACAATGGTTTTGTGAAGATATTAGTTGGTTGTTCCGTGATTTGAATATGCATGGTCTTGATCATACCCTCTTGAATTTTGTCTCTAATGAAGTGGCAGTCAATATCTATATGTTTTATTCTTTCATGGAATATTGAGTTTGTCGCAATGTCATTTGTTGCTTTATTGTTACAATACAACCTAACAGGCCTTTCTACTTGTACATCTAGATCTTTTAACAACCCAAGAATTTAGGTGATCTTGCATATGGTATTAGCCATGACTCTATACTCAGCTTCTACTGATGAAAGAGATAATGTCGACTACTTCTTTGTTTTCCATGAAATGAGCGGTCCTCCAAGTGAGTGATCTTCTTACCATTAGACATGCTCCCCAGTCTGAATCACAAATGTGAGAACAAATAATCTCAAAATAATGTTTGTAATATCTCTAAGTAAGGGAATAGAATATCTTACAATAATGATTGTAGTCCTCTAAGTAAGGAAATAGAATATCTCACAATAATTAATGTTTGTAATCTCTCCGGTAAGGGAATAGAATATACACTTTCCATATTTGCATGTCAATACGCCCCCTCAAGCTTGTGGTTTATATATGTCATAAACTTCAAGCTTACATAGTAGATGTGAATGTTGATTGCTACACAATGGTTTAGTGAAGATTAAGGGTGGGTGGCGTGCTGTCGTAGGCACCCATAATTAAAACCTAAAAACACATGTAGTAGTGTGAGTTAGGATCATTCCCGCGGAGAGTGTCTAGCCGAATTTAATGTTACATGAACCAGTATGGGCGGGGAGTTGGGGGATTTGAGTTAAACAGAAACAATTTCAGGAAAACAACAATTCAAATTAATCAATCAATCAAAATAACAAACCTTGGTTTAAGTCAACATCCACCATCGGAATCTTACAACTGATCATCGATGCAAAAATAAATCAAATCATACTTTGAGTATTCACCGTTGGAACTATTTTCCTATCTCTCCTTAGTTATAATTAATTAGGAAACAAGCGATCTAATTAATCTTACTACTAAACAACCCTAGACAAGCGCTAAAGATTTAATCTAGTGGCAGCCTTAAGAACTAGAGAGATCGATGAAGCTAAACAACACAAACTCAAGCGGTTATATTTAATTTAGTCGAGTGTTCTTCTTAAGAATTACTAATTCCTGACGTAGCAAATTATTAACCCTAATTGCTTCACAAGTTAGAGGAATCAAACAATTACGAATTTGATATCTAACTTAGCAGTAGATTGCAACAAATAATAAACTAGTAAGGCCTCCTAGTAATTAAACGCAACAATCATGACAATAGGCATAGAAGAACATCCAATACTCAAACACAAAAATTGAACACTAAAAAAAATAGATTAGATCTCACAGTTTATTGATTCCGAGGTCTCCGTTTCCTTTGACCAAGTTTTAAAAGTTTTAGCCGCTCATAGCCATAATCAAAACTCAAAAGAAAACGAATTCCAGAAGAGAGAAAAGAGAGGCATATGTGTTTTTGTGTAATCCCTAATCTGATCTCCCTCTCTCAATATCCAATTCGAATTTTAATTCTACTAAATCTAAATCTCCTAAAAATATTCTAAAATCCCAAAATAACCTTTGTCCTAATCTGAGTAATTGAAAATAAAATAAAGTCTTAATACAAAATAGGAAGTGGTGATTCTAGCTGTAACTTGCGTGTAACAGGTCTTCAAATCTTCCAATAATAAACTGCCTATTGGACTTGCATGACAAGGCAGAATGTTCCAGAACGTCGGCAATGCAGATGCGTCAACTTCAAGCCCGATTACAACCTTGATGCAGCGAGTATCTCTCCAAACTCAAAACATGAAAGTTGTATATCTCTTTCTTAGCGTTCCACATAATTTTGAATCATCTCAATCGGAGCTTGGATGAAAGAGTTATGCCCAGATTACGAAACAATGTAGAAACTGTCCGAATTCACTTAATTAGTTCCGTTTGGCAATTAACGCCTCCATTTGCATCTTAAATCAAAATAGAATAATAATGAGTATATTTAGCCATCAAATAAGTATAAAGGACTAGACATTAAGGGGGGTAACTATGACATTTTGCATTCTCATCAGTGGGTAGGTCTAAGTACCCGCTCAAAATCAAAGGACCTGGAACCGGCCGATTCCTTCGATTTGGCACTGGAATCGGAACCATCGATTCTGGTTCCTAAAAACATGGAGCCGAAACTTGTGCTACAGGTTTCAGTTCTGGTTCCGGGTTCCTTAAAAAATATCCATTACCCCCTATTTTTTAAAAATGACAAATAAACCCTTATAAAATTACAATTACACCCCTAACAATTAAGTGCAAAACATTAAATAATATATTTGTTTATATTTACATGATGTTTAATGCTTGATTATAAGTATTTCATTGTTTGTTGTCACCGATAATAAACATTTAAAAGCTATTATTTAAAGTAAATGTCTTAATGTATATTAATTTCTTAATCAAGTAATAAGTGAAACTTAAATATTAATAAGAATATTTTGAAAAATTGATATTTTAATGAAAATTAATAAGACTTTTGATACTAAGATAAAAAAACCAAAATTTTCTTATATATTTATATGATATGCAAAATAAAAAAAACAAAAAAAACCCATATTCTTCAATATTATATCAATTCAGTCCTGGTTCCGGTTCCTTTGATTTGGAATCGGATTCGAAACTGCACAATATTGGTTCCAATTTTTTGGAACCAGAACCTACCTTGCTACGGTCGGTTCCGGGTAGGAACTGGAACTGACACCCAGGTACTCGTCAGTTCGGTTCTACCCTAAAATTTTGCCCACCCTAGTGAAGATATCAACTGGTTGTTCTGAGGTTCAAATATACACGGTTTTGATCATGCCCTCTTGAATTTTGCCTCTGATGAAGTGAAATTCAATCTCTATATGCTTTGTTCTTTTATGGAATACTGGGTTTGCCGCAATGTCATTTACTACTTTGTTGTCACAATACAAGTTGACAGTCATTTCTTCTTGTACATCTAGATCTTTTAATAACCCAAGAATCCAAGTGATCTCACATGTGGTATTAGCCATGACTTTATGCTCAGCTTCCACTGATGAAAGAGAGATTATCGCTGCTTATTTGTTTTCCATGAAATGAGTCGTCCTCCGATTTTTTTGCAAAAACCAGTGAGTGATCTTCTTATCATCGGACATGCTCCCTAGTTTGAATCAGAGATATAGTGAAAAATAATCTCAAAATAATGTTTATAATCTCTTTAAGTAAGGAAATAAAATATCTCACAATAATGTTTATAATCCTTCAAGTAAGAAAATAGAAATATTTCACAATAATGTTTGCAATTTCTCTGAAATAGAATATCACCATTTCATATTTGCATATCAATATCTTTGGCTAATACCTGTAGCTAGGCTAGCAAGATCTTTACCATATCTTCTGTTTTAATTATCTCTCTCTTTCTTCTCTTTATTTATTTTTTTATTCCTCTATTTCATGTCATCTCTTTCAAATCTTGAAGACTTATAACTTATAACGTCAAACAAGAGACACATGTATTTATTTTATTTCTTCCTCCCTCTTTTTTTTTTTTTTTTTTTTTTAAGTGTCATTTTGGGGGTATAATTTTTTTCTAAATAAGCATCGTTTTTCTTGTCTATATCTCTATTCTCTCATTTTTGCGATGACCCACATCTCTTCTCTCTCTCTTTCTCTGCTCTGCGTGTCTGACTCAATCTTCTCTATCCACTTTTTTGTATGCCCACACCTCCTCTCTCTTTTTGTTTATATTAAAAAAATCAGTACATAAAAAAGTGTGCAATTAGCTAAAGCGTCATTTATTTGGAAACAGAGGGAGAACTTTTTTAGCAGGAATAATTTGATTCGCTCGCATCCCCTAATGTCAACGTTATCTAACATAACGAACAATGGGCTCATTTTCAAAGTAATGTGGAAAAGGCTACTAGCCATCAGACAAGGTAAATTCCTTGAAAGGGCAAACCCTGTCAAGGAAGGTGCTATTCGACCCGATGCAAATACAAAGAACTGTCACATTCATGTCTTCTTAGACAAATGTGATAATTCTTGCGTACAGTTGACTCAGCCTAACCCCACGGTTCAACTAACTCTGTTTCAGCTCAATTACAGTTGACTAAGGTCATCCAAAATCGATGTCAACCATCAAAATTATGGTAACCTTATAACTATTTTGTCAGTGTGCCTGACTTGTGGTACATGCACAGATGCACTTGACCAAAACTCAAGTTTATTTGCCCATTTCATATAGAATTTCGTCATCTTGTCAGAATTGTGGCAATTTTCTATCTATTTGGTCATTTTGTCAGAATTGTAATAAGTTATCTATTACGTAAAAGCCAACATTGATACTTAAGTCTACCAAGCCCCCTCTTACGAAATGTGAATTTTTTAATTGTAGAGAAATGAACTTGAGATGTTTGACTTTGATAATATATTAACACTTTACATAAAAGCTTAATCTATTTGGTAAAGATTAAGATTAAACATTAGTACTTAAATCTTACAAATTGATATTCTCTAATAGAATCGTACCTTTAGCAAGGTTTTAAAACCCGATTCAATCTGGTCGATTGAACTAGTTCGATTGAGAACTGACCTCTGAGCTAGGGTACTTGGGGATGATTTCACCGAGAATGATCCTCAGTTGGACCGGGGTACTGTAGTAACCCACCGGTCCAATCGGTTTTTGGGAAAAATTGGGTCAACTATTACCCCATGTTTTATTAACTAAAACGCGATTTTTTTGACTGATTTTCGCCAATTTTTCATTCCATCAAGCCCCAACCCATATTTTCACTCTTCCATTTGTAAATTTCTTCATCTCATCGTTGATTTCTTCATATCATCTCTTAACTTCTTCATTTACACTTCAGCGAGAGCTTGCTTATCTTCATCAGCTTTTCTCATTTCAACTTCCCGCAAAATCAGTCTTTTTTCCCCTAACCAATTAACGCAAGCAACTAGTAACCTTCCCCCAGCAGACCATCAATACAATCCCCACCCACACCACTAAAGTAACACCATATTCCTAACTCACACGGCCACATAATCAACCCCGAAATCCTCCATTTCATACCTGAAATTTATTTATGAAATATTTCAAACAGCAAAACAAATCAATCGAAGCATTTCAAAAACATGAAATTTTTGAAGGAAAAAAAATGTGAAGAAAATGGGATGGGCAGTTATGAGGCTGTGAAAGGCTGTGGGGAAAGGGAAGAAAAGTGGGTTGGGCGAGGTACGGGGTGCCATAGGGTGGTGGTAGGGGCATGCAACGACAAGATGGAGGTGGGGCCTACCATCGCTTAGATGGAGGTGGGGTTGTCGGCGCTATTGTTTGTAGTGGGGTAAGGCTGTTGACGATGATTAAGTAGGATCGACGATGGGCTGTGGGGTAGTGGTTAACGACATGGTTGGATGGGGGAAAGGAAGGGGAGGCTGTGATTGGCCAAGGCTGCGGGTGACGGGAGAGGTTAGGTGAGTGACAGTGTGCGCAACTTTGGGTTTTCTTGTTATTTATGTGTTTTAATTTTTATTATTTATTAATATAGAAGTATACAAGATGATGAAGTGAGGACCGACCTGCCAACCGAACCGGTTCAACCGATCAACCCGGCACCCAATCAGGTGATGGGTCGGGTTTGAAAACATTGGTTTTTAGCTAAATCTATTATTGCCAGTGCCAGACCAAAACGGGCATGCAATTTCCACGGGTGTAATATATGGTGAGGTAGTGAGGCATTCTGTGAAAATCAGTGGTATTAACTCACTCAGCATTTTTAACATCATCGTTATCACAGATTTTAACTTGGCCAGTCATGCTTGATCTCGGCTGACATGCCAAAGGATTTTTATATCCTTCAATGGGGCAGAAATGTGGCAACTGAGTTAAACAATAGAGGTCAAGTTCTGGGTGTACTCGTACCAGGTCAAGCTGTAATCCAAATTCCACAACAATGGTATAGATGAATTATGGGCTAAGAAAATAGACAATCATGTGTAAAACATGAAGGGCAGGTGGCAGATTTAGATGTTTGCATTTTGCAGCACGGTAGAGTCGTACTTATGCGCCAATTTCATTTTCCTTACTGCTCCTTGATACATTGCTAAATCATATTGAGAGATTGGGGCAATTATGTATAAACAGTGAGATTGCGACAATTATTTAAAAACAGTCAGGCGATTTAAGAAAACAGCTCAAATTCACATAAAAAACTGCAGACCATTACTATATGATAACCATATAGGAACAATTACTGGCTGAGGTCCAGATATATGTGGTGTAACACTTCGATCGCAAAATTATAAGCATGCTAAAAATGTGATATAAAAATTAAAAATGCCTCCTGGGATCTGTTAAGCTACAAAGTGATTTACAAGGAAGTGGCAAAAGGGAACCAAACTTGTATACTATTCAAACAAATAAAAGAATATGTGCATCACCACAAAACAACTAACAAAGCCTTGCACTAAATAAGATACAAAGAGTTGATAACCACAAAGTACCTCGACAAACAGGGGAAGCCTTCTCTGTTCCAAGTTCCGATGCTTCAACAAGCAGTCATATAGAATAGTTGCCTATTACTTGGACCAACCAACCAATTTGAACAGGGTAGAGTTTTATGAAGTTACATTCTTCCTACTAGACATGGAAATCTATCATAGTTACAATACACTGTAAGTAATGTCTTTTCACTTCGGTAGACAATCATCATAAACCCTGTTTTGAGCAAACTCTGGCAAAGCCTTTCCATTAAGTTCTCTACCAATCCTACAGACATAGTTCAGCCCCACAAGAAGCTCTGTAATTGCAGCTTCAGTTTTTGCTCGATTTGCAAAGTAGAGAGTCTGCACCAAGAGCACATTTGACCTGGAAACCACATTTTCCTTCTCAAAACTACGCTCTGATTGCCACCTCGTCATGTTATGAGCTAGAGGAGCCAGCCATTCCAATATCTGATCCAATGCTGAATTCCATTGAGCTGCAAGGGAAGCATCATACACAGATGAAGGTGAAGTTTTAGAATATGCCTTAAGCCTCGCCCTCAGAGCACTTTTTATAGTTGTGGGTAACATATTGTACAGATCATCTCTCGTGTCAAGGCCAATCATGTGAGGAGATGAAGCTAATTTGTCAATCAATATAACAACATTTGCATAGTGGAGGGCTAATGCAGCATCACCAAGAGTTGATGGAGGGGCATTCAACAACCCATGTTTGGAATTCAAGAGAGAGAGTTTATAAAATATTTTGCTGTTGCAAGAAAGTGATCCCTTATTTGTATTTCTCATTTTCTCATTGTTTTTCATAGAAACATTAGTAAACCTCATAGAACCACCTTTTGGCTTGCAACTCTCCACTATCGGAGAATCGGCCCCGCCCATCATACATCCTTTAAAAGATGCAACATGACCCAATCGTTTTGATTTTGAATGGGGAAGCTTTTCAAATACGGTATCAGACTCATGAATGAATTGTCCTAGCTTGTTATTTGGTTTATTCTTGTGAGTGGTCAGAATTGATTTCAAAACCAACTTCCCAGGAGGTGCCGAAGAGAACCCACAAAGATTATTCTCAGAAGGATATACCAAAGACTGCAAAGGAGCAGAAAAGGATTGGCTGCGAGAAAGAAAATTAGTATTCCTTTGTTCACAATCATTACTTCCTTCCATTGATGCCATTTGGTTAATCCCAAAAACATGTTTTATCCTTTCCAGTAATGTGAAAAGCGATCTTACCAAGAGTCTGACAGTGTAATCGTAAGTTCTAACCCATGGAGACATCTCACGCAGATTTCTCACTTCCTGACGCTGCCACATTACCTTCTGTTGAAACTCAAGCAATTTCACCCGATCTAACTCAGTGTTGGCCTGCATTCTCCTAAGAGTTTGCTCAAGCTCTGCCAGCACTTCCAACTCTTGAGACAACTGCATCACAATTGCAACAAATCTCTCCATTTTCTTAACTTTCCTCTCCATCTTCTTCAATTTATATTCCCACCCAAACCATTCAAAATTATTCAGAATTGGATCGTTAAGGAAATTATCAAGGCAGTGATATACAGGGTCTGTGCACCTCTTGCCAAAACGAGCCACAGACCTTGCCACATTTCCAAAATTCTCAATGATCTCATTAAATGCAAGATCCATAAGATAAACATCATCATCAGAAACAAGCTTTTGAACTCCAACAGAGTACACAATCTCTTCCCTTAACCTAACAACCTCCTTTTCACTTAAGGAATGCCACATACAAACCAACTTCGACATCAAGTTTGCCACTTCATATGCCAAAATTCCGATCACAGCCTTGTCAGTCTCCGGTCCACTCTTCCAAGAAATCCGCCGCAAACTACCAAACCAAGATTCTGCAACCATCTCTCCTCCCATCAACTATGTAAACAGTCAATAATACCCAACCAAAAAAACAGATCTCACAATCCCTGCATCAAAACATGTATGCATAAGGTTATCTTAAGTGAAATCAATTCTTCTCAACTATGATATCATATTGCAGAGAACACAGTTTTACAAATAAAATATAGTACGGAAATTCAAGGTTTCAGATAAATGAGATGAATTATAAGGACAGGCAACAGGTGACATATAATACGACTTTCTCAAACCTTGAAATTTTTTAGTGCTACTCAATCAAAATTTCTTGAACTAGTCTACCAATATCCTTCACCATAAACATAAACAAAGGAAATATCAGGAAGTCAAACTAGGACTTATTTTATTCATCTGGTTTCTCATGAACCACAAGAAGTAATTGTTTTATTCTATACAAATTACCCCTCCATTGAAAAGAATTAGAAATTCTACTTAAAATTCAACACTAGCTGAAACCCATAACAATTACACATACATAACTAAAATCACAGTTATAACTTGCACTTCAATTAAAACAAGTAAAATAGAACTCTACAATTCCCTGATATCAATCATATTTTCACTTAAAATAATCAAGAAACAGAAATTCAACACAATTTCTCAAAATTTCTGAGCAAGAAGACGAGACTTACTAAGGTCAACACAGACACTAAAAAGTTCAATAAAAAAACCGATAAAAAAATTAAACTCAAAATATAGTCAAAGTTTGTAAATTGAATACTCAGATCTCAGAACAGAAAAAACACAGATCCGAAAAACGACAGCGCAAAAGTTGAAGCCAATTAAAACTTTAAAAGTGAAATTAAATGAGCTTACCGTTACTGTAGCGAAGACGGCAACCGTACTACGTCAAGCTACATTGAGCTGAAAAACAAGAACAAGAGAGGAGAGTGTAGGATAAGAGCGTACGCACCAACAGCATCGTATAGCCGGGACCGAAAGAAGCGGAGAAAAATTACAGAAAAAAGTGGACAAAAAGAGACAGAATTAAGAGCGCTTAAAATGGGTCAAACCGAGGATTTTAAATCAAAAATTGAAAAAGTGGTCGGAATTAGTGGGTTTATGCTGGTGGATATCAAGGCGATTACATTAAAACTATAAACTTATTTTAGTTAAATATAATCGGAGAAATACGGCGGCGTTTTTAGTGAAAATGGATATGCTTCGGGATCGTCAGTGGATTGGAGAATTTTTGTGGGGCATATGCCTCAATAATTTTACAACTGTATCAGGTATGGCTTGGGTACTGCCAATTAATGCGAACTTTGTAATAAGATGTACTTCAGGATCAAGGCATCCTATTTTAATAATGAAAATGTTATCTTTATAAAAGAACTATATAAAAAGGGTTATAAAATGATATCATCAAAGGGAAAAAAAAAAAAAAAGAGATCATTAAAATTAAGGATGAAGATTATTTTTATATGTTCTTTTTATATGTGTCTTTATAATAAGATGTATTACAAATTATTATCTGAATAATTTGTAACATCTTATTACTAACACTTTGTAACAAGATGAACTATAGGATCAAGGTATCATATTTCAATAAATCATCAAATGATTAACTGGGCATCTAAACTTGTATTTAATTTTCAATTAAGTTTTAACATTAGTTCATTATTGTTTGTATATGTGATTTTAGTATTTTGAATAAAGTTAAAATAAAAAATTGGATTTCAATAAATCCAATTTTTTATGCGAACTTAGTAACAAGATGTACTACAGGATCAAGGTATCATATTTCAATAAATCATCAAATGATTAACTGGGCATCTAAACTTGTATTTAATTTTCAATTAAGTTTTAACATTAGTTCATTATTGTTTGTATATGTGATTTTAATATTTTGAATAAAGTTAAAATAAAAAATTGTTAAAAGTATTGCTTACATATATGGCAAGTACAAAATATTATTTCTATTATTTCAATTTATTGAAAACTACACCAGAATCTCTCTATAGTTATAATATTGGGACCAATTAAATTTATTATTATAAGGAGATTATAATTTAATAGAGGTGTAGTTACAATAATTATTATTTTGATTTCTTATTTTATAATTCATGTTTTAGTAGTATTAGGATTTCAATTCATTGTTTTAGTAGCATTATGATAGCATGGAAATGGATATCAAAGAGTCGCTATAAAATTGAGTGATCAGATTCGATAATATCACTACACTAATCAAATGGATATTAATAACTTCCTCAATAATCTAAATGAACAATTAGTCGTATATGTTTTAATTGAAAAAGAAATCATTACAGGAATTAGACAATAAAAGAAAGGAGATAATCTTGAAGATAATAGTACGGAAATACCAAAAAATTCATGCCAAGAAGCTCTAAACATGCTTGAGAGCTAGAAATATTTTGACTTCAATAATAAGGTGTCCATGCTGATGGCTTATTATGTACCCGCAAGATAAAAGATGTGGTAACAACTCTAAAACATAAATCATTGTCCTAAACAACTTCAGATAAATATTTTATTTCATTTTAAACATTTAGTGCAACATAGTACGTATATATATTTTTTTGCAATATGTATATAATTATTACTATGTAGTGGCAAGTTCCTTCAGATGGGACCTAGAAAAATTATAATTTATTACAATGTAAAATTTATTCTTTTTTATGACTGGTTCAAGTTGGGACTGGGAGTTTTTATGACTACATGTAGGTTATTCTTATATAGAATATCACTATAGAAAGGTTCTACTATATAATTTTTTTTTTTTTTTTTTTAATACAAATGTATTAATATTATGTGAGATGTTGTATACATGTTAAAGATACCCCCCAAAAAAAAAAAAAAAAAAAATTTCATAGACGAGTAAAATGATGAGTTAAAAAGTTTGTGTGCACTCCTAGTGACCTTAGACAAGTGTTGCCTGACTCCTAAGTACTGAAATATATTATTTATGAACTACGTTGGTTGGTAGTTCAGTTACTTCTGTATGATTCTTGTGATAAGCTTCTTTGATGGGGTGGCTTCCTCTTGTTTTTCTCTAGATTATAATCTTCCTTTCTATTGTGGCGAATGTTTTCTCTGTGAAGTATATGCTATGGTTTACCCTAAGCCACCATCGAGATTCAAACTTATTGCTACTTCTTTTCCTTAACTTAGAACCTTCTCGTCTATTGTCAAAAACTTTTGAGTACCTTAGTGTTAATCTCAGTCAATTGACAATCCCCACCTTTAAAAGAGAATTTAATTGTGTTAAGATTAACAAAGACATTTATGAAAAAAAAAAAATGGCTAAATGCAAAACTACTCTTCTTTTGCACAAAGGATCACAACCCAATGAAGCTTGAATAATTACGTCTTGCTCTTCAATCCCTTTGGAATCATCATGCCAATAACAAAAAGGTACTATCATATTTTCTTCCCTCTAAAGAGGATCAACGTAGACTCTAGGGAGGACGAACATGTACTATTCACACTCTCAACTTTGGATTTGACTTTACAATATTAGTGTTGAATATTAGCATCGGTGTTTATTAATGGAGATGGCTCATGGGGTAAGAACTTGTTACGAAAACTTGCAACGACTAGAGATACCCAATCGACCATGGCGGGACTGGGTAGGCTATGGGTGTGATTATAAATAATCAGCTTAGAATGCATTCGAATATCCACAATGGGAATAGATAAGAGATTTTTAAAGTCGTTTGGCAGGTTAGAACCCAGCCTACGTCTATTGTATCTTATTGCTTGTATCTGAATTACACACAAGATTATTGTAGGAGAAAACACATAATAGCGAGTTGATGCTCTCTCTAAATGGTTCCTTATGCTTGAGTGTATTCAATCCAGGATCCCCCAAAATGGAGGTGGTGCCTCCCTTTTATACACACCGTCTAATAGTGG
Organism: Pistacia integerrima; assembly: GCA_026225825.1. NCBI lineage: Eukaryota > Viridiplantae > Streptophyta > Magnoliopsida > Sapindales > Anacardiaceae > Pistacia > Pistacia integerrima. The sequence goes on from CM047744.1 coordinate 9,491,434, forward strand.
TTGGGAGTTGGTGTTACAAGGTGGATTACACGCATAATCCCTCGTAATCTGGATCTGAGTCAACCTTTACCCATGCTTAAGTCAGAACACCCATGCTTAATACTAATGAGCTTATTGGTTAAGTCCTTTGTTGTGGGCGCAACACGTGGGACAATTCTGATTGCTAGATCTTAGTATGGTTTATATATAGGTGGCACAAATATGACCATCAAAAAATTATGCAAAACATTAACCTCCCAGTTTTTAGAGGTTGGAGCCAGGCTTCAAAAACTCTCCTCTGACCATCTACGCGTCAGATGAAGTGTGAGTTGCGGTGCCTGGTTGTTAAGGCAAGCTTTGGCTATCTTGTCAAACCTGACATCTCCCTGTGATACGTCACATCTGACACCTTTTCGTCTACGTCATTTAGTCACATCTGGGGTCTTTTCGCTTGACCTTTTGATGGCGCAATTAATGGAAATGTGCCTGTGTGCCTTCCCCAAGCGTACAACTGCATTGGAAATGATGGCAATTGGGGAGGCGAGAAAGCGTTTGTATCTTTTCTGCAGGCACAATGAAATGGTGGTAATGATGACAGTTCGGGAATGGTGAACGGTCGGCTTCCCTTTCCGCCTATAAATATGGTCACTTTGGTTTGGGTTGTCATCTTCCATTGTTTTTGTTCTTTATGCTTAGAAAAAGGTTTCTGTAACTCCTTTTGGTTCATCATTTCACTGAGACTTCAAAGTTTATTGTGCAAGGTTTGTCTTCCTCCTTCACTTGGTTTTATCTTCCGTATTGCCTATCACGTTTTTTACTGAAATCTCTCTCTCTCTCTCTCTCTCTCTCTCTCTCTCTATTTTGCAGATGTCGTCGTTCGACAACTTTCTTTCCTAGGGAGGAGACTGGGACTACGACAACGAAAGCCCCCTTCAACTGTCATCAGTGCCTCCATCCGATGAGGCACGAGTCGTGACCTCCTGCTTCTTCCAATCTGCGGTGATAAGGTTACTTCCTAGCTAGCTCGCCCTGATCAGGCTAGACCTTCATCCACCGTTCCTCTTGACGGGTTGCGCCCCAATCAACAAGAGGTTGGCACTTCAAAGGGCGTTGATGATTGGGAAAAGGCCTTGATGATTGACTTCTCTGAAAGTAAGAGGACAAGGACAAGGAGGAGGGACCTTTGAGCCTCTATTGAGAGGGTCATGCGTAAGGGCAAGCCTTGGAATCCTGAGGGTGAGGTGAAGACTCTTTTACAAGCAATAGGGGAGTTCGCGGATCATCTTTACATTCCGTTGGGCAGTCTCCTCTGCGTCCCTAGGTCAACCTGGGACAAATACAAGAGGCTTGATCGGGCCACCCTGCTAAGAAAAGCGGTCGTGGACTTGACCTAGGTTTGCTCTCTTCCTTAAGTTTGTTGCGCTTTTTTATCCGAGTATTCGCAATGCTGACGATCACGTTTATTCTCCTGTAGCTTTTCTCTCTGATGACTTTCCTCTTTCAAGAGGCCTACCCTGACTTCTTGGTCCAAGGCACAATCTCCAAATGACTTTAGAGGTTCGAAGAGGAGCTAGGGAGGCTAAGGGAGGTTGCAGCTTCAAACCGGGTCGATTCCAACAGGGAGTTGGCAGCGATGCGTCATGCTCTGTATGTAAAGGACAGACAAATTATTGTCCTTTGGTGTGCTGTCGTAGGCAACCAAGATTAAAAACCTTCCTAACTTAACTACTGAACTGTAAATAGGGTAAGCAAGGGTCGATCCCACGAAGAGTGTCTAGCCGAATTTAATATTATGTGAACAAGGCTGGGGGTTTTTTTTAGTAAAAACAGAAAACAATTTCAGGAAAACAACAATTCAAATTAATCAATCAACCAAAATAACAAACCTTGGTCTAGGTCAACATCCACCATCGGAATCTTACAACTGATCAACTATACAAAAATAAATCAATTCTTGTTTTGAATATTCACCGTTGGAACTATTTTCCTATCTCTCCTTAATTGTAATTAATTAAGAAATAAGCGATCTTAATTAATCTTACCACTAAACAACCCTAGACAAGCGCTCAAGATTTAATCTAGTGGCAGCCTTAAGAATTAGAGAAATCGATGAAGCTAAACAACACAAACTCAAGCGGTTGTATTTAATTTAGTTGAGTGTTCTTCTTAAGATTACTAATTCTTGACGGAACAAATTAATAACCCTAATTGCTTCACAAGTTAGAGGGATCAAACAATTACGGATTTGATATCTAACTTAGCAGTAGATTGCAACAATTAATAAACTAGTAGGCCTCCTAGTAATTAAACGAAACAATCATAAAATTAGGCACAGAAGAACATCCAATACTCAAACATGAAAATTGAACACTAAGAAAAATAGATTAGATCTCACAGTTTATTGATTCCGAGGCTTCCGTTTCCTTCGACCAAGTTATAAAAATTAGCCACTCATGGCCATCACGAAAATTCAAAGGAAAAACGAAAATCCACCCAAGAGAGAAGAGAGAGGCGTGTGTGATATGTGTCGTAATCCCTAATCTGATCTCCCTTTTAAAAATATCTAAATTCTAATTCTAATTCTACTCAATCTCCTCAAAATATTCTAATATCCTAAAGTAACATTTATCCTAATCTGATTAATTGGAAATAAAATAAAGTCATAATAAAATAGGAAAGTGGTGTGTCCAGCTGTAATTTTCTGCAATAGGTCTTCAAATCTTCCAATAAAAATCTGCCTATTTGAATTGCATGACAAGGCAGAATGATCTAGAACGTCCAGTGCAGATGCATCAACTTCAATCTCGATTACAATCTTGATGCAGTGAGTATCTCTCCAAACTCAAAACATGAACGTTGTATATCTCTTTCTTAGTGTTCCACAGCATTTTGAATCATCTCAATCGGAGCTCAGATGAGAGAGTTATGCCCAGATTACGAAGCAGTGTTGAAACTGTTCGAATTCACCTAATTAGTTCCGTTTTGCAATTAACACCTCCATTTGCTTCCTAAATCAAAATAAAGTAATAATGAGTACAATTAGGCAACAAATACGTATAAAAGACTAAACATTAAGGGGGGTAAATATGATATTTTGCATTCTCATCATCCTTATGCGTGAGATGGGCACATGATGTGTGATTTCAAATGTATATTAGCAAGTGCATTAATCGCATCAAGTAATAAAGTAATAAAGTGATAAAGTAAAGTATCGTTCCTATGAGGATAACATATTAATTACTGTCTTCTCTAGTTAATACTAATTGAAGCAGGAAAAACTAAATTAATGGAATATTAGCAAAGCTTGCAAATTAACAAAATATAAACAATTGACAATGAAATTAAAACAAAACCCAATATTCACATGAATCAAACAATGATAAAAACTCTAGGGTGTTTGATTTCACCAAGATACTCCAACCCAATACACAGATTCTATTACCTAAGCTCCTAATTCCTTGATTGAAAACCAAATTCCCTAAGTTGTTTGGCACTCCTTCTCAAGTTATGCCATCCCACTTATTCCTATTAACCTTCCAAACCCATAAATTAAAGTTTAATAGTTCAAAATCTATTAAGCTTTGCGGAATTCTATCTAGGTCTCATAGGTCACGTTTATCTATCTCTAGTTTTCGCACAACCTATGGTGTGTATTACAAGAAGCATAAATCATGAATTACTTCTCAATTTTATCATGAACACACAGAATTTGAATGGTGGCCAAGCATCCAAAGACAATAAGCATAGAAATAAATACTCAATCAATGAAATTAGAGCTAAAAGTAAATTAAATCATATGTATTGAATCTTTGTATCAAGGCTAAATCAAAACCCTAGATAAAGAATTAGTTCAACATAGAAAATGAAATAAAACTATATAAACAAGACAAAATTGAGTTCATTATAGAAACAAGAATAAAGAGTGAAGAGGTCTTTTCCAAATTGGTTGATTCTTCAATTATTCTTCTCCTCTCCACATTTCTTGCCTCCAAAATGAGTGAACTCCTTTCTAAAATCATTTTTGTTCCTTTATATAACCTTTCCAATTTTGGGTAAAACCCTAGCAGCCTAAAATGATTTGTTTTATTTTTTATCCTGAGCGGCACAATTTCACCACAACAAAGCTTTTTCTTCGCCGCAGCAAAGTTCAAGTAGTACTCAAAATTCCAAGGAGTGCTTCACCACAACGAAGGAAAATACTTGTCACAACGAACTTAAGCCTGTGTGGAAAATTTATGAAAATGTCGTTTGCTTGCCTCTGAACTTGAATCGTCATTCCTTTGGTCTTCATTCTAATCAAGTCTTCAAAAGCATTTCTATTCAGCCTCGAAACTTCTCAAATCTTCTCAAATCTTCTAATTCTATATATTTTTCTAAAGCCCAAAATGCATGAGAAATATCCTAAATCCTATTGAAATTCGATGCAAAATCACTATAAAAAATAGGATTATCAAATACCCCCAAACTTAAGATTTGCTCATCCTCAAGCAAAAAGAAATATAACTTAAAAACAAAGAAAGATACCAAAATTGAATCAAATTGCAAGCCATAAAAATTGTTAACGGACATTATTTAAGGAAAAATACCCAATATTCCAAAAAGTCAAGTTTGTAAATTAACTTTATTCCTCTATCAGCTTCCCAAGTAAGTAATTGATAATCCTATTTTTCATAGTGTGTTTGCATCATATTGCAATAGGATTTAGGATATTTCTCATACATTTTGAGCTTTAATGAATAGTAATTCCTTGTATTTTCACTTTGTAGTCATTGATGATATTCGAAGCAAAAATGGCAATTTTAAGCTTATCAACTTAGAAAAGGATTTGAAATTAGAAGATTTGAGAGGTTCTAAGGTTGAATGGAAGTGTTCTTAAAGACTTGTTTGGAAGGAAGACCAAAGAAATGAAGATTCAAATTCAGAAGCTAGCAAAAGTGCACTTTTATCATTTTTCAAGAAAAGCTTGATTTCATTGCAGAGAAAAAGCTTTTGGAATTACGGGCATTTGGGTTTCGCCGCGGTGAAACTGCATTTTTTGAGAAAAATTTAATAGCATCGTTTTGGGTTGCTAGGGTTTCACCCAAAAAGGGAAACACTAAATAAGGAACGAAAAAGGGAAATTTAAGGAGTTCACTCACTTGGGAGGCAAGGGAATGTGAGGAAAAGAAGACAAGAAATCCCATGTAGTTCACTTGTTCATTTGTCAAGAAGGAGAACGAAATTTAGAAATCAAGGAGTGTCTATTTGAAATTTGGAGACTCAAGTTGGTCAGTTATCTGAACAATTGACGAAAAGATCTCAAGGTGCATTGCCAAGTACAATAGTCACAAATCCAAAAGAGCAAGTTAATGCAATAACCTTAAGGAGTGGCACAGTTTTGGATGAACCTCGACAAAGAGAAGCAATTAAAGTTGAAGAGAAAGTCATAGAATGAGCTAATGATGAGTTGCAAGAAGAGAGGGCACTAATGAGAAAGAAGGAAGAGAAGTCATCGTATCCTGAGATTCCACCGGAGCCTACACATCATATTCTGCTAGTTCCATTTCCTCAAAGGTTGAAGAAACAAAATTAGGATAAGAGTTTTCTTAAATTTCTTGATGTTTTTAAGAAACTTCATATTAATATTCTTTCTGCAAATGCATTACAGCAAAACCCACGCTATGCAAAATTCATGAAGGAAATTTTGTCAAAAAAGAGGAAACTAGATGAGGAAGAAATGGTCATGCTTACAGAGGAGTGCAGTGTGATTCTTCAAAGGAAATTGCCACCAAAACTCAAAGATCCAAGTAGTTTCACTATTCCCTGCACTATAAGAAGTGTCCAATTTTATAGGGTTTGTGTGGTTTGGGTGCAAGTGTTAAACTTATGCCTTTCTCTATTTTCAGGAAGTTTGAGATTGGAGAAGTAAAGCCTACGATGATGTGCTTGTAGTTGGTAGATAAATCAATTAAGTATCCTTGGGGCATTATTGAAAATGTTTTAGTTAAGGTGATAAGTTTATCTTCCTTGGCTATTTTGTAGTGCTTGATATGGAAGAGGATAAGGAAATTCCTCTTATTCTAGGATGACCATTCCTTGCCATTGGAAGAATGTTGATTGATGTTTAACAAGGAAAGCTCATTATGAGTGTGCAAGATGAACAAGTCACATTTAATGTGTTTGAGGATATGAAGAGTCTATGGGAGTTGAATTCTTGTTTTAAGGTTGACATTGTGGATACAAAGAAGATTAAAGATGAAAAACCTAAGTTGAAAGTGGATGTAATACACTTGGGTGAGTTAGGTGTACTTGCAAGTAATTCGCAATCGATGCCGGAGAACAAGTCTAATCATAAGTTGATTTGGTCGAATTCTCATTGCAACCTTGCACACGAGAGGTGCAAATTCCAAAATAGTGCTTATGGGAAAGCCAAATTATTCGAAGGAAAGACTAAGAAGTGGAAATGGGTAGCTAAGAATCCCACAAAGGATACATGTGAAGATCATCTTTTAATGAAGCCTTGGGTGAAGGAAAATGGTCGGGTTGTGATTCACCCGGATTGTTCGAATTGACGAAGGACATTGGGAAAGTCAAGCTACCAGCTCTAACTAAAGCGCTTCTTGGGAGGCAACCCAAGTGTTTTTAGTTTAGATTATTTTTTTTAAGTGTTTGTATGTAATAACTTGTGTGTTTCTTTTGTGGTTTCAGGAAGTGAGTTGAAAAGAAAGAGAAATTGGAAAATTCCAATTTCGTCGCAGCGAAAAACTCTATGATCTAAAAGCAATAAATGGAAATCCAGTTCAACCATAGTGAAAATTTTTCTTGCCGTAGTGAAACTGGGAAATTTTTCAAAGATTAAGCGAATTTCTAGATTCGCTATGGCTAAAATGTTTTCTCACCACGACGAAACTAGAAACTATATAAAGGGTTGCAAAGTTGTAAACCCATTTCTGCAAACCCCTCTCTCTCAAACTTGAGTCCTCTCAACTCCTATTCAAATTTAAGCCAATTTTTAACCAAAATATTACTCTCTTATGACTTCTTGTTTTGCAAGATTGAAGTCGATTTTTGCAAAAAAATTTGGGTTTTTGCAATTCGTGGGGAAATTCAATCAATCAAGGGCTTATCTAGCTTGGATTGTTAGTAAGTACGAGTTCTCTTTAAATTAATTCAATTATCACTGCCGATTTGTGGAAAAATTGCTTGGATTCGTTGAAATTAGGATTTTTATGCATTAGAGTGATTGTGGGGAAGTTTTGAAGTGAGTTTGGAATTATTTATTATCGAATAGTGTTGGGTTTTGGTTTATTTGCTTTGTTGGTTGACTTGGTTGTGTTTTGGAAATGGTTGAACCATTGTGACTTGTGGCGATAAAATTTTAAGTGGAGTTGAAGAGATAGTGGAATTGTTGTGTTGTTTAGTGATATTGTGTGTTGTGAATGTTGTCGTGTTGATTGTGGAGTGATTGAAGTTGTATTGCGGGATATTTTTGGTGTGTAATTGAAATTGGAGTGTGTTTAAAATGTAGTTTTGAATTTTTGGAAATCTTTGTATGGCTCCAATGAAGCATCAATCAACAAAGAAGAGGAAAGTAGGAGGTAAAAGTAGTAAAGGTAAGGAAAAGTTAAATGATGATCACTTTAGGAGTGATAATGTGAAAAAGAATTATGAGAATGATGTTAAGAAGCAACGAGGCTTTTTTGAAGAACAGGGAATGGATTTTGGAGACTATCCTGGGTTGGTGATAGAATTCGAGCTTTGGGATATAGAGAATTCTACAAGGAGCCCAACCATACAACAATGTCAACGTTGGTAAAAGAATTTTACGCTAACTTCCCTGAGTGTCAAAATGGCAAAGTTTATGTGAGGGGTGTTCAGGTTCCATGTAATGCCAATGTGATCAATGAATATTATGGGTTGGAGAATGTGGAAAATGATGAGTATGTAGATTTCTTGCATAATGGTGACTATGATGAAGCGATTCAAAGAATAATCAAGCTAAGAAATACTTGGCAGATTACTAAGAATGGGAGAAAAAAGTTTCCTGGCACCAGCTTAAACATTGACACTCACATTTGGAAATATTTTGTGTGTTCAAGGATGATTATGATCACTCATTATAGTTCAATTTATAGTAACAAGGCAGTCTTGCTCTACTCCATCTAGACAATGAAGAAAATGAATATAGGGAAGATAATTTTGAGTAATATGATGCATGCAGCAGGATGGGTAAGAGCCAATTATCCCTTCCCTCATCTCATTACTGCTCTGTGTACCAAGGTAGGCGTCTAGATCCATCCAGATGAGATCCAAATCTAGCTAGCACCTATCCTGAATATGAAGTACATGTAGAATGTAACACCCACTTTGAGGTACGTCTTTGATTTATGTTTATTTTGCCCTTAATGTGGTTATTTGGTGCTTGGTTAAGTTTGTATGTTGATATGGTTGTGTGGATGCCTTGATTTTGGTGAAGACTTGGCGAATTTTGGAAATGCAGACTTCGCCGAGGCAAAGAAGACACTTTGCTGCGAAGATATAGCTTCTGTAATTTTTCACCGAGAAGAAGGGTCGGCTGATTTTTCTTGTGAAGTTTCTAAAGAATTTTCCATAAGGGTGAAGTAACCATTCTACCCCTAATTAGTAGGAAAAGTGGGGAGTGAAATGTAAGAAAATTTCATGGAGAATGCTTTGGAGTGGGGGTGAATTGGTAAAGAATGAAAGGACAAGGATGGAATTTTCAAGAAAGTGTAACGGTAAAATGGGAAAGAATGTTTAATTACATGAGTTATTAAGGGTTCAAGCACATAAACCTTCTCATTTGCTTTATCCCACAGGCCACCTTTACCCCCAATTCTCTCATCTTTCCATCAATTTTCCAAGGTTGATTTGAGGGCTTTTGGTTGGATTTTTACAAGGATTTGATCCTAAGCATCAAGAGATAAGGATTCTTACTCTAGATATGAGATTAATTTATGACGTATGGAATTCTTATGAAGCTTATGCTTAGGGTTTAAAAACAAGAACTAGTCCCACAAAGATAAAGAGTTTCTTGTGGAATTACTCAAGCCAAAGGTAAGTACATCCAACTTAAGTTATGATTTAAGCAATCAACTAATTTGATATGCATGTATGTGCTTATGAGTTCTTTGATTGGTGAGAATGTGATTATTGATGAGTAAATGTCTCTTGATGAGTAGATTTGAGCTATGAGAAGTAGAGTTGAGATTGTGGTGACCAAGTGAAGTTTGGTTGCACGTAGAAAGAAATTGAGTAGAATATTTGAAGTGTTTTTCTTGGCCATGTTTAGATTTATTATGGAGGAGTTTTGCTCCATGAATGGATGGTTTAAGAAAGAAGTAGAGATTTACCAAAGATAGACTTAAAGTATGCATGCATGATGTTTGATGAAATGCCTAAGAGAAGCTTGTGCATAAGTATAGAAACTTATTTTGTGCAACATTGCATAATTACACTTAAGAAAGAAACATAAGCATGAGCCACCCATATGCATATACTTACATATGCATGAGAACTTAATGAAAGAATAAAGAATTTATAAAAACAAAGTGAAAGAAAGAAAAACACTAAAGAAGAGAAAAGAATAAGTTGTTGTGATGGGGAACCCGTGGATGATAAGAAGAATTTCCCACATACACGCCGCCTTAAGTGAGCGGCATAAGAAGAAGAAGAATTTGTACGACCTGTAAGAGTGTATGTGGATGAGGGTTGTACCAAGAAGAATTCCTACATGCACGCCACCTTAATTGAGTGGCCTAAGAAGAAAGAAAGAATTTGTATAGTCCGTAAGAGTGCATGTAGATGAGGACTGTACTCACTCACACGGCCAGGGTTCCAAATCCATGCATCAACCGAGTCCGATCGGCAAAGAATAAGAAAGAATGTGAAAGAATGAGAAAGCTTGAGCTAACAAGAAAAGAAAGAAAAGAAAAGAAGAGCTTAAGCAAGCAAGAAAAGAAGAAGCAAGAATAAGAAATAGAAAGAAAATAAAAGAAACAGAAGAAGAAATAGAAAAGAAAATGCATTTCTGTGCATTCTGCATGTGCATTGTATTCATGCATATTACCATGATTTCCATCATGGTTAGTGAGAATAGAAATAAAAGATTAGAAAGAAAGAGAAGAACAATAAGAACTAGAAACAATGAAAGAAAAGAGAAAGAACAAGGAAAGAACGGAGAAGAGAAGGAATAAAGTAAGGAAAGAACCAAAGAATAAGTTGCGGGAATAAAGGAGTAGAAGATTTACTTATTGAGCATTTTTGTGCTCACCCCGTTGTTTTTCCATGTTTTGCAGGAAATAGGTGAGAAGCGGTCGGATGGATGTCGGAAAGTGGAGAGTAATGGCATCACTGTCCGTCATTGCTAAAGTTGTTTTTGTATATGTAAAGAATTATATGTTTAGTAAAGAAAAATTTTGGGCCCAATTACTTTTTATTTAATAAGCATGTATGTTTTTCATACTATATTTTCTAAGTATAGTAGTAGAAAGAAGCTATTACATAGAAGCTCAACAGAGATGCCTCAAGGAATCTAGCAGCCCCCCAAGCATCCTCCTCCTCCATAACAACATCAACCAAGGAACAAGTGTAGAAATTGACCCAATACATGAAGCATATGATGCACAACTAGCAATGGATAGGTTGTTAACTGAACACAATGTTCAAGATGCAACGTCAATAATGCATTTTCAATGGCATGGACATGGCACCATTCCAATGGCAAGAATTTGAAGTTGTTCCACTCGAAGCTGCCGGTGATGATGAAGACGAGGAAGAAGAGGACGAGGAAGATTTCAAGGACACCATGGAAGACTGACCTCCTGAAGCCCCATTTTGTTGAACTTTAATTTTTATTTTCTTTTCAATTTAAGAACTTTAAGTATGGATTTATTTTATGTCTGTACTTTTGATTTGGAAGTTTGAACTTGGATATCATGTTTTTGAGTTTAATAAGCCCTATTTAAATCTTTGTTGTGTCCTGACATTTTTGTGCACCATTAGTTGTCTCGTTTTGATAGAATTTTATGATGATGAAAACGACAAATAGATGTCATGTGTTCACATTAAGGTTGCACTTCAAGGATTAGATATGGGGCATTTTTGAACCAATTTTTCTTTTCTCTATTCCTTATCCGTTCATGCATGACATTGAGGACAATGTCATTTGAAGTTTGGGGGCAGGGAAAAACAAAAAAAAAAAAATGTTTTTTTTATTTGAATTTTATTCGTTTTGTTGTGTTTCATGTGTTAGAGTAGGTTGCTTTAGAGCCAATGAATTATTATAGAATTGACTCTTTGTAATAATATTTATTAATAAATAAAAGGCGTTTTCTACTATATCATGTAAATCATAATTGTATGTATTGATATATGCCCTTAGGATGGTAAAACATGACGAGGATATCAAGTGTTTAAATCTTGATAGTGAGAACCATATGATCACATATGGTGGCCATTCTAGAAATGTTTGTAGCCCCAGTATTATTCTGACTAAGGACACAGATAATACGGCATGACTATCATAGTGCTGAACAACCCTGTTGAAAGGCAGTGACTGATCTCACTTGTCAAGGTTGTTTGCCGACAACTTGGTGCAACTCATAGGGTGCTTGCTATAGGCAAGTTCACTAGACAGACCCACCAGAGGATTCCGCATGGATGGTAACCCCATTATCTATGGAATAAATCCTCTAACGAATGGTGGTGCGTGTGATCCTTAGACTTGAGATCACCAAGGTGCCTTGTGCACCGATTGGTGTAGTTTGACACTAGCCTAACGTAGTTTTATTTAGAGCTATCAATACGATAGTGATTGGCTGCATCGAGGAGTGTATCAAGATTATGGTGGATCGACAAAGGATTCATCACTCCCAGGTACGGGAGAAGTTATCTCGTAGCGCAATTCAGTGAATGGCAAAGGACACTAAAGCTATGACCACAATGGGATTGAGTTGTTGCTCAATCCAATTTATTATTCCAGTCATTGGTCCAGTAACTAAATACAAAGATATCGAGGATATCTAAGGTTGACACTATTTCTGTACCTCAGCCTCGATGAGATAACAGATGATGAAAGGATTTGATTACATGGTGACCATATCGTTGATAGATAGTTATTTCGCTGAATCCGAATCTATCAGGTGGCCATGATGCCTTGCTATGGGTTAATCTTGGTCTGCATATAGTGAGACGATTGATTGGTGTCAATCGCGATACTACTCACTACGATATGATAAGGAGCCTATGGGTCACGCACTTAGAAGACAATTTAAGGATGGTGACTTTTTGGAAGGGTATATTTGTCTTTTAGATGAATGGGCATATTGGTCATTTTGCTGTGTAATTAAATTTACCGAGGTTGTAGCTTATGTCCAATTCTATTATTGGAGTAATTTAGCAAAATTATAAATTTAATTATTAGAGTTAATATTAATATTTAACTAAATAATTAAGTTGGGTTAATATGCAATTCTACCTAATGTTTGGGTTGATGCTAATCTTGAGGGGTGGAATGAATATTTTACTTTATTATATAAGTAAATAAAAATTAGGTTTATTCAACCTAATTTTTCATTGTGGCCGTGGAGAGTTTTTGAAGAGAATTTTTTTCTCTTCTTTTCTCTACACTCATTCTTCCAAACACTTGATTCCTTAAAGCCAAGAATTAATTCTAGCCAAATTAATTCTTGGTCATTGGCGTACTATCTTCGTGTGGACGACGTGAGTTCAATTACATCCTCGAATCGGTAGCGAAACACATTCAGAGACATTGACAGAGCCTCCAATCGCAGGTATAATCGAATCCTTGTATGAATTTATGTTATTTCAATTTGAGCATGAAAAATATATACACATCAGACCATGATCTTGGCAAAATCAGAGTAATCGATGGACGAAATTAATTGTTTTTCTGCTGCCATTGTTCGTCGATTACTTAAAATGGTATCAGAGCCTAGGGTTTTGATTATATATATTTTAATTATATCGTTATGATTGATTAACTAAATTAATTGCTAGAAATTATATGTTTAGATTTTTCAATTTGTTAAATTGCTTAAATTGATTAATGTATAAACTGGTTTGTTGATGGATTCGTATTGGATTGATTTGGATTAATGCATGCATGAACAATATTCAAGAATTGCGATTTGTGCCGTGACGTTGAGCTTTGTAAGCCTGGAATGCGTAAACATGCTGCGACGAAATAAAACTTCGCTGCAATGTGAAAGCATCGTAAAATCGTGCAATGCACATTTGGGCCGCGGTGTAATAAAAATAAGCTGTGGCGTGAAAACAACGAAGTAGTGTGTCAAATCGTAAAATTGCATGATCTTGCCGTGGTGTAATAAAACTACGCCACAGCGCAAATGCGTCGTTAGAGTGCAAGTTGCTCGATTTGCGCCACGGTGAAATAAAACTTCGCTGCGGCACATATTCGTTCTTGCGCCACACCGTGGAATAATAAAACTATGCCATAGCATGAATGCTACTATAGCATTTTTTATAATGCTGAACCAATGCGTAATTTTGCAAATTCAAGAGTGCAATTTTATAAATCAACCCACCCAATTCAAAATTGATTGTTTTAAATGTATGCAATAATTCTTGTTTGAAAATTTGCATGGTGCTCGGTACATGAGCCTTAGACTTATGGTGAATGTTTTGCAATATATTTTTTGGGTATGTATGATTGTAAATATTTTAAATAGGGCCTACGTGCCTTGTCTTTCTCCTCCCTTCTCGATATACATTCTCTTTTCATCTTATTCCCCTCGAATGTAACTCGAGGTTTGTAAATTTATTGATGTAAAATTAGTGTAGAATTAATTTCACTGTAAATTTATTATGATGTATTTTGTAATATACTTGAAGATGGAGTAAGGACAAAGCGATCATAGTTGAAGACTCAAGATATTTATTACAGGATCCTTAGGTGACCCACCGATTCCTCTAGGCTCGAGGAAATCGGTTTTAGTTAGGCCATGTATCGGCATGTTTCCTTAAATGCTTAGAATGCATGCTAAAGGTGTATGTTATGACTATAACATGCTAATAAAGATAAAACCGGTGAGACGTAAAATAAAACCCTCAAATAAAGTGTATTAAGTCATATGTATGCCTTCCATCACCATGGGTTTAATCAAACCATTGTTTGTCGGAACCTTGTTCCCTAAAGTGAAGGGTACACTTCTACTAGTAAGAGGTTAAATTTCATCAGAGTTTTCCTTAATGGTGATAAGTCAACTTAAATGATATGTTTTGCTTGTTCGCCAAAGCGAAGGTTGATAAGCATGTCGTAGGCATAGTAGAAAAGTACACTTGTTGTGTGTACGTGGCGACATATAGTGTCCACTCTACCGATACTAAAATCACACTTGAGGACGATGGCTTCGGCCATTGAATTGTGTGATTGGTTTGTTGACTTGTTTCACATTTGAGGTTGGTAGTGGGAGCTATCAACTAGTGTGGATTAAGTTTATTGGCCTACCTAATCAACCCATTTTGGCTTGTTCGCCAAAGCGAAGGTTTGAAATGGTCTAGATGGGATCTCAATCCACTAGGAAAGCCAAAGGGCTTTCCTGAGTTAATAGTGAGGGCTATTGGCTTGAGAAAAATAGTAGGAGCGATTATTTAATAAAAGGCCTTATTAAATAATGATAATAAACATTGTAATAATGTTTGCTTATTCTGTACTTGTAGATTCACTTAAAAATGAGCAATATGATCCCATCATCACTGCGACAAATCATCGAATTGGGAAACAAATAAAATGGTGAGAATTTCGTTTACTAGTGTAGAAGTATAAACAATATACTTCAATCAAGCGATAGACTAAACACCATTGAGCAGGCTTTGTCACCAGAGCCTACTGATAGTTCTATCCATCAGAATGAGTATGTATATATGAAGCATACTCATGACACAAAAGCAGGAATGACTAGATACATTATGCTTGCATCAATGACACCATTACTACGATAACAGTGCTAGAATATAGACTTAGCTTCTATTCTTTATTCTCTCTAGAGAAATGAGAAGCATATGGTGTCTCAGTCACTGTTCAAATGCAAGATGGAAGAGGGTACCAAAATTGGCGATCATATACTCAAGTTGACCGAGTATATGAACAAGCTTGAGATTTTGGGATGTAGACTTAATGGGGGTTTAGCAATAGACCTAACATTACAGTCTTTGCCAGATTCTTACTCTCAATTTGTCTATAACTTTATTGAGGATGATAAGAAAAATACCATTTTCGAGCTTCTGGATATATTGAAGGCTACTAAGTAAGGCATGAAAATGTCAGAAACATTGACGATGGTTGAAGCTAATTCAAGTAAGAAGGAAAAGGCTCAGAAGTCATTGAAAGAAATTGTTGTAGATAGGAAGGGCCTTTGTCCTCACTGTAGGAATCCCGACCATTGTAGGAAACATTGCAAGGCCTTCCCAGCAAAAAGGAAGAATTTTACTTCTTCACTAGGTATGTTCTTGATTGAGATTAACTTCTCCCATCAACATCTTGGGTCATTGACATAGGATGCTATACTCACATTTGTTCTAATGTGCAGGGACTAGGGCAAAGTAGATTGCTCACCGAGGGAGAGGTGGACCTACCAGTTGGAAATTGAGCATGTGATGTTGCATAAGATGTAGGATCTTATTGTCAAATTTTTGCTTACGAGATTTTTACTTGGAACTTGTGGATTATTATGATTTTCTTTCAGTTTGTAGAAATAATATTTCTGTGTCCACTTTAGACAAATGAGAATATTACTTTACTAATGGATTGTTGTCTTTTAGTATAAATAATATTCTTTGTAGAACTGTTTCATAATAATATATTCTTAAAATAGACAGTAAAGATATTCTTAGAATAACAACTATGTCGAGTGTGGCAAGTTGAGTTAAACATACCTGAAAGAATGTGGGACAATATCAAAACTCACCTCTCCGTATACGCCCTAGCATAATAGGTTTGTCTAAGAGGAGGAATAGGACCTTACTTGACATGGTTAGGTCCATGATGAGTTTTAGTAATCTACCTGCATCACTATGGGGTTATGCCCTAGAGGCTGCGACTCACGTACTAAATAGTGTGCTGTCAAAGTCTATAGATAAGACTCCGTATGAACTATGGAGTGGGCGAAAGCCCAACTTGTCTTATCTAAGGATTTTGGGTTATGAAGCTTATGTCAAGAAATTGACTTCGAACAAGCTAGGCCTAAAATCTAATAAATGTATATTTTTGGGGTATCCTAAGAAGACCAAAGGATACTATTTCTACCATCCAGAAAAGCACAAAATTTTTGTCACTCGTACTGGCGTCTTCTTAAAAAAAAGGAATTTTTTCTACAAAGTACTAGTGGAAGGAAAGTAGAACTCGATGAAGTTCTAGAACCACAAGATACATTTGACGAAGGATAGGAAGATGTGCTACAAGAAGTGGTTGAACATCATGAGGAGGTTACTCCACAATCTGTGGATCTAAGTGAACCACCTCAAGTAGCATAGGAGCCACGTAGGTCTGGAAGAGTACGCCATGAGCCCGAGAGATATGGTTTTCTCGTGACTCAACATGGTGACATACTGGTCTACCAAGACAATGAACCCATAGCCTATGATGACTTTATATCATATCTAGATTCTTTTAAATGGATTGAAGCCATGAAATATGAGATGGACTCCATGTACCAAAACCAAGTATGGTCTCTGGTGGATCCACCTAAAGGGGTAAAACATATAGGGTGTAAATGGGTCTTTAAGAAGAAGACTGACATGGATAGCAAGGTGCATACCCATAAGGCATGATTGGTTGCCAAAGGTTTCAAACAAATTCATGGTATTGACTATGATGAAACCTTTTTGCTGGTTGCCATGATTAAATCCAAATGGATTATGCTTGCGATTATTGCATATCATGACTACGAGATTTGGCAAATGGATGTCAAAATGGCTTTCTTGAACGAAAACCTTGAAGTCGATGTGTATATCACACAACCCAATGGTTTTCTTTTTGATGGACAAGCTAATAAGATATGCAAGTTGTAGAGGTCCATTTATGGACTCAAGCAAGCTTCAAAGAGCTGGAACATTTGTTTTGATGAAGCCGTAATAGAATTCGGTTTTATCAAGAACAAAGATAAGCCCTATATTACAAGAAAGTAAGTGGAAGCTCAATGGCATTCTTAGTGTTGTATGTCGATCACATACTTCTAATCAGGAAAGATATACCGAACTTGCAGTCGGTAAAGTGCTTCTCCATGAAGGTTTTAGGAGAATCAGCCTACATCCTTAGAATAAAGATCTACTGAGATAGATTGTATAGGCTGCTTGGCCTAAGTTAGAGTACATATATAGACAAGGTACTGAAGAGGTTTAGTATGGAAGAATCCAAGAAGGGATTTCTTCCAATGCTACATGGTGTCTATCTCTATAAGGATTTGTGTCCTAAAACACACAATGAGAGAGATAGAATGAAGAGGATCCTATATGCGTCAGTAATTAGATCCATCATGTGTGCCATGTTGTATGCTTGGATTGATGTCTCATGTGCATTAAGCACTTATAGTAGATATCAATCAGATTCAAGTGAGCGATGTCATGTTGTATACTTAAACTGATGTCTCATGTGCATTAAGCACTAGTAATAAATATCAATCGGATCCAAGTGAGCAATGTCATGTCGTGTATTCAGATTGATGTCTTATGTGCATTAAGAACTTGTAAAAGATATCAATCGAATCCAAGTAAGCGACACTGGATAGGTATCAAGGACATTCTTAAGTACCTAAAAAGGACTAAGGATATGTTCTTGGTTTATGGAGGGGAAGATGAGCTCACTGTAAGAGGATACAGTGATGCTAGTTTCCAAACGGATAAAGATGAGTTTTACTTGCAATCCATGTTTGTATTTTGTCTCAATAGAGCTGTAGTGAGCTAGAAGAGCTCGAAGCAAAGTGCTGCAGGAGATTCTACAACGATGCTAAGTATATCGCATTGTCTAATGCAATCGTGTAGGCGATTTGGATCATGAAGTTCATTATTGAACTTGATGTGGTTCCAAGCATTGTTGATCTAGTAAAGTTCTACTATGACAACATGGAGCCATTATTGTGGCTAAGGAACCATGGTCTCACCAGTGATCCAAACACTTACTTAGATGATTCAATATGATCTAAGAAATCGATAAGAAAGGGGATGTGCAGATTTACAGAGTACTTACTAACCCACTGTCGTAGTTTCTGTTGCAACAGAAGCATGATGGGCGCTTAGGGTCATTCGATGTTAAATACATGAATGATTAGCTATAGTGCAAGTGGGAGATTGTTAGAGTAGGTGCCCTAGAGCCAATCAATTATTGTAGAATTGACTCTTTGTAATAATCATTATTAATCAATAAAAGGTGTTTTCTACTATATCATGTAAATCATAATTGTATGTATTGATATATGCCCTTAGGATGGTAGAACCATGACGAGGGTATCAAGTGTTTCAAATCTTGATAGTGAGAACCCTATAATCACATATGGTGGCCATTCTACTATTGTCCGTAGCCCTAGTATTACTCTGACCAAGGACACAGATAATACGGTAAGGCTATCATAGTGTTGAACGACCTTCTTGAAAGGCAGTGACTGATCTCACTTATTAAGGTTGTTTGCCGACAACCTGGTGCAACACATGGGTGCTTGCTGTAGGCAAGTTCACTGGACAGACCCACTAGAGGATTCCATATGGATGGTAACCCCAGTGTCTATGGAATAAATCCTCTAACGAATGATGGTACATGTAATCCTTAGATTGTAAGTAAATGATCGGATTTGCGCAGCAGAAAATCAGAGTTTTAAAAACAAATTGATCAATTACTCAAACCCAAAAATCCGGGCATCGATTATATTGTTTGCATATATTATAAAATCTGTATAATATCAAATTAATAGAAAATCCATACAAGGATTCAGATTCACTTACGTACGTTTAGAGGCTCCTTCAAAAGTCTTTGATTCGATTTCGCTTTCGATTCAATGTACAACTGCGCAAACATTGATCCACATAAAGACAATCCGAAGAGCCAACCATTGTTTTGCTAGAACAACAAGATGGCTTCAAGAATCAAGAAGAAAGAATTTTCTTCTCCACTCAATGAAGAAGAACATGGGAGGGAGAGTGGGGTAGGTGGCTTGGGTTTTGTGAATGAATAATATTATGTGTTTTTAATTTTAAGTTGCACTTATATAGTGCAACAATTAAAAACCCTATTCCACTTAGGAATAGCCATGGACTCCAACCCTAATCCACCCTTGCAACCAAACACCCCATTAATGGTATTTTAAATTTAATTAATTATTATTATAATTAAAATTAATTAATATATAAAAAATATATTAACATTTAATTAATAATAATAATCCATTTAAATATATGCGCACATATATTTAAATATAATCTCACTAATTTTAATTTTAATATTAAAATTAAATGCAGGCAACAACCTTAGAAACTGTGAGATTACCAAAATACCCTTTCGTCCTAAAAGACGAAAATTCCCTTTCACAAATTGATTCTTAAATTATCTTTTAAGTGTGTGACCCGTAGGCTCCTTATCATATCAGTCATGAGTAGTATCATGATTAACACCAATTAATCGACTCACTACACAGACCAAGATTGGCTCTTAGCAAGGTATCATGGCCACCCAATAAATTCAGATTCAGTAAAATAGCTACCTATCAACAATATGGTTACCTTGCAATCAAATCCTTTCATCATACGTTATCTCATCGAGGTTGAGGTACAGAAATAGTGTCAACCTCAGTTATTCTCAATATCTTTGGATTCAGTTACTGAACCAATGACCGGATTAATAATTGGATTGAGTAACAACTCAATCCCACTGTGACCACAGCTTTAGTGTCATTTCCATTTACTGAATTGCATAGTGAAATAACTTATCCTGTACTCGAGAGTGATGAATCCTTTTTTGATCCACCATAGTCTTGATACACTCTCGATGCAGCCAATCACTACCTTATTGATAGGTCTGTATAAAACTACGTTGGGCTAGTGTCAAACTACACCAATCGGTGCATAAGACGCTCCGGTGATCTCAAGTCTAAGGATCATATGCACCACCTTTCGTTAGAGGATTTATTCCATAGACGCTGGGGTTACCATCCACATGGAATCCTCTGGTGGGTCTGTCCAGTGAACTTGCCTACAGCAAACACCCATGTGTTGCACCAGGTTGTCGACAAACAACCTTGACAATTGAGATCAGTCATTGTTTTTTGACAGGGTCATTCAACACTATGATAGTCTTACCATATTATCTGTGTCCTTGGTCAGAATAATACTGGGGCTACAGACATTTCTAGAATGGCCACCATATGTGATTATAGGGTTTTCACTATTAAGATTTGAAACATTTGATACCCTCGTCATGGTTCTACCATCCTAAGGACACAAATCAATACACACAATTATGATTTACATGATACAGAAGAATATGCATGCCTTTTATTGATACATAAACATTATTACAAAGAGTCAATTCTACAATAATTGATTGGCTCTAGGGCACCTACTCTAACAATCTCCTACTTGCATTATAGCCAATCACTCATGTATTTAACATCGAATGACCCTAAGTGCCATCATGCTTCTGCTGCAATAGAAACTTCGACAGTGGGTTAGTTAGGTATTCTACAAATCTGCACATCCCCTTTCTGATCAATTTCTTAGATAAGATTGAATCAACTAAGTAAGTGTTTGGATCACTGGTAAGACCGTGGTTCCTTAGCCATAATAATGGCTCCATGTTGTCGTAGTAGAACTTTAATGGATTAGCAATGCTTGGAACCACATCAAGTTCAATAATGAACTTCTTAATCCAAACTGCCTACATGACTGCATCAGATAATGCGAAATACTTAGCATTAGTTGTAGAATCTGCCGCAATACTTTGCTTCGAGTTCTTCTAGCTCACTACAACTCTATTGAGACAAAATACAAATCTGGATTGCAATAAAAAATTATCTTTATCCATTTGGAAACTAGCATAACTGTATCCTCTTACAGTGAACTCATCTTCCCCTGCATAAACCAAGAACATATCCTTAGTCCTTTTTAGGTACTTAAGGATGTCCATGATACCCATCTAGTGTTACTTACTTGGATCCGATTGATATCTTCTACAAGTGTTTAATGCACATGAGACATCAATATGAGTACACAACATAACGTCGCTCACTTGGGTCCGATTGATATCTACTACAAGTGCTTAATGCACATGAGACATCAATCTAAGCTTACAATATGGCATCACTCACTTGGATTCGATTGATATCTACTATAAGTGCTTAATGCACATGAGACATCAATCTGAGCATACAACTTGGCATCCATGATGGATCCAATTTATGACGCATATGAGATCCTCTTCATTCGATCTCTCTCATCATGTGTTTTAGGACACATATCCTTAGAGAGATAGACACCATGTGACATCAGAAGAAATCTCTTCGTAGAATCTTCCATACTAAATCTCTTTAGTACCTTTTCTATGTATTTAATCTGACTTAGGCCAAGCAACCTACCAGATATAGGCTGCTTCTCCTAAGTCCTTCATGGAGAAGCACTTGGGTAACCTAGTCTTTACCGACTGCAAGTTCGGTATGTCATTCCCGATAAAGTATGTCGTCAACATACAACACCAAGAATGCCACTGCGCTCCCATATACCTTCTTGTAAACACGAGGCTCATCTTTGTTCTTGATAAAACTGAATTCTTTTACAGCTTTATCAAAAGGAATGTTCCAGCTCCTTGAAGCTTGCTTGAGTCCATGAATGGACCTTTGTAACTTGCATATCTTATCAGCTTGTCCATTAAGAAAGAAACCATTGGGTTGTGTCATATACACATCCTCTTCAAGGTTTCCGTTCAAGAAAGTCGTTTTGACATCCATTTGCCACATCTCATAATCATGATATGCAACAATCGCAAGCATAATCCGGATGGATTTAATCATGGCAATTAGCGAAAAGGTTTCCTTATAATCAATACCATGAATTTGTTTGAAACCTTTGGTAACCAGTTGTGCTTTATAAGTGTGCACCTTGCCATCCGTGTCAGTCTTCTTCTTGAGGACCCATTTACACTCTATGGGTGCTACCCCTTCAGGTGGTTCCACCAGAGACCATACTTGGTTCTGGTACATGGAGTCCATCTCAGATTTCATGGTTTTGAGCCATTTAACGAAATTTGGATCCGATATAGCGTCTTCGTAGGTTCTAGGTTCATTGACTTGGTAGACAAGTACGTCACCATGTTGAGTCACGAGATAACCGTATCTCTCAGGCTCATAGTGTACTCTCCCAAATCTAAGTAGAATTCCTTTACTAGGAAGACACCTAGTACGAGCAACAAAAAATTTGTGCTCTTCTGGATGGTAGAAATAATATCCTTTGGTCTCTTTAGGATACCCCACAAATATACATTTGTAGGATTTTGGGTCCAACTTGTTCAAAGTCAATTTCTTGACATAAGCTTTGCAACCCCAAATCTTTAGATAAGACAAATTGGGCTTTCACTCATTCCATAGTTTTGGAGTCTTGTTTCAGATTTTGACCGCACATGGTTCAAAATGTGAGCTTCAGTCTCTAGGGCATAACCCCAGAATGATACAAGTAAATCACTAAAACTCATCATGGACCTAACCATGTCAAGTAAGGTCCTATTCCTCCCTTCAAACACTCCATTGTGTTGGGGTGTATACGGAGGGGTGAGTTGTGATACTATCCCACATTCCTTCAGGTATTCAGAAAACCCTGAGCTTAAGTATTCACCTCCTCGATCTGACTGAAGAGCTTTAATACTTTGGCCAAATATATTCAGTACTTCATTCCTAAATCTTTGAACTTATCAAAGACTTTAGATTTATGTCTCATGAGGTTGACATAACCATATCGACTGAAATCATCAGTAAATGTGATGAAGTAGGAATATCTACCTTTGGTTTCAACTCTTAGTGGACCACGTACATCACTATGGATGATGTCTAACAATTCAGTAGCCCTTTCACTTTGTCTTGTGAAAGGTGACTTGGTCATCTTGCCTAAAAGGCATGACTCGCATATCTCAAATGACTGGAAGTCAAAAGGGTCCAAAACCCCATCCCTTTGAAGTTTTGCAATGCAGGTCTGATTAACATAACCTAATCTACAATCCCAGAGGTATGTATGGTTTTGTTCGCTATGTTTAGCTTTCTTAGTTTCAACGTTGAGAATATCCTTATTGTTCAAATCAAGAACATATAATCCGTTATATAACCTTGCAATTCCAAATAGAATACCATTCAAACTAAAGGGCAACAATCCATTAGAAATCTCAAAACGATATCTTATATTATCCAAAGCAGATACTGAAATAATGTTTCTAGAAATCGTAGGTACAAAATAACAGTCTTTGAGTTCTAATAATAAGCTCGAAGGCAAAGACAAACAATAAGTCCCTACAGCTAATGCAACATGTGCTCTATTTCCAACTCGTAGGTCCACTTCTCCCTTGGCGAGCAATCTACTTTGCCTTAGTCTCTACACATCAGTACAAATGTGAGTACCACATCCTGTGTCAATGACCCAAGAAGTTGAAGGAGAGACGTTAATCTCAATCATTAACATACCTGAAGTTGAAGCATCTGACTTCTTCTTGTTTGCGAGGAAAGCCTTGCATTGCTTCCTCCAGTGGCCAGGCTTACCACAATAGAAGTAGACTACCTTCCAACCTTTCCCAACGCCACCCGCAGGCTTGAGAGCATATGATTTTGGACAGGAACACTGTTCACGGTTACTGTTCACCATCTACTATTCATCGTCTACTGTTCACGGTTATTGTTCACCGTCTACTGTTCACGTGATTTTTCATCAATCGATCCAAAGTAGGATCGCACTCACGGAAGTCCATACAAAGATAATCCATAGAACCCTTGATTATTTTGCTAGAACAATCAAGGGCTTTAAGAATCAAGAAAGAAGACCAAGAAAAGTTTTCTTCTTGAGAGAGAGAGAGAGATAGGGTGACTAGGGTTTTAATTGAATGAATAATTCTCTTATATTTTAATTTTAAGTTGCACTTATATAGTGCAACAATTAAAACCCTATTCCACTTAGGAATAGCTATGGGCTCCAACCCTAGTTTACCCCGCAACCAAACACACCCTTTATGGTATTTTAATTAATTAATTATTATTATAATTAAACTCAATTAATATATAATAATATATTAATATTTAATTAATAATAATAATTCATTTAAATATATATAGAGATATATTTAAATATAATCTCACTAATTTAATTTTAATATTAAAATTAAATACAAGCAACAACCTCAGCAAATTTAATTACATTGTGAAATTAACAAAATACCATTTCGTCCTAAAAAACGAAAATACCCATCTCACAAATTGATTCTTAAATTATCTTCTAAGTGTGTGACCCGTAGGCTGCTCATCATATCGGCAGTGTGCAGTATCGCGATTAACACCAATTAATCGTCTCACTACATATAGTCCAAGATTGGCCCTTAGCAAGGCATCATGGCCACCTGATAGATTCGAATCCAGCGAAACCGCAGGCTGTCAACGGTATAGTTACCGTGCAATCAAATCATTTCATCAACTGTTATCTCATCGAGACTGAGGTACAGAAATAGTGTCAACTTCAGATATCCTCGACATGTTTGTATTCAGTTACTGGACCAATGACAGGAATATTAAATTAGATTGAGCATCAACTCAATCTCACTGTGACCACAGATTCAATATCATTGCCATTTACTGAATTACCCAGTGAGATAACTTCTCCCGTACCCAAGAGTGATGAATCCTTTGTTGATCCACCATAGTCTCGATACACTTCTCAATGTAGCCAATCACTACCGTATTGATAGCTTTAAATAGAACTACGTTGGGCTAGTGTCAAACTACACCAATTGGTGCACAAGGTGCTTCGATGATCTCAAGTCTAAGGATCACATGCATCACCATCCGTTAGAGGATTTATTCTATAGACACTAGGGTTACCATCCATATGGAATCCTCTGGTGGGTCTGTCCAGTGAACTTTCCTCTAGCAAGCACCCATGCGTTGCACCAGGTTGTCGACAAACAACCTTGACAATTGAGATCAGTCACTGCCTTTCGACAGGGTCGTTCAACACTATGATAGGCTTACCGTATTATCTATGTCCTTGGTCAGAATAATACTGGGGCTACAGACGTTTCTAGAATGGTCACCATATGTGATCATAGGGTTCTCACTATCAAGATTTGAAACACTTGATATCCTCGTCACGGTTCTACCATCCTAAGGACATATATCATTACATACACGATATAGAAGAATATGCCTTTTATTGATAAATAAAAATTTATTACATAGTCAATTTTAAAATAATTGATTGGCTCTAGGGCACCTACTCTAACATCCATCTCATATTTCATGGCTTCTAGCCATTTAATTGAATCTGGATCTAATATAGCTTCTTCGTAGGTTCTTGGTTCATTGTCTTGGTAGACCATTATGCTTTCTAGCCATGGCGTTCATTGTAGCTAAAAGTATGAATTTGTGTAGCTAAATGGTTTAGCTACAAATGCAATGTTTTGTAGCTTATCGTAGTTAGAAGTGGCGCAGCTAAAAGTTAGCCATATAACTTTTTGCTTACGTAGCTAACAGTTTATATTTTTTTCTATGGATGAGATTAATATGTAACTAAAAAACTTAAATGTTTTTGCCATAACAATAATAAGCTTGTAGCAAAAGCTTCGCCTTTATAGCCATGGAGAATAATTTGTATAGCTATGTTTGCATTTTAGCTACACAAATATAAATTTATAACTAAATCTTGAAAATTCCTGCTACAAAAATAATATCCATAGCAAATATATTAACCTTTTAGCTACATGACCACTAAAATCGTAACTAAATAAAAAGATTATTTGCCACATATATAGTGAATTCGTAGCTAAATATTAAATTTTTGGCTACAGAAATATAGAAGTCATAGCTATATATGAAAAGATATTGCTATGGACATAGTGTGTTAATAGCTAATACTGAAATTACTTGCTATGAATACTTTTGATTTATAACTAAATATTATAATTATTTGCTATGGACATATTGATGTCATATCTATATATGAAATTCAGTTGCTATGGACATAGTCTGTTAATAGCTAAATATTGAAATAACTTGCTATGAATACTTTTAATTTGTAGCTAAATATTATAATTATTTGCAATGGAACAAATAATTTATATAAAAAATTAATAACTTATTGCTTCGATTAAAATTAACTGTAACAAATATTGCTATAATTAACAAATTTAATAATAATTACAAATTTATAGCAATTATTTTATATTAAATGGATAATATGACATCATATGACAATTTCTAATGTGAAAAATTAAACATTAATAAAGTCATTTCCAACCAAATAATTGCCTACTCATAAAATCCTTCATCCTAGTAATTTAAAATGTTATCAACTAATTTGTTTACAAAATATGAATCGTCAATGTCATAACAATCTTTCCTATTTAAGAATTTCCACCAACCTTTCCACCAACCTGCAATATCAAATTTGAAAAAAAAAAATTAGATTAATCATATAGATTAATGTAATATTGCATATCACTTTATGATTAATGTAAAAGAAAAATGGCTTTCATAGTATATATGCTGTTTTCAAAATAACTTACAATTTCATCCAAAGGGATTTGGTTATTTGTTGAAGATTGTTGACCTTGAGTTGTAAGCATCATCATGAACTTCTCTTCCCATCGTCTATTCATCCCCTCCATTTGCCTTTTTACTTCTAATTTCTCATTTGCTCCCCTCCTTGCCTCCTCCATCCTTTCATCTGCTTCCTTCCTAGTTGTTTGTACTTGTTTCATAAGTTATGCTTTAGTTGGTCTACTTCCAAAATATTAAGTAATACTTTTTCCTGGACCATAAGCATGCAAATAGTAATTCTTCTCTGGACCAAGGACCTCTTCAAATATTTCATCATCATTCAATAAGATTTGTCCTTCTACTTATTTTTTAATCGATCAAACTGTGACAGCAAAACAAATTTATGGTATTAGCTTGGATGTGTGTGCATAATAAAAAATCAAGAAGTAGTTAAAGAGAATACAAAGCTATTACAATAATGTCTTCTATACCGGATTAAACTAGCTTATCTTTCTTTCTTTTGCGAGATTCTATCCAAACTTCAACACGAGAAGGAGTATATCAATTTTTCTTTTGCTGTCATAATAAAAGCTATGAACATATTAATTAAAAAATAATGAGTGTGAATTATTAAACTTAATCTCATATTTGAAAGCAAATTCATACCATTTGATGTCTGACTCGAGCATAACTTTTAGTTAATGTGTAAGGAGGCATAGACCACTTTGATCTATTTGTCTTATTCTTGTTACTCATTTCCTATATAATAATAAAATAAGCAATAATATTTATATCTTATAATTACATAGTAATTATGCTAAAATGTAACTTAAATAGATGAATATTAAATAAACTAATAAACAGTTATAATCATGAGTGTACATGATAGCCATAACAATGAATTGTTTTGGTGATCAGGAAAGTATTAAAAAATAAATTACTAAATGATGTTTACCAATATAATCAGTTGCTCTTTCTGGCTGTATAAGAGAATGGTGATTATTACATGACTTCTCAATACTATTTGTAGTAGATTGCACCTTATTAAGTTATGCTTCATGAGGAGTTTTTGTATATCCTGAGAGATACTATCGACAGGTGCACTCTTGTTGTTAGTGGGCTTAGTTTTTTTTTTTTTTTTTCCTTTAACTAAACCTCCATGCCTGCTTAGGTTGTTGGTATTCCAAAAAGGTATTATTTACAATAAAATAAATCATTGAGTTATAAAAAAAATTGAAAAAAAAGACATTATTAAGCTATGATCATAATATTTCATAGAATATGAGTTACATTATGATATCGACAACATATGTTACATTATGATAAAGTAGTCTTAAGTTAAAATTTCAGTAGTTTTAACTTCATGCCCTTAAAGGGAACTGTGGGGTTAAGGTATTAAAGACATTATGCTAATGGACGTAACAGGAATTTGAGATAGGTGTGACAATGCAAACAACAATATTTTTTTTTTTAAAACAATAATTAATAAAAATTAAGATGTTAATATTCATTTAAATAGTTATTTATACTTTTAGTAATGTGTTTTGTATTTTGAAAGCATTATCATGATAATTTTCAATAATATTTTTTTTCCTTTGTATACAATATTAGATTTTACTTGTACCAAATAATCTTCTTCAACATGTACTTCTAGATACAATAAGATGACATTTTAGAAATAATTAAATCTTAAGATCTGTACACTAGACCAAGCACACCACACCCCCTCAACAAATCAACCCGCCCCGACTAGAACCCCACGCCACCAACCAAGCAAGACCCCCATCCAACCTTCACCCACAAACAGACAGCCAACCAGCAGCACGACCTGCAAATAACCAAAGACAAACCTGCTCACCACAGCCCAAAACAACAGCAGAAGCAGACTTTGCGCATACCACACCCTACAACAGACCAAGACCACCAAACACCAAGAGCCCCACGCCACCAACTAAACACCAATAGCCCCACGCCACCAACCAAACAGAACCCCACTAAGCAGAAAATCAACCAGAGCACAAAAAAGTAAAAACAACCTAAGCTATGAAATCTAGTTATTATTATTATTATCATTATTTTATATTTATAAAGAAAGAAATTGGAATTACAAGCAATGTTACAATTTCAGATGGAGAAATTCATTCCATCCTTCAGAAATCATTTATTCGCTTCGCCACAACATATTCTTACCTACCATACAAGCCCATTCAACTTCCCAACTTAATTTGAAGAAGAAAATGATTATCATATCAAGATTATCTCATAGAATTTCGAATTAAAGCCCTAAATTTTCACTGGATATTAAAATATGAAAAAAAGTAAAGCAAACTGTGATAGGAAACGATCAAGTTATGGCAGCAGAAAACAAAAACATAAACAACATGGATCATTCCTTAGAACCAAGATCAGGGCACAAATATACAGTTTATATAACATATATTAGAATCTGCAAAAAAATCAGTTTAAAGTTAATAAACCATACCCACGTTTGGAGGCTCCTCCAACTTTAACTCTGAATGGGTTTCGCTACCGATCCAAGGATAGAATCAAACAACCTTTAGTCCACATGAAGATAATCCCAAGGAACTAAAGAGGGATTTGCTAGATCCTCTTTAGCCTTAAGAACCAAGAACAAAAATCAAAATGAAACTTTGATTCAATCAAGTGTGAAGTGGCGTGAATGAGAGAAAGGGGGCTGAAATTTTTCTTGGAAATGATTGAATGAATTAATTATTTAATTCACAAAGTGTTGCACTTTTATAGTGCACACTTTGCTCTATTCCATCATGGAATAGGCTTGGGTACCAACCTAAACACCCCTTGTATCCAAACAACCCCATTTAGATATTTTAATTTTAATTTTAATTATCATTATCTCAATTCAATTAATATATATATATATTAATATTAACAGTTAACAATAATGATAATTTATTTAAATATATGCGAACACATATTTAAACGTAATCTCACTTATTTAATTTTAATATCAAATTAAATAAAGGCTACGACCTCAGCAAATTTAACTACACTGTGAGATTACCAAAATACCTTTTTGCCTAAAAAGACAAAAACACCCTTCTTATAAACTGGTTCTTAAATTATCTTCTATGTGTGTGACCCGTAGGCTCCTTATCATACAGGCAGTGTGTAGTATCGCAAGATTAACACCAATTAATCGTCTCACTACACATAGACCAAGATTGGCCCCTAGCAAGGCATCATGGCCACCTGATAGATTCAGATTCAGCGAAGTAGCTACCTATCAACGGCATGGTTACCGTACAATCCAATTCTTTCATCATTCGTTATCTCGACGAGACCGAGGCATAGAAATAGTGTCAACCTCGGTTACTCTCGATATTATGTATTCAGTTACTAGACCAATGACCTGAATTATAAACTGGATAGAGCAACAACTCAATCCCACTGTGGCCACGGTTTTAGTGTCGTTGCCATTTACTGAATTGCGCCGTGAGATAACTCCCCCCGTATCCGGGAGTGATGAATTGTAATGACTCTCTCTCTAGCTAGTATACACGTAAAATAAACAGTAAAACTCACTAAATATATATATTACAAAAATATACATATAGATGAGTATAAAATAATGGGCCCAATTTTTCTTTATATATACAAAACTATACATAGTGTAAATAAATTCTCAAGAAGCTCAACAGTGTTGCCCGACCCTTCCGCATCTTGACATTCCAAGTGACTGCAACTCATCTACTACCTGCAAAAACATTGAAAACAACGGGGTGAGCACTAATTGCTCAGTAAGTAAACCAGCTATGCTACCCTTCTATCTCCGTTGCTCATATTCTGAATTCTTTTCTTACATCACACTTCTCTCCTCTTCTCTGCTTTTTTCTATTCTTTCTCTGTTCTTTCTCTATTCTGTTTATGTTCTATCTCTCTGTTCTTTCTCTATTCTTTCTCTCTTCTTTCTCTATTCTTGTTTCTCACTTACTAACATGTAAGCACAATTGGAGAAACTAATTCTGAATAATATGAATGCCATGATGCATGTGCATAAATGCATAAAGAATGCAATTTCTTTTCTGTTTTCTATTTCTCTTCTTTCTTTCTTTCTATTATGTTCTTTCTTTCTGTTCTTTCTTTCTGTTCTGTTTTGTTCTTTCGTTCTATTCTTTCTTTCTTTCTTTCTTTCTTTCTTTCTTTCTTTCTTCTTTCATTCTTTCTTTTCTTTCTTTCTATGCCGATCGGACTCGGTTGAGGCATGGATTTGGAACCCTGGCCATGTGAGTGGGTACATTCCTCATCTACATGCACTTCTATCGGACTGTACAACTCTTCTTTCTGATTCTGAGGCCGCTCACTAAAGGCGGCATGCATGTAGGTAAATTCTGTTGGTACAGTTCTTATCCATATACACTCCTAACAAATTGTACACTTACTTCTTTCTGATTCTGAGACCGCTCACTGAAGGCGGTGTGTATGTGGAACTATTCTTCTCTGTCACTCACGGGTTCCCCATCGCAACAACCTTCTCTTCTCTTATCTTTTTACAATTAATTATTTTCTTTCTTGTTCTTTATTCTTTACTATTCTGACCCATGTGTATGTGCATGGAACTATGCTCATTCTTTGCTATTCTTTCTAAATGCAAATGTGAGAATGTGAGAATGCATTATGGCATATAAAAATATCATTAGAGAACTAGTATTTTCTACCAACAACATTCCCATACTTGAAATCAATCATAGATTATTAGACTAAAAAATATTTTGAGGTAGTTATTCTGCACATGTCATATTCAAGAAGGCATATCTCGAGTTATACATATCGGATTGCTACGATCTTGGTCTCGTTTTAAAGCTTAGAGATAGGGCTACAACTTTTATGTTTAGGTCTCAACCCAGTTCAATCAGTAAGATACCCAAAAATCACTTAGAAGGTCATGGCTGTGACAGGGCAACCATGGTAACATGTTTTCTCTTAGGATTTTCATCAAACAAATTGCATGCATACTCAAACTCTATTTGGCTACACTTCTACTTCTTTCTCAAGCCATCAATATTTGGAGCAAAACTCCATTAAATCAACACTAAACCTGGTCAGGAAACTACATGCCATAAAGTCTACTCAAACTCTTTCTAAATTCAACCATACTTCCATCAATCACCATATAGGCAAAGTCTACATTCTCATGGCTGAATTTTAATTATCATTAAGTATCAATCTCATCAAAACTTCTCAAAAACATAAGCACATACATACATGTACAAATCCCTACAAACTTACTCAAATTAAACTTAGGGTTAGATTTACTTACCTTGATCTTGGGTAGTTCCACACTAGAAACTCTCTCTTTGGGTAGATCTCCTCTTCTTCTTAAACCCTAAGCATATAACTATGAGAATTCAACACTTTAAAAATTAATCTCACATCATATTGCAAGAACTCTTACCTTTGGATGCTTAGGATTGAATATCTACCAAAATCCAACCAAAAATCCTCTAAATTGCCTTGGAATTTTGATGATGAAAATGAGAGAATTTGGAGATGAAAGTGGCGTGTGAGGGAGTAAAGAATGATAGAGTTTTCAAGAATGAACTCAAAATATCTCATTTATTACTTCTACTTTCCCATTTTGCCCTTGCACTTTCTATGAAATTCCATCTATGTCCTTTAGTCAACTACAATAATGCCCTCATTTTATTAACTTCTCCATGAAATTCTATCTCTTTTCACTCCCCACTTTTTCAACTAATTATGAGTGAAAAGACCATTTTACTCCTAATGAAATTTTAAGGCATTTTCTTCACACTTGTTCAAGATACCTTTAACGAAATTCAACTAAGGGTATTACGGAATACAAAAAGCTACGTACCGCGATGTGGGCGTTACATGAATCCTCTGTCTATCCACCATAGTCTTGATACACTCCTTGATGCAGCTAATCACTACCGTATTGACTGCTAATAGAATTACGTTGGGCTAGTGTCAAACTACACCAATCGATGCACAAGGCGCTCCAGTGATCTCAAGTCTAAGGATCACATGCACCACCATTCGTTAGAGGATTTGTTCCATAGACACTGGGGTTACAATCCATATGGAATCCTCTGGTGGGCGTCTAGTGAACTTGCCTACAGCAAGCACCTAGTGTTGCACCAGGTTGTCACCAAACAACCTTGGCAAGTGAGATCAGGCACTACCTTTCGATAGGGTCGTTCAACACTATGATAGCCTTACCGTATTATCTGTGCCCTTACTTCAGAATAATACTAGGGCTACGGACGTTTCTAGAATGGCCACAATATGTGCGCATAGGGTTCTTACTATCAAGATTTGAAACACTTGATACCCTCGTCACGGTTCTACCATTCTAAGGACATATATCAATACATACAATGATGATTTACGCGAAATATCATAAAATGCCTTTTATTGATCAATGAACATTATTACAAAGAGTCAATTCTACAATAATTGATTGGCTCTAGGGCATTTACTCTAACAATCTCCCACTTGCACTATAGCCAATCATTCATGTATTTAATACCAAATGATCTAGAGTGTCTTTCATGCTTCTACTGCGACAGAGGCTTTGTCAGTGGATCTACGAGATTGTCGCAGTATGCACTTTACTGATCTGTACATCTTTCCTCTCAACTATTTCTCTGATGAGATGGAATTGTCTGAGTATGTGTCTCTACTTCTGATGAGACTGTGGTTCCCTGGCTTGAGCGATTGCTCCATTGTTGTCATAATAGATGTCTATTGGATCAACAATCATGGGAACCACACCAAGTTTAGTGACAAACTTCCTAATCCAGATTGCTTCTTTGGCCGCATATGCTAATGCAATATACTCAACCTTCATTGTAGAGTCCGCTATAGTGCTTTGCTTAGAGCTCTTCCAGCTCACTACACCCCCATTGAGACAAAATACAAACTTTGATTGCGATCGATAATCATCTTTGTCCATTTGAAAACTTGCATCACTGTATCCTCTTACAGTGAGCTCATTTTCCCCCTCTATAAACTAAGAACATATTCTTAGTCCTCTTCAGATACTTAAGAATGTTCTTGACAGCCATCTAGTGACGCTCACCTTGATCCGATTGATATCTACTACAAGTGCTCAAAGCACATGAGACATCAATCTGAGTACATAGCATGGCATACATGATGGATCCAATTGCTGATGCATATGGAATCCTCTTCATCCTATCTCTCTCATCTTGTGTTCTAGGACACATTTCCTTAGAGAGATAAACAACATGTGACATCGGAAGAAATCATTTCTTGGATTCTTCCATACTAAATCTTTTAAGTACTTTGTCAATATATGCACTCTGACTTAGGCCAAGCAACCTACGCGATCTATCACGATAGATCTTTATTCCAAGGATGTAGGCTGCTTCCCCTAAGTCCTTCATGGAGAAACACTTGGATAACTAAGTCTTTACCAACTACAAGTTTAGTATATCATTCCCGATCAAAAGTATGTCATCGACATACAACACTAAGAATGCCACTGCGCTCCCACTCACTATCTTGTAAACAAATGGCTCATCTTCGTTCTTGATAAAACCAAATTCTTTTACGGCTTCATCGAAACGAATGTTCCAGCTCCTTGAAGCTTGCTTAAGTCCATAAATGGATCTTCGTAACTTGTATACCCTATCAGCTTCCCCATCAAGAACAAAACCATTAGGTTGTGTCATATACACATCCTCTTCAAGGTTTCCGTTCAGGAAAGCTATTTTGACATCCATTTTTCAAATCTCATAGTCATGATATGCAGCAATCGCAAGCATAGTTTGGATGGATTTAATCATGGCAACCAGGCGAAAAGGTTTCTTCATAGTCAATACCATGAATTTGTTTGAAACCTTTGGCAACCAGTCGTGCCTTATAAGTATGCACATTGCCATCCATGTCAGGCTTCTTCTTGAAGACCCACTTACACCCTATGAGTTTTACCCCTTCAAGTGGTTCCACCAGAGACCATACTTGGTTATGGTA
Source organism: Pistacia integerrima (assembly GCA_026225825.1). NCBI lineage: Eukaryota > Viridiplantae > Streptophyta > Magnoliopsida > Sapindales > Anacardiaceae > Pistacia > Pistacia integerrima. Next base: position 9,526,152 of record CM047744.1, read on the forward strand.
CATGGAGTCCATCTCATATTTCATGGCTTCAAGCCATTTAATGAAATCTGGATCCGATATAACATCTTCGTAGGTTTTGGGTTCATAATCTTGGTAGACTAGTATGTCACCATGTTGAGTCACGAGATAACCGTATCTCTCGGGCTCATGGCGCACTCTCCCAGATCTACGTAGCTTCTGTGCTACTTGAGGTGGTTCACTTTGATCAAAAGTTTGTGGGGTAAACTTCTCATGATGTTCAACCATTTCTTGTGGCACATTATCCCATCCTTCGTCTGGTATAATTTGTGGTTCTAGAACTTCATCGAGTTCTACTTTTCTCCCACTAGTACTTCTTAGAAAAAATTCCTTTTGTAGGAAGACACTAGAACAAGCAACAAAAATTTGGCGCTCTTTTGGGTGGTAGAAATAGTATCCTTTGGTTTCCTTTGGATACCCCACAAATATACATTTACAGAATTTTGGGCCTAGCTTATTCGAAGTTAATTTCTTAACATAAGTTTCGCAACCCCAAATCCTTAGATAAGACAAGTTGGGCTTTCGACCACTCCATAATTCATATGGAGTCTTATCTACAGACTTTGACGGCACACGGTTCAAAACGTGAGTCGTAGTCTCTAGGGCATAACCCTAGAATGATGCAGGTAGATCACTAAAAATCATCATGAACCTAACCATGTCAAGTAAGGTCCTATTCCTCCTTTCAGATACTCCATTGTGTTAGGGTGTATACAGAGGGGTGAGTTGTGATACTATCCCACATTCCTTCAGGTATTCAGAAAACCCTGAGCTTAAGTATTCACCTCCTCGATCCGACCGAAGAGCTTTAATACTTTTGCCCAACATATTCTGTACTTCATTATTGAATTCTTTGAATTTATCAAAGGCTTCAGATTTGTGTCTTATAAGGTAGACATAATCGTATCTACTGAAATCATCAATAAATGTGATGAAGTATGAATATCCACCTCTGGCTTCAACTGTTAGTAGACCTCATACATCACTATGGATGATGCCTAATAGTTCAGTGGCCCTTTCACCTTGTCTTGTGAAAGGAGACTTGGTCATCTTGCCTAACAAGCATGACTCGCATACCTCAAATGACTGAAAGTCAAAAGGGTCCAAAACTCCATCCCTTTGAAGTTTTGCAATGCGGGTCTTATTAACATAACCCAATCTATAATGCCAGAGATATGTCTAGTTTTGATCGCTATGTTTAGCTTTCTTGGTTTCAACATTGAAAATATCTTTATTGTTTAAATCAAGAACATATAACCCATTATATACCCTTGCAATTCCAAATAGAATACCATTCAAACTAAAAGATAATAATCCATTAGATATCTCAAAATGATACCCTATATTATCCAAAGCGGATACTGAAATAATATTTCTAGAAATAGAAGGTACGTGATAATAGTTATGTAGTTCCAACAACAAGCCCGTAGGCAAAGATAAACAGTAAGTCCCTACAACCAATGCAGCCACATGCGCTCCATTTCCAACTCGTAGGTCCACCTCTCCCTTGGCGAGCACTCTACTCTGCCTTAGTCCCTGCACATCAGTACAAATGTGAGTATCACATCCAGTGTCAATGACCCAAAATTTTGAGGGAGAGAAGTTAATCTCAATCATAAATATACCTGAAGTTGTAGCATCTGACTTCTTCTTGCTTGCAAGGAACGCCTTGCAGTGTTTCCTCCAAAGGGCGGGGTTGCTTACAATAGAAGCAGACTACTTTGCCCTTCCCTATGCCACTCTCAGGCCCAAGAGCAACCTATCTTTTAGGCTTGGACTTGGGTTTGGCCTTGGCCTTACCCTTGGCGTTACCCTTTCCTTTACTGACAACCAGTAAAACAGGCTTGGACTTCTTCAAGTCCTGCTCTACAGTCCTCAGCATGTTCAAAAAGCTTTGATAGGGTTTTCACCATTGTGTTCATATTGAAGTTCATTATGAATGGTGCATAAGAGTCAGGAAAAGATTGCAGAATTAAATCCATTTGTAATTCTGCATCCAACTCAAATCCTAAAGTCTCAAGCCTCTCTATGTGCTCGATCATTTTGAGCACATGAGGACTAACTTGGGCTCCCTCAGTTAGACGACTTCCAAACAGTGCTTTTGACACCTTGTACCTCTCATGTCAAGCATTCCCTTCGAAAAGCTCCTTGAGGTGTAGAATAATGGCAGCAACGTCCATATTCTCATGTTGCTTTTGTAGCACTAGTGTCATTGATGCTAACATCAAGCATTGAACGCCATCAGCATCATCAGGGGAAACTTTTGATAAGTATCCTTTACTTCTGGGTGGCATCAGGGTCAGGCTCACCCATGTATGGCTTTTCAAGGATATACAATTTCTTTTTCGACTTGAGTATAATCTGAAGATTACGATACCAGTCTGAGAAATTGGATCCATCCAACCTGTTTTCTTTCTCGATTATCGATCGTAGGTTCATAACGCTCATTTTGGTGAATATACAATTACAGAAAAGATAAAGTCATTATAAAGTTCATTATTATTTAATATGGTCTTTTTATTAAACGACGCTCCCACTATTTTCCTCAAGTCAATAGCCCTCACTATTAACTCGGGAAAGCTCGTTGGCTTTCCTAGTGGACCGAGATCCCATCTAGCCCATTTCAAACCTTCGCTTTGGCGAACAAGCCAAAATGAGTTGATTAAGCAGGCCAACAAACTTAATCCACACCAGTTGATAGCTTCTACTATCAACCTCAAATGTGAAGAAGCCAACAAGCCAATCACACAATCCAATGGCCCCAACCACCGTCCTGAAGTGTGATTCTCAGTATTAGTAGAGTGGACACTACATGCCACCGCGTACACACAATATGTGTACTTCTCTACTATGCCTATGACGCGTTTATCAACCTTCGCTTTGGCGAACAAACAAAACCATTATTTTAAGTTGACCGATCACCATTAAGGAAAACTCCAATGAATTTTAACCTCCCACTGGTAGAAGTGTACCCTTCGCTTTGCCGAATAGGGTTCCGACGAACAGTGGTTTGATTAAAACTATGGTGATGGAAGACATACGTGACTTAATATTCTTTAATTGAGGGTTTATTATTTAATGTCTCACCAGATTATTATCTTTGTTAGAATGATATTGTTTGGTATGTTATTAAACATTCAACCTTAGCATGCATTCTAAACAAAATATTAAAACGTGCTGGTACATGGCTCAACTAAAACCGATTTCCTTGAGCCTAGAGGAATCGGTATGTCACCTAGGGGTCCTGTAATGAATATCTTGAGTCTTAAAGTACATTAAAAAAACATCATACTAAATTTACAATAAAATTAATCTTAAAGTAATTTTACATCAATAAATTTAGAAACCTCGATTTACATTCGAGGGGAATGAGATGAGAAGAGAATGTACATCGAGAAGGGGAAGGAAGGCAGGACACGCAGACCCTATTTTTAAAACTTACAACCATACATACCCAAAATAATTTAAAACATTCACCATAAGTCATAAGGCTTATGTACCGGGCACCATGCAATATACAAACAAGTAAATGGCATACATTTCAAAAACAATCAATTTTTGAATTGGGTGGATTTATTATTAATTACCTTCTTATAAATGCAGAATGATTATTGGCTTTATAGGTTATTAAAAACTGTAGTTTGGTCCCTTCACGAAAAATACAGATTTGGGACGACAACTTTGTCGCTGCAGCGAAGTTTATTTCGCCGCGGCGAAGCAGACTTCTCTGAAAATTCCAGGAAGAACGTCGCCGCGGCAAAGTTGCTATTTCGCCTCGGCGAAGTCTGGAAATCCCAAAAATGTACAGCTCGCGTTTGTGCAGTTTTTCATGTAATAACACGTATCCAAATCAAATCGAATGCACAAGCATTCGACCAGGATACCAACTAACCAATTTATCAATTGAATCACTCATTCAAAAGCAGATTTTGCAGATCTAACAAAAATAACATGTTATCAACCAAATACATGTTATAAATTATACAATGAACTGTAAAATTTGGTACCCATGGCTCTGATACCACTATTAGGAAACGATCAAGTTATGGTAGCGGAAAACAAAAACATAAACAACATGGATTGTTCCTTAGAACCAAGATCAGGGCACAAATATACAGTTTATAAAACATATATTAGAATTTGCAGAAAAATCAGTTTAAAGTTAAGAAACCATACCCACATTTGGAGGCTCCTCCAACTTTAACTCTAAATGGGTTTCGCTACCGATCCAAGGGTAGAATCGAATCACCGTTAGTCCACACAAAGATAATCCCAAGGAACTAAAGAGGGATTTGCTAGATCCTCTTTAGCCTTAAGAACCAAGAACTAAAAATCAAAATGAAACTTTGATTCACTCAAGTGTGAAGTGGCGTGGATGAGAGAATGGGGGTTGAAATTTTTCTTGGAAATGATTGAATGAATGAATTATTTAATTCATAAAGTGTTGCACTTATATAGTGCACACTTTGCCCCATTCCATCATGGAATAGGCTTGGGCACCACCCCAAACACCGCTTGTATCCAAACAGCCCCATTTAGATATTTTAATTTTAATTATCATTATCTCAATTCAATTCAATTAATATATATATATATACATACATACATACATACACACACACACACACACACACACACACACACGCACACATATATAACATTTAACAATAATGATAATTTATTTAAATATATGCAAACGCATATTTAAACGTAATCTCACTTATTTAATTTTAATATCAAATTAAATAAGGGCTAAGACCTCAAAAAATTTAATTGCACTGTGAGATTACCAAAATACCCTTTTGCCTAAAAAGATGAAAACACCCTTCTTATAAACTGGTTCTTAAATTATCTTCTATGTGTGTGACCCGTAGGCTCCTTATCATATCGACAATGTGTAGTATTGTGATTAACACCAATTAATCGTCTCACTACATATAGACCAAGATTGGCCCCTAGCAAGGCATCATGGCCACCCGATAGATTCAGATTCAGTGAAGCAGCTACCTGTCAACGATATGGTTACCGTACAATCCAATTCATTCATCATTCGTTATCTCGACGAGACTGAGGCATAGAAATAGTGTCAACCTCGGTTACTCTCGATATTATGTATTCAGTTACTAAACCAATGACCTGAATTATAAACCGAATACAACAACTTAATCCCACTATGGCCACAGTTTTAGTGTCATTCCCATTTACTGAATTGCGCCGTGAGATAACTCCCTCCGTACCTGGGAGTGATGAATCCTCTGTTTATCCACCATAGTCTTGATGTACTCCTTGATGTAGCTAATCACTACCGTATTGACAGTTTGAATAGAACTGCGTTGGGCTAGTGTCAAACTACACCAATCGCTCCAGTGATCTCAAGTCTAAGGATCACATGCACCACCATTCGTTAGGGAAAACTCCAATGAACTTTAACCTCCCACTGGTAGAAGTGTACCCTTCACTTTGGCGAACAAGGTTCTGACGAACAGTGGTTTGATTAAACCCATGGTGATGGAAGGCATACATATGACTTAATATACTTTATTTGAGGGTTTTTATTTTATGTCTCACTAGATTATTATCTTTGTTAGAATGACATTTATTGGCATATTATTGAACATTTAACCTTAGCATGCATTCTAAACAAAAATATAAATATGCTGGTACATGGCCTAACTGAAAACCGATTTCCTCGAGCCTAGAAGAATTGGTGGGTCACCTAGGGGTCCTATAATAAATATCTTGAGTCTTCAAGTATGATTGCCTTGTCCTTGCTCCATCTTCAAGTACATTACAAAAATATTATACTAAATTTACAATGAAAATTAACCTCAAACTAATTTTACATCAATAAATTTAGAAACCTCGATTTACATTCGAGGGGAATGAGTTGAGAAGATAATTTACATCGGGAAGGGGAAGAAAGGCAAGACATGCAGGCCCTATTTTAAAATTACAACCATACATACCTAAAAATATTTTAGAACATTCACCATAGGTCTTAAGGCTCATGTATCGACACCATGCAATATTCAAACAAGTACATTGCATACATTAAAAAACAATCAATTTTTGAATTGGGTGGGTGAATTATCAATTACCCTCTGACAATTTACAAATCTACATTTGGTCCAAAAGTTTTAAAACTTTTCACTTTGGCCCCTACGTACTCGAAAGTATGCTTGCCGTGGCAATGGGTTATATCGTCGTGGCATGCATTGGTTATTGTCACACATGCGTATGATGTGCTATCGCCGCGGCAATGTGTTATATCGCTGCAATGAGCTCTCATTTTCGTTAACGCCTTCTTTGTACCACGATTGCCACAGTGATGGGTTATATCACCACTACGAGCACTGGTATTCAATTAGCAATCACGCTAAAGAACAATCGTCACAGCGGGCGTGCACTGATCTGTAACATATCAGTTCAACCAGCAACAAAAAAAGGCCAAACGGAATCTAATCATCAGATGTCAACAAAAATTCAGATCTCAATATACCAATCTTGCAAATCATCAATAAATTAAATTAATCAAGTATATTGATTTCTTAAAACATGCTCTCAAGGCAGAATATATACAGATTTAACAAAGCAACATGTTATCAATCAAATACATGTTATCAAACATACATTAAACTGTAAAATCTGGCACCCTAGGCTTTGATACCACTATAAAGAAATGATCTAACCCATGGCAGCGGAAAACAAAAACAAAGCAATGATCAATTCCTTTTTAAGCTAAGATCAGGGTACAGATATTACAGATAATATGTTAAATAAAAAATCTGCAGTAATATGATCAATCAGAGTAAAGATTAGAGTTCATACGCACATTTGGAGGCTCCTTCAAACTTGTCTCCAATTGGGTTTGCTACCGATTCAAAATAGAATCAAACCAGTGGTAATCGACACGAAGATAACCTGAAGAGCTAAAGAGGGATTTGCTAGATCCTCTTTAGCTTTAAGAACCAAATCAAAAATCAAAGAGACTTTGATTCAATGACCAAGGGTGGCGTGAGATGTAGAGAGAAAGGAGGCTGTTTTCTTTTAATAAAATATGAATTCTCTCTTTAAAATCACAAAACACATGCACTTATATAGTGCATGTGAAACCCTATTCCAATGAGGGATAGGCTTGGGCTCCAACCCAAACAACTCCTCTGTTCAAACACTCCCAATCATGATATGTTATTTTAATTATTATTATTCCAATTAAACTCAATTAATATTTTTATAAAATATATTAACAATTAATAATAATAATAATAATTCATTTAAATATATGTGTACATATATTTAAATATAATCTCACTTATTTAATTTTAATGTCAAATTAACTACAAGCAACAACCTCAGCAAATTTAATTGCACTGTGAGATTACCAAAATACCCTTTCGCCCTAAAAGACAAAAACGCCCCGTGCATAAACTGATTATTAAATTATCTTCTATGTGTGTAACCTATAGGCTCCCCATCATACCGACAGTCAGTAGTATTGCGATTAACATCAATTAATCCACTAGGTTTACTTTACAATTTAACTACAAAGTCAAAGATTAAGCCTCAGTTACCAAAACACCCCTGTTTTGCAGCACTTCAATCTCTACCCTTTAGTTAAACAACGTACAACCATAGTGAGCTTACAAGAACACACAACCAACTCAGTCAGCCTTGAGCTTCTCTCAAAGACTAGAAACGAAGATGTACTTTGGTGGAAGAAGCTCAACAGGCTTCATACATCAGCTATGAACAACACATTGTGAGCTGGGACGCATTGTGGGTACTTTCAAGGAGGTATTTTAAAGTTTTACCTAAGCATAGAAACCTGACAAAAACAAAGTAAAAATTCAGAGAATTTTCAGTGTACTTTTCAGAGAGGTATCAGGCTTAACAAAAATTGCATTGGAGAAGAGTTTAGATAACAAAACAGATGACCAATGCAAGGAAAGGTGGCAAAAAAAACCTTTTTGGATTCACCTTATAAAAGTTTATTTCAATATCGAGATGCCACCTATCAAAGAGAATAAAACTTTCAAGCACATTGAATATGAAATTGACAAGTGTTATGGATCATTTTAGAAGCATAACACGTGTTACCCATATACATCTATCAAATACAAAGTGATCACTCTGACTCAGAGGTGCTCACCTGATATAGCATATAATTAACATAAGAGAAGGTGGTCGCTTTAAACACGAGGTGGTCATAGTGGAAGTTTAAACAAAATGATTATGCCAAGACAAGGTTAGGAGATCATACCAGGAATGAGAGTTACCACCCTAGGTTCATAAGTTGAAAAAAAACTTACATACTTAATGAAAAAATCCTACCGAACATGGTCATTTAGCTCCTATACATATATGGTCTCCATGTTCATACGTGTAATAATCTAAACTCTCTCCACTATTACTTATGAATTATCATTCTAGTAGTGTCTAACTGAAGCGTTGAAGCGTCAAGAGTGCGCCAACCTGAATTGACGTCAACCATATCAAAATCATATAAGGCTATATAGAATTCTTACAATATCTTCAAGTAGTTTATTAAGGTTATTAAAGTATAATAGTTATTTTTTATTGTTATTTATTATGTTTCTGACCAAATCAGAAAATTAAGCCACACGAGCTATACATAAATCTTATTAAGGTAGTAGGAGGGTTTTCGTTATGCATAATTAGATAATATTAACCTCATTTATCCTAATATATAGTTTTGATTCATGATGTCAGTTTCTTCAAGTAATTCCATCCATATGTTAATAATTTTTTAGTGTTTTGTTTCCTATCATTAAGGAGAACCGCAATAAGTAGCTTATAAATAAGGCCGTATATATCATTTTTTTCAGTGTAAGTTTTATACTCCTTACACTAAAAGAAATGGAGAAATTTTCGCCAAGCCAGCTCTTTTGGTGGTTGCTGTCTTGCTTACTGCATCATGTTCGTCTCCCCCTCTCTCTCTCTCTTCCATGCATTATGTTTATATTACCGAGACTTACAGTGCCAATAATATAAACATGTTTGCATAATATATGGGATTTATCTAATTTTCGTCTAGTGAGATGCTTTAGTATTAAACTCATTCACTATATTTAGAAAGCACTAAAATATCTTACAAGGAGTTTTTTTTATAATTTTGTAAGGGGGTGTTTAATATTCTCAAAGAAGTTTTTGATATTTTTAGGGATTTTGTATAATTTCATGAGAGTTTTTAATGCTTTCTAAACGAAGCGGTTGAATTAATACTTAACGATCTCACATAGGGAAAAATAAAATGAACCTTATGTATCTTTGTGTGTGTGTGTGTGTGTCATCTTTCAATTAATAAGTTAATTTGGATTTACAGATGTAGCATTTGTTGATGAGTTACCAAGAGTTGAAGCTTTCACAATTTTAACAATTCGTTGTGTAAATGATGCCAATTGCACAACGGATTGCCCAACTAAATGAGGGTTTTGTTGTCAAACTCCAAATAATCAAATCTGTCCCAAAAGGGTTTGTGCTTGCACTTAATTGAAAGCCGAGGAGCTCAAAGAAATCCTTCAACTCAACTTTGCTCCGTTAATTGCTTCTTCATGACGATTTATATATAATACAATGTAACGTTCTTTAATGAACGACATTACGTATTGCTTATATGTTTCTTAATATATACGACTACTAGATATATTTTATCATGGTTTTCGGGTGCTTCATAACTGTTGTAATTAATTTGGTGAAATCCGTTTCTAACCATTTCAATTTCATCATAAAATAATGCCCAAGATAACTAAGAATTTTTACAAGAAAAAAAAACAAGTCGTTAAAATTCTTAATCACCATGCATTATTTTTTAAAAGTGAAATTATAGTTATAAGTTATTAATGATTAGCCAAAAATATGCGAATAACGAATAAGCATGTTTTGATTTCTTCCTAAAGAAAAAAATGTGTCCAGCTTTTTGCCTTAATATATCCATGTTTGGTGTCTATGGTCTATTGTTTCATCATAGTAATGGAAATTGTTTATTTCTAAGCTACTATAGATCTTGAAAGTGTTTTGGCAAGTTCACAATAAATCAAGACAAACACGCATGCGATTGATCCACAAAAAAGAGGAGTTGGTAGTCAAAGTTTAGAATTGTAAAAACAAGAGCTGCAAAGGCTTAAGAAGCTAAAACCAACAGACATGCAAATTCAAATTCATATCCAATTAGGTGTAATTAAATTTAAACACCTATCTCCACCATTTCATATTTAAAAGCCATTGAATGCAACAAACACAACAAGCACAACAAAATCATTCATTAAAAATTAGTTGGTTGTAGGCATGACAAGCTTTAAAATTGAGAAAACATGTCAACACATACAAGAACAAATCATAAGCTTTCAAAACATGAACAGGCAAGTAAATTGAAATGAAATCTCCTGATTTTGAAATTTGCATTTAATATGCAGCAAAGTTTGATGCTTTCACAAACATTTATTCTAGTAAAAAAACTAAAGGTACAAAAGTTGGAATGGTTTCACATTAGATGTAGCAGATTTAAAGCAAAGGAAGACAAACCGACAACCAAACAGGCAGTTAAAATTTTTATTGCCAAAAGCAATATAGAGTTAAACTTCATGGCTTATCAAAAAAAAAAAAATCTATATATATATATATAATAAAGCAAAAAAATAAAAAAAAATATATACTCTATTCAATTATATTTTATCTCTAAATATCTTAATCTCTTGAGAAAAGCTCAACAATTTATTAATCACCTAACATCCACACATCTTAATTGGACTTTAAATAGACCAAGCAACTCTTGACAATGGTATATAAATATAACCCCCTACGTTTGATTTGATGCTGACCTTATTATAAAAATCGTCATATTTGTGTCTAAAAATCTATGAAGTTTATAAATATTTATAGTCTTAAGGTCAGAAGAGATATGTGAAGATTTAAGAGAGCAAAAACAAAATGGATAAACTGATTTGTATTAAGCTGAATTGAAGAATGTACGATCAAGATCTCTCTTATATACAAAGGAGAGAATCAGTGGAGATTAGTAAAGTAGCTTGTTTGAGCTCAAAGCAATATCTAAAACAGTTTACTCAAAACGAGAGCGTATTCACAAGTTGCTGTGTTAACCTTTATGTTTTATAGAACTGCAGTCTGCACCCTTTGTATTGTATGGTCAACATTTCCCCTCAAACTGAACTACTCCTCATATGGTTGAAGGTCAACACTTCCCCTCAAAACAAACTGCATTTTTCCCATCAGAACTTTATTTCTTCAAGCAACTGATTTTCACCACAACATTTATCACAACACATACTACAAACGACTGCATTTTTCCTATCAGAACTTTGTTTCTTCAAGCAACACAGTACACATCAACTAAGCTTCAAAACTGCATTTTCACAGCTGAACACACACCACAGTACACATCAACAGAGCTTCAAAACTACATTTTTTTAGAGCTGAACTGCTGCTTTTTAGCACTCAAAACTGCATTTTTCATAGCTGAACACACACCACAGTACACATCAACAGAGCTTCAAAACTGCATTTTTCACAGTTGAACTGCACTCACTGCTCAGAACTGCATTTTTCACAGCTGAACTGCTGCTTTTTAGTTGAAAACAACACATACAGTAGAGCTTTTTAGCTGAAAACAACACATACAACAAAGCTTCAGAACTGCATTTTCATAGCTGAATTGCTACTTCTTAACTGAGCTGCTGCTTCAACCTGCTGCTTCTTAACTGAACTGCTGCTTCAATTAAATGGTTGCTAGCTGGATATTTTAGCTAGAGTCTGCAGTACAACACTTTACTACCTCACCCTTTTTTTTTCGGAATCAGTCATGGCTATAACATTCAATTTTTCCTTTAATTCAAGGAATTGAGCTGTTGATAAAGTTTTGGAAAGAACATCAGCAATTTGTAGTCGAGATGGAACTTATTGAACCATGAGCGTTTTAGCTAAAACCTGATCCCAGATGTAATGAATGTCAATCTCAATATGCTTGGTCCTAGAATGAAAAACAGGATTTGCAGCAAGGGCACCAGCACTAACATTATCACACCAAATTATTGGAGGAATGTTCAGAATCAAACCTAACTCAGAAAACATACTTTGTAACCAAGCTATTTCAGTGGCTGTGTGTGCTAAGGCTTTATATTCAGCCTCTATTGAAGAAAGAGCAACAACTCTCTGTTTTCGGGGAACTCCATTGGATAAGATTAGGGCTTAGATAAACATAGTACCCATTTGTGGACCGTCGATCATCTAAACTGCTACCCCAATCTGCATCAGTATAGCATTCAACATTCAAAGATGCAACTAGTCTGAACTGCAACCCATGATACTGTGTACCTTTGATATACCTTAAAACTCTCTTACAAGCTTGCCATTGGAGCTCTGTTGGTGCTTGTAGAAATTGACTCAGCTTATTAACAGTAAAGTTGATGTCGGGTCTGGTTAAAGTTAAGTATTGAAGGGCTCCAATGGTGCTTCGTATAGGCTGGGATCTTTGAACAATTCACTGTCGTGGAAGAAAGTTTTGTGTCAACAACCATGGGTGTGGAACATGCATGAGCATCCATCATCTTAGTTTTGGATAGCAAATCAACAATGTATTTTGTTTGCTTCAAATGAATTCCAGCAGAGGTCCTTGTGGCTTCCAAACCAAGAAAATACTTAATAGACCCAAGAGTTTTTAAGGTAAAGTGATCATTAAGATCTTGAACAAGTTGATGTAGGCATGAGACATTGGAGCCAATAATTAATATATCATTAACATATACAAGGACATAGATGATGTAGGAATCATTTTTGAGAATGAATAGGTTGGAATTAGATATAGAGTTTTTAAAACCTCTGTCTAGAAGAGCAAACTTCAGTTTATCAAACCAAGCTCTTGGAGCCTGTTTAAGTCCATAAATGGCTTTATTCAACTCGCAAACATGAGTAGGAAATTGAGGATTTTCAAATCCTTTAGGCTGCCTCATATAGACTGTTTCATTGAGAGTGCCATTTAGGAAGGCATTATTGACATCCACTTGTTGGATGTCCCATCCATTGGTCACAGCAAGAGTTAGTATAATTCTGATGGTTGAAGGCTTAATTACAAGGTTGAAAGTTTCAAAAAAATCCAAACCAGGGGTTTGCTTAAACCCCTTGGCAACCAGCCTTGCTTTGTACTTTTGTAGGGACCCATCAACATGAAACTTTGTCCTAAAGATCCATTTGTTACCAACAATCTTCATATCACTCATCTTGGGAACAAGGGACCAAGTGTTGTTCTTTACTAATGCATCATAATCAAGTTGCATGGCTTCTCTCCATTCATTACTGACCAAGGCTTCAAGAACTGAATCAAGTTCTGGTAGGACAGGTTCTTGACCAAATATGATAAGGGCAGTTTTGTGTTGAAGACTAGTTTTTGCTCTAGTTAACATAGGATGTGTGTTTGGAGGTAGAGAAAAGGTTGCTGATAGTGAGTATCTATTTCAAGAGGGTTTAATGCAGTAGGCAGACTAGTTGATGAAGTAGGAAATTGTGATGGAATCAAATCAATTACAAAAAGGGGGAGTGAGAAAGTTCCTGATTTTGTGACTGGTGAAATTGAGATGTAATAACTGATTTTGTGTGATAAGAGGTTGTGATGTAGTAGGGTTATCAGTGGATGAAATGACCAATTGAGATGGTGTTAAGTCTACTATAAGATGACAGAGATGAGGTTCCTGATAGTGTGAAGACTTCTAATTTTGTAATCTGTGAGGTTGTGATGTGGTAGGCTAATTTTGAATGGTGATAGGGTGTAATATTGTAGGTGTTGGAGGAGATGTTGTAATTGGTACATGTGATTGGTGAGGTAAAACTGATGATGGTAAGGGACAACTTTCTGAAGATGAAGTGTTGTTGGAGACAGGATTGGATTGATGGGAAGGTGATGTTGAGGAGGAATTTTGTGCATCAACTGTTGAAGGAGGAATGGATGCAGAGCATGATACTACTGGAGATACTTTACTATTGGGAGCTAAAACAGTAGGAGACACTGATGGTGGTACTGACAAAGAAGGAAATCTAAGACTAGAAGGGATGTTTGTTGACTGTGCATAAGGTGAAACTGAAGAGTGAAGAAAGTTGTGCACAAAAGGAAATTCATCTTCATTAAAAGTGACATTAGGTGTAATAAAAATTTTACCTTCAGGACTTAAACACCTATAGTCTTTATGAACTAGACTATATCCTACAAATACATACTTAGATGAATGAAAACTAAGTTTGTGCCTATTGTAATCTCTTAGGTAAGGAAAACATGCATATCCAAAAACTTTTAAAGATGAATAAAGCGGTAATCGACAAAACATCAACTGATAAGGACAATGAAAATCAAGAATAGCATATGACATCCTATTGATTAAAAATACAGCAGTATCAAATGCAAGCCACCAAAAATTCATAGGCATGGAGGCATGGGCAAGTAGGGTGAGACCAATTTCAACTATGTGCCTGTGTTTTCTCTCATTTCGTCCATTTTGTTGATGGACATAAGCACAAGAGTGCTTAAACTGAATGCCAAACTTGGTTAGGTAAGGAATTAAACCCCTATATTCACTCCCTTGATCAAACTATAGACACTTAAGTTTATGATTAAACTGTCTCTCAGCTAAATGATGAAATTTAACAAAAATAGAATGCACTTCAACTTTGGTTCTTAAGGGAAAAAGCCAGGTAAACCTGCTGAAATCGTTAAGAAAATGCATATAGTACTTAAGGCCTTCAATGGATGCCACTGAAGAAGGACTCCAAATGTCACTATGAACTAATTCAAGAGGAACAGTAGCTTTGGAATGAGAGACAGCAAAACTGTTTTTGTGCATTTTGCCAAGTTGACATGCATCACAAAAAGAAATGGAAGGAATATGCTTCGAAGGATTGTGATTAATTTGCAACATAATTTTCTGAAAAACTTCAGAATGTGGATGCCCTAATCTTTTATGTCAAAGTGATGAAATGTTTTGTTTGGGACAAGTGGCTTGAAGAGCTAAAGGTGAATTGTTGGGCAAATACAGGTGACATTGAGACACAAAATTGTCATCAGTATTACTACTAGTACTACAATCAATTTCAGCAGCATTGCAAGCTTTATTATTAAAAGAGTAACTAGGAACATTATCAACAGCATGGTGATCAGCAACAAAATTAACACCATCAGCATCAGAATCAACAGGATCAGTAACAAAATTAATACCATCAGCACCAAAATCAACAGGAACAACATGATTAGCATTCTTATTATGAGTATCATTAACAATATGACTATTAACAGCAGGATAAATGCTATCAGAGATAGAATGAATACCAGCATCAAGATTAATAGAAACATCATGACTAGTAGTTCTATTAGGAGTATTATCAATAGTATGACTATTATCATTAGAATAAATACCATTAGTATTGCTAACAAGATCAACAGTAGAAGTTTCATTGATATGATCAATCATATTGCACAAATTAGAAACAATATTATTAGACAAAGAGTAATCAGAAATAGAAATGTTTTATTTATTGAAGGAACATTACAACTATCTAGAACTGACTTTGTGTATTTATTATCAACATTAACAGCAACATTAACAGTAGAAGGACTGACACTAGTTTGTAACTCACTAAGACTCTTGTGTGGGATCTTATCTCTTAATGTAGATACAGACTTATGAGAATCAATGGCAGTAACACTAGCAAAACAATTTTGATTTTGAGGTTTGTGACTGGTGACAGAAACTAAGATTTGTGCATTAAGAGGAAGACAAGACTGAGCTAAAGTGTCATGAGAACTGACAAATGGAAGTCTCAATTGATATAGCCCAACATTAAGTTCTCCCTATAGTAAAACTGTTCTGGAAACCTTGTCCTTAACAATGCAACAGTCTGAGTTAAATTCAACCACAACATTATTGTCTTTAGTAAATTTGGATATACTGAGCAAGTTTTTAGTAATTCTTGGTACACACAAAACATTTTTTAGATGTAGACATTTATCTTGTAGAAAACTAGGTAAAGAAGCAAAGCCAACATGGGATATATCAAGAAACTCACCACTGCCTACTTGTAATTGTTTAATTCCACCATAATTTCTGCTCACATTCAACTGACTAAAATCTACAGTGACATGGTCGGTAGCACTAGAATTCCATATGCCAGGTAGGATCTAATGAGATAAAGGCACCACCAGGAATGAAGGGTGATGAATGGGAGTTGACAAGTATGGTCTGATGATAAGCTAGGTAGGCTTGGGTAGGTGTTTGTTGTTGTATGTTCTAATGAAAAGCTAAGGTAAGCTTGGTTGGGTGTTTGTTGTTGGCTGGGTACTCGGAATCCTTGTTGTGAAATTGTTAAGGGTTGTGGCTGTGGTTGATGAGAGATTTCAGCAAACTATCCTTGGTATTGTGATCCTTCATGTGAATAGGAGGAACTGGATAGATTGTTGTGGCAGGATGCTACTAGTGGGACTGTTAACATAATTGTGCCCTAGAAGTGACAGGAACTTGAGAACCAAGGGTGACACATGATCCAGCACCTATTTTTTGTAGGGAAAGAATTGTATTGAGGTGAGGTCACATTGTAATTGGAGTTATACTAGTGGTAACATTTCACTGCAGTATGACCAATCTTGCTGCAGACTTGGCATATTGGCCTTCCTCTGCCATTACTCCTACCATGACCTCTGCGAGTATTGTGAAAAACAGTTGGTCTGTAGGTAGGTACTAAAGGATTATAGTAGGTTTGGGAAGGAGTATAATGTGAAACAGTTTGTTCAGTGGGAATGGTAGCTGCTAGAGGATAATGTTGTGTGTAAGAGGGATTAGATAAAATGTTTAAGGGAAGGTGTAAACTGTGTGAGAGAAGTTGGACTTCCAATAGAGCTAACTGAAGTATTAATAGTGCTTGAATGAGTAGGTTTAAAGTGAGAATTATTGGAATTACTCACTTCATGACTATATTTACTGAACTTGTTGGAAAATCAATAGAGTTGAATTTCTCTAGTTTTAACTCATATTTCTATAGAAGATACTGTGCTTCTTGAATACTTACAGAATCAAACCTAGACTCAAGTCTAGAGGTTAAATTGACTACAACAGCATCAAATTCAAGACCTAATCCATCTAGAACATATTAAAGAACATCTTCATCATAAACAACCTGTCCACTGGATGCTAAACTTTCAGCTATTCCTTTCATTTTCTTGATGTAGTCACTAACACTAAGGTTGCCTTTTTGAGTATTTTGAAGTAAGTTTTTAAGGTGTAGTGCCCTAGCTTTAGAATCTGACAAGAACTCCTTTTCAAGTGTGAACCAAACATCGGTAGAGAGTTGACACTTAGATACACAACTAAACATACACTCGGATGTTGACGCAAGTAACCAGGTAACAAGAAATTTATCAATGTGTTTCCAAGCAACATATTCAGGATTGATTTTTTGTTTAGCTAGGGTTTCTTTATAACTAATTATTCCTGATTCAGTTGAAATATCAATTAACGAGGTAAGTAAAGGCTTAGGACAGGGGATCAAACCTGTCAAATGCTCTTCCAATCCGTGAGCTCCTATTGTGAACAAAATTTGCGAGCGCTAGAACCGATAGTGATCATGGTAATTGTCCCTCGTTAGCTTCGGATTTATTACTTGAAGACTTGAAGGAACAATAGGCGAATGAAGCTCAGACAGATTGTAGAGTTTATTCACGTTCTTTGCATAACTATCAACACCATAATGCTCAGCCATCGAAGCGAGTCAGTGGCTCTGATACCATGTGAAGATTTAAGAGAGCAAAAACAAAATGGATAAACTGATTTGTATTAAGCTGAATTGAAGAATGTACAATGAAGATCTCTCTTATATACAAAGGAGAGAATCAGTGAAGATTAGTAAAGTGAAATTAGTAAAGTAGCTCGTTTGAGCTCAAAGCAATATCTAAAACAATTTACTCAAAACGACAGCGTATTGACAAGTGGCTGTGTGACCCTTTATGTTTTACAGAACTGCAGTCTGCACCCTTTGTATTGTATGGTCAACAAGATATATGGTTGAAATTATCTCATATTTCACACGACTCCATTCGACCACACAACACAACTATGACACTTGCTCTCAAATTTCTTACTCTCTCCTCACTTTGTTTTCCTCCATCCACAACTTCACTCTTCCTTCTACGGTCTAATTATTCACAATCTTTAAAGCTCAATAACAAACCTTCCTCAATCTACACCATCAATTCCAAGTTCTTTCGTCTCTTTTATCGTTTCTCCGTTGATGATGAAAATAATGATGAAAACTCAAACTCTAGCTTCGATGAAGCAGTTGCACTTTTCAACAAGAGGGCTTACTATGAATGTCATGATTCTCTTGAAGCTCTATGGTACAGCGCCGAAGAACCAACTAGAACTCTCATTCATGGCATTCTTCAATGCGCTGTGGGATTTTATCACCTATTTAACCAGGTAATTAGTTTAGTTTTCTTAATAATTAATTAAACTCTCTATTAGAATTAATTTTTGTTTAAAATAATTAATTAATTAATACAGAACCATAAAGAAGCAATGATGGAGTTGGGAGAAGGACTTGGTAAGCTCCGTAAAATGAATTTTTCGAGTGGACCATTTCATGAGTTTGAGCGGGAGATTTCTGCAACTTTGGATTTTATTTATCAAACTCAAATTGAATTGGCTGCCTGTAAGTCTTTTCCCATTATCTTACTACATATTTAAAGATTTGATTATTGTGTCAATTTATAGTAATCCAACCATTATAATTTAATTATGTAATAGTTTGTTAAATTGATATTATAAATAGCTATACTTCAACCAAAAAAAAATAATAATTAATGTTTGACTGAGAAAGGGATTATGGAAATTTTGAGATGATAATCTACTTTTATTAAGTGATTTATTAAATAATAGAAAATTGGAGATCTTAAATACTACTCAAAATTCATAACTGTAGGGAGGGACCAATTGAACGGGGGCTCATTTACAAAAAGTTGAAATGGATACTCTAATTGAATTTGAGTCAACTTGTAAAACTAGTCAATTGGTTTGGTTTGATGATTAATGATCAATAATTGATAATTAAAGGTAAAATACATTGATATGAAGAAAATAATTAATTAGTTGAAATTTGCGTTGTTCAATTCAGGCATTGATGATCTATGTCTTGCAATGGATCAATCAGAAAGATCATATCAACTTCTTTGGGACTATGGTGCTGGGCAACATTTGTATCATCTTGAGAGTGATCACAATGAAATTATGTATGTAGTCTTCCAACCCTCAAAGATCTTATGCCTCTCACAACTCTTTAAAGATAAAACTTCCCCTTTTAAATGCTACTCAACAACATTTAATTAATACCCTCAAAATACAAATACAATTGATTTTGTATCATATTACTTGATCTGTCAACTATTGTAATATAGAGAGTTCATCACAAGGAACTGTTAAAAAGACCATGAAAAAGAAAAGGTACTCCACTCATTGAACAAAACCAATTATCATCTTTTCGCTTAAAAGGAATCAATACATCTCATTGAGATCATTCACATCTACACTGCCTGATTGTAGAAGAAAAAGAATCTCCTGTCATGCCATGAACCACAGAAATTAACATTAACTCCTAAGGAAACAATAACTGACAAATATTGGTGCAAACTGGCATTACCACTGAATATTCCACAGCAAACAATAATTGCAATTAACAAGAAAACTTTGGATGAGATGATCTATACATATATAAATGTTAAGGCAAGATTTCTCAAGCTTCCATTTCTTCATACTATCAAAGAATTCTTGTGCTCATCTATTCCATTTCGTCATATTATGATAGGCAAGTTGGCCAACGCTATGATAGGGAAGAATTTCAGTATGCATAAGGCAAAACAGAATCAGAAGAGTTCAGAAATATTAGTCATTTTTGGAATGTCTTGAAGGACTACTTCATGCAAGAGGCTCTTGTAAAAGCTCACTTGTGTGAAGTTTCGAGCAAAACAGAGAAAGTAACGAAAAAAAGAAAGAGGAAGATGATTCTGGGAACTGTGTTTATTAAGCTTATTTGCTTGAAAAAGAAAATACACCGTAGAAGCACTTTTATAGTGCTTAGTTAACCAGAGTTGTAACTGACTGACTATTGATCTTAACTATAGTAACAAACTAACTTAAGTACTAACAGCTTAGTTAGTTATACAGCTTTTATTTAACACTTGGTCTCAAACAAGACTGCAACTTGCAGAGTTTGGAATTCTGCTCTTTATCAACATTTTCCCTCAAACAAGACTGCTACTTGCTGAGGTTGGAATTCTGCTCTTTATCAACATTTTCCGTCAATCGAGACTGCTGCTTGCTGAGGTTGGAATTCTGCTCTTTACCAACATCTTCCCTCAAACAAGATTACACTTTTCTTGCTGAAGTCCGGACTGCATTTTTTTTTGCTGAAGTCGGGACTGCACTTTTCTTGCTGAAGTCTGACTTTTATCAATATCTTCCCTCAAATGGGAATATAGCTACGGCAAACATATTCAGAAAAATGCGGCTTGCATTCTGACTTTAATATCTGACTCTGACGTTAATAGCTATCATATACAGCATAGATGTGCCGATATCACACATGAGAAGAATACTCAACAGCAGATTATCATACTTATCAACTCAGTATCAAATTTCCTATCGGAAGACTTCATCGACTAACAAATGCAGTAACAAATGAGAACTTGAAGCAGAGACATAATTTTTCTTGTATTCTCCCTTTTTAGACCGGGGGAGCATTCTGAGAGGAACCAGAAGCAGAATCAGTTAGAGCAATGGATGCAGTAACATTGGGTTTATCTCTGAGCAGCTCAAATCTGGAAGTGGAGAGTGACTTGGTGGAGATGTCAGCTATTCGATGCTCGGTGGAAACATATTGGACTTTTACAAAATTGGAAGGCAACTTGCTCTCTAATATAATATGCATCTAGTTCAATGTGCTTAGTACGGGCATGGAAAACAGGGTTGGATGAAAGAGAGCCTGCACTTCTGATTATCACACCAGATTACTGGAATTTCAGAGAGAATGATGCCCATCTCAGAGAACAAACTTCGAAACCATGCTAGCTCAGTTGCACCTCAGGCAATGTAATGCTTTCTCTCTCTAGCTAGTATACTAGTAAAATAAACAGTAAAACTCATATAAATAGGAAAATCTATACATTGTAAATGAGTATACAAAAGTTGGGCCCATTTCTTTTATTATACACAAAACTATACATTAAGAAATAATGTGCTCAAAATACACTTGACAGTGATTGCCAGTCCCTTCCGCTCATGATATTCCCTTCGACTGCATCTTATCTCCTACCTGCAAAAACATTGAAAACAACGGGGTGAGTGCTAATTGCTCAGTAAGTAAACCCGCTAAGCTACTCCTCTTTCTCTCTTGTTCAAATTCTGAATTTCTTTCCTTACAAACATTTCTCTCTTCTTCTTTGTCCTTTTCTATTCTTTCTCTCTGTTCTTTCTCTATTCTTTTTCTGTTCTTTCTCTCTGTTCTTGTTTCTCACTTACTGACATGTAAGCACCACTACAGAAACTAATTCTGAATAATATACATGACATGATGCATGTGCATAAATGCATACAAGAATGCATTTTCTTTTCTATTTTCTGTTTTCTATTGCTCTTCTTTCTTTCTTTCTTTCGTTCTTTCTGTTCTTTCTTTCCATTCTTTCGGTTTGTTCTTTCTATTCTTGCTTTCTTTCTTTTCTATTCTTTCTTCTTTCTTTCCATTCTTTCTTTGCCGATCAGGCTTGGTTGAGGCAAGGATTCGGAACCCTGGCCATGTGAGTGGGTACAGTCTTCATCTACATGCACTTCTAACCGACTGTACAATTCTTCTTTCTATTCTGTAGCCGCTCGTTGAAAGCGGTGTGCATGTAGGTATATTCTATTGGTACAGTTCTCATCCACATGCATTTCTAATGAACTGTACACTTTCTTTTTTCTGATTCTGAGGCCACTTACTGAAGGCGGCGTGCATGTGGGGCTATTCTCTTTTGTCACTCACGGGTTCCCGATCACAACAACCTGTTCTTTTCTTCTTTTAAAGCATTCTTTAATAGCTTTTATTTTCTTTCTCTTTATTCTTTAAGTTCTCATACATATGTATATTGTAACGCCCACATGGAGGTACGTAAGTTAATTTATGCTCTTATACTTTAGTTGATTTTTTTGCTAAAGTTATTTTGAGAAAATGTGAAGAAAATGCCTTAAACTTGCATTAAGGGTAAAATGGTCTTTTCACTCAAAATTAGTTGAAAAAGTGGGCAATGAAAAGAGGTAGAATTTCATGGAGAATGTATTAAAAATGAGGGCATTATGGTAATTGACTAAGGGGCATAGATGGAATTTTAAAGAAAGTGCAAGGGCAAAATGGGAAAGTATGCATATTAATATGAGCTATTACAAGCAAAAAGACCCTAGCATTCTCTACTCCCTCTCACGCCACTTCACTCTCAATTTCTCTCATCTTTTCATCAAATTTCTAAGGGATTTTAGAGGGCTTTTGGTTGGATTTTGGTAGAGATTTTATCCTAAGCACTCAAAGGTAAGAATTCTTGCAATAGATGTGAGATTAATTTTTAAAGTGTTGAATTCTTATAGTGTTTATGCTTAGGGTTTCAGAGAAAGAACAAGTCTATCAAAGAAAGAGAGATTCTAGTGGAATTACTAAGCACAAGGTAAGTAAATCCTACCCTAAGTATGATTTAAGTTATGTTGTGTAGAGAACTTTCTTTATGCATATATATGTGTTATATGTAAAATTGTTGATGGATTTGGTGTTGAATAATGATTAGAACCTATCCATGAGAAGTTGTGTTGGTGTAGTTGTTATTTGATGAATGTTTGGATGAGATTTGGAAGAATTGAAGTGAAAATTTTGAAGTGTGTATTTTGGGCAGATTTGGTGTTAATTATGGAGGAGTTTATTCCAAAAATTTTTGGTGGCCTAAAATAGAGATAGAAGTGTAGCCAAATTAGTGTTGATTTGTGCACATTAATTGTTTGATGAAATGCCAAAGAGAAGTGCATGTATGAGAATGATTATGTGTTACTTTGGGATGAGTTTGTAGATGGTAGAGAATGACATGTTTGCATTCCATAATGCATAATTGCATTTAAATATGTGAATTTAGAAAGAATTATAAGAATGAAACCATCAACATGCATACTTATCCATAAGAGCATGAAAAAGCCCTAAAATATGTTAAAGAGAAAATAGAAAGAAGTGAGAATATTAAAGACTAAAATATGTTAAAGAGAAAATAGAAAGAAGTGAGAATATTAAAGATATTAAAGATATTCAAATCTGATTTTTTCTTAAAGAAGTGTAAAAAAAAGATAAAAAGAAGAGAAGATTGCTGCGATGAGGAGCCGTGAGTGACATAGTCCCACATGCACGCCGCCTTTAGTGAGCGGCCTCAGAATTCAGAAAGAAGAATTGTACAGTCCGTTAGAAGTGTGTGTGGATGAAGACTATACCCAGAATTAGAGAATTCACTCACACGGCCAAGGCTCCAAATCCATGCTTCAACCGAGTCCGATCAACAAGAATAGAAAGAAAGAATAGATAGAAAGAAAAAAAGAATAGAAAGAAAGAATAGAAAGAAAGAAAGAATAGAAAGAAATAAAAGAAAGAAAGAATAAAAAAGAAAGAAAGAATAGAAAGAAAGACTAGAAAAGAAAGAAAGAAATAAAGAAAAAGAAAAAGAAAACAGAATCAGAAAAATAGAAAAGAAAATGCATAATTTATGCATTTGTGCATTTGCATCATGAATATGCATAATACCATGCTCATTATCATGGGTAGTGAAAAAATTAGAAAACAAAGAGAAAAATAGAGAGCAAAACAAAGAAAGAAGAAAGAACAGAGAAAGAATAGAGAATACTCGGGAAATGAGTTGTAAGGAAAGCAAATTTAGGATTTAAGCAACAGAGAGAGAAGGGTAGCATATCGGGTTTACTTATTGAGCCATTAATGCTCATTCCGTTGTTTTTAATGTTTTACAGGTAATAGGTGAGTTACGGTCACTCGGAACGTCACGCAGTGGAAGGGTTGGGCTACATTGTCAAGTTGCTATTTTTGGGAACATTTTGTAATTATTTGTATATAAAGAAAAATTAAATATGGGCCCATATTTTATTACTCGTATATATATACCTATTTTCTTATATATATTTTTAATGAGTTTTAGTGATTATTTTACGAGTATACTAGCTAGAAAGAAAGCATTACATATATGTATGCATGTAGATGACTCATGCTTGTTATTCTTTCTAAATGCAAATGTTTAAATGCAAGAATGCCATGTAGCATAAAAATAAGTCATTCTTTACCATCTACAAGCTCATATCAAGATCACAAATGAATAAACTCATGCATACACTTCTCTTGGACATTTCATCAAACATATTGCATGCACACTCAAACTCTAATTTGGCTACACTTCTACTTCTTTCTCAAGCCACCAATATTTGGAGTAAAACTCCCTTAAATCAATACTAAACCTAGCCAGGAAAATACACTCCATAAATTCTACTCAAACTCTTTCTAAATTCAACCAAACTTCCATCAATCACCATACAACAAATTCCTCTTCTCATGGCTGAATTCTATTCATCAATAACCATCAATCTCATCAACAATTCTCAAAATCATAAGCACATACATACATGAAAAAAATTCTCTACTCAATTGACTTCTCAAATCATAACTTGGGTTGGATTTACTTACCTTGAAAGTGAGCAACTCAACACTCTAGTCTTCTCTTGACACAACTTTCATTCTCTTTCTTTCTCTTACACCCTATTAACAACAACCATAAGAATTCACCACTTAACAAAAATTAAAACTCATATATGGGTGCAAGAGTCTTACCGTGAGGCTTAGGATTGAAAATCTACCAAACTTAGACCAAAATCTATGAATTTCCTTTGAAAATTGATTGAAGGAACTTGAGACAATTTGGGTAGAGAAGAATGGCTAGGGTTTTCATACAGCACTCGTCAGAGGACGATCGCCGCGGCGATGTGTTATATCGCCGTGGCGCGCTGGTTTCGTCACCAGCGCCAGTTTGGACAACGCTCGCTGCGGCGATGGATTATATCGCCGCAGCGCGCAGCTATGCAGTCAGCTGGACTGCTTCATACAACCAAAAACACTCTAACCGGATTTTGCAATCAATCAAACACATTGATCTCAACAAAAATCCATCATGCATTAAACCAAACCAGCAGATCATCAACAAATTAAAAATTAATCGATTAATCGGTTTCTTAAAAACATATTTCAAGACAGATTTACGCATTCAATATGGCAACATATTATCATCAAATACATGTTATCAACCATACACATAAAAAATTGTAAAATTCAGTACCCTAGGCTCTGATACCACTGATAGTAAACGGTCCCGTATACGCACGGAAACCAAAAATAATATAACTCAGGGATCGTTTACATGAGCCAAGATCAAGGGTATAATTTTACAATTTATATTAAATAAAATCTGCATAAATATTCAACATGAGTTTAAAGAAACAAACGCACGTTGGAGGCTCCTCCAAATTTGTCGACGAATGTTTTGCTACCGATCCAAGTGTAGGATTGAACCTGTGTAGTCCACACGAAGACAATCTCAAAAGAACCAAAGAGGGATTTGCTAGATCCTCTTTGGCTTCAAGATTCAGAAGAAAAACAAAATCAATTGAATTGATTTCAGGCTCCAAAGTGTTACTGTCGTGGGAGTGCTTTTCCAAAAGGGGCTGTGTGTTTTGTTTTCAAAGAAAAAAAACCTTAATTAAAAATCACACATTTTTCCTTTTATATTTAAAAAAACAATTTGCCCTAATCCCATACGGAATAGGCTTGGGCTCCAACCCAAACGCCCCATGTTGCCAAACACTCCCAATTTGATTTATTTTATTTTCCATCATTATCTCAATTAAAATCAATTAATATATATATATATATATATTAACATTTAACAATAATGATAATATATTTAAATATGTGCGAACACACATTTAAACGTAATTTCACTTATTTAATTTTTTTAACAAATTAAATAAAGGCTACGACCTCAGCAAATTTAATTGCACTGTGAAATTACCAAAATACCCTTTCACCTTAAAAGACAAAAATGCCCTTCTTTCTTCTTGGATCTTAAATTATCTTCTATGTGTGTGACCCATAGGCTCCTCATCATATCGGCAGTGTATAGTATCGCGATTAACACCAATTAATCATCTCACTAATACACAGACCAAGATTGGACCCCTAGCAAGGCATCATGGCCACCGATAGATTCGGATTCAGCAAAGTAGCTACCTGTCAACGATATGGTTACCGTGCAATTCGATCCTTTCATCATTCGTTATCTCGACGAGACGAAGGCATAGAAATAGTGTCAACCTTCGGTTACTCTCGATATTATTTATTCAGTTTCTGGACCAATGACCCGTATTATAAACTGGATAGAGCAACAACTCAATCCCACTGTGGCCATAGTTTTAGTGTCATTACCATATACTGAATTGCGCCATGAGATAACTTTCTCCCATACCCGGGAGTGATGAATCCTCTGTCAATCCACCATAGTCTTGATACACTCATTGATGCAGCCAATCACCACCGTATTGACAGCTCTGAAAAGAATTGCGTTAGGCTAGTGTCAAACTACACCAATCGGTGCACAAGGCGCTCCGGTGATCTCAAGTCTAAGGATCACATGCACCACCATTCGTTAGAGGATTTGTTCCATAGACACTAGGGTTACCATCCATATGGAATCCTCTGGGTGGGTCATCCAGTGAACTTGCTGTGGTTTAATCGCCTACAACAAACACCCATGTGTTGCACCAGGTTGTCACCAAACAACCTTGACAAGTGAGATTAGTCACTACCTTTCGACAGGGTCGTTCAACACTATGATAGTCTTACCGTATTATCTGTGCCCTTAGTTCAGAATAATACTGGGGCTACGGACGTTTCTAGAATGGCCACCATATGTGCTCATAGGGTTCTCACTATCAAGATTTGAAACACTTGATACCCTCGTCACGGCTCTACCATTCTAAGGACATTTATCAATACATATTGCAATAATAATGATTTACGCGATATAGAATAAAATGCCTTTTATTGATTAATGAACATTATTACAAAGAGTCAATTCTACAATAATTGATTGGCTCTAGGGCATCTACTCTAACACCATCTATGTCCTTTAGTCAATTACCAAAAAGGTCCTCATGCCATTGCATTCTCCATGACATTCTGTCTCTTTTCACTCCCCACACTTTCAACTAATTATGGGTGGAATGACCATTTTGCCCTTGAGCAAGATTTTCCTCAAAATCACTAAAATTTCTAGGGAGTTCTTCACCCCGGCAAAGAACTTTCTTTGCCCTGGCGAAGCTGCGTGTTTCTGCCACGAATTTGGGCAGAATGTACAATGTCGCGGCGAAGTGTGCAAAATTTTTCTTCAACAAATTTTCATGCATTCAGCTTGAAATAAAGGCATAAAGACTTTAAGATATGAATAAAATTTCATACCTAACTGTGGGTGTTACAGGCAAGTGCCTTGTATTCTGCCTCGGTAGAGGACAGTGAAACAACCCTTTGTTTGCGTGAGCTCCATTGCAACAAATTGCAGCCAAGAAACACACAACACCCACTTGTGGATCTGCGATCTTGAATGTCAATATGGAGATTTTGCTGAACTGAATGCCAAAGTTGGTAGTGCCTTTAAGGTATCGAAGTAGCCTCTTGCAAGCTTGCCTAATGCAGCTGAGTTGGGGTTTTAAGAAATTGGTTGAGTTTGTTGACTGAGTAGGCTATTTCAGGTCTTGATAATGTGAGGTATTGGAGAGCTCCAATAGTACTTCGATAAAGGGTTGGTTTTTCAAACAAAGCACTATCCTCAAAGGTGAGTTTGTTACCAACGGCCATTGGTGTTGAACATGGATTTGAGTCCATCATCCCAGTGTTGACAAGAAGATCATGAACACACTTAGCCTGCCTCATATGCAAACCTGATGCATTTCGATGAACCTCAAAGCCGAGGAAATATTGGAGAGATCCCAAGGTTTTCAAAGCAAACTCAATGTTTAGCTGGTGAACAATCTCATGGACAAAAGTAGTATCAGGACCTGTCAAAAGTATATCATCTACGTAGACAATAACATACATGACATGATTATTTTTCCTATATATGAAGAGACTTGAATCTGCCACAGAAGCCAGAAAACCCCTTTTAAGAAAAACATGTTTGAGCTTATCAAACTAGGCTCGGGGAGCCTGTTTGAGGCCATAAAGAGCTTTGACTAGTTTGCATACATGAAGAGGATTCTTAGGATCAACAAAGCCTTGAGGTTGGACATATAGACTGTTTCATTGAGTTCCCCATTCACGAAAGCATTATTGACATCCATTTGTTGTATATCCCATCCATAAGAGACAACCAAGCTTAAGACAACTTTGATGGTTGATGATTTAGTAACCAGACTAAAGGTTTCAATGTAGTCAATGCCAGGAGTTTGTTGGAAGCCCTTAGCAACTAACCTGGCTTTATACCTCTGAATAGACCCATCTAAGTTATCTTTAATCCTGAACACCCACTTGCAGCCAACAATATTCATGTGAGGCTCACTGGTACAAGCTTCCAAGTGTTGTCAGATAAGAGAGCAGTGAACTTCATTTTCCATGGCAGCCTTCTAGGAAGGATGAGAGAGAGGTTCAGTAGTACTGGTGGGTTCTGTGGTATCAAGGTGGGAAAGTGCTGATGTAGAGGTTACTAAAATAGAATGGGGAGACTTGGTTTTAAATCTTGTGAGCATAGGATCGAGGTTAGGAGGGTGAGATGGAGGGTTAAGTGGAAAACCAACATAAAGATTAATACCTTTAGATGAGGAGTTTGAACATGTGACAAGCTAGTTATCAAAGGGCCGGTCGATAGTAAGGTGAATAAGACCAGGGGACTGATATGTGAGAATTGGTGAGTAGGTTATAGAGTTTGTGGAGGTTGAATGATTTGGATTTGTAGGATTTGTGGAGTTTGTAAACTGGTGAGATAGACTAGAATTTGAATCAGCTTGGGGTGCTGAAGACACACGAAGTTCATGTGGCAAGTCAGAGGAAGTTGGTAAAGGGACTATAGGATTTGTGGAGTTTTTAAACTAGTGAGACAGATTTGAATTTGAATCAGGCTGGGGTGCAAAAGACACACAAAGTTCATGTGGCAAATTAGAAAGGAAGTTGGTAAAAGGGACTGGGGTAATGTAGCTATAGTTGAATTATGTTGCTGACCTATTGGTAAAGGTAACATATAACCATGAGACTAACCATCAAATTGAACATGAGACTGACCATGCGACTCACTTTGTGGCTGAATGGTTGAGTGAGGATAAAGAATAAGTAGTAGGCATATGTGAAGATGATAAAGGACATGGAAACTAATTAGCAACCAAATTAGACATGTTATTAGAAACTTGAGAAGAGGAATTATCATTGTAAGGAGGACAAGAAGTTTGAGCAAAAGGAAAACAATTTTCATCAAATTTGACACTAGAACAAATGTAAATCTTGCCATTGGAATCCAAACATTTGTATCCTTGTGATGAAGACTATATCCAACAAAAGTGCACTTAGTAGTATGAAAATCAAATTGGTGAGCATTATAGGGTCTAGTAAAGGGAAAAGCTACACAACCAAAGACTCTAATGACTGAATAATCTGGAATTTTGTTGAACAATACTTGGAATGGTGAATGATTGGACAGAATTGGTGTAGCTAATCTGTTAGTAAGAAAGGATGCTGTTTGAGAAGCCAACCACCATTGTTTTAAAGGCATACTAGCTTGGGCTAACAATGTGAGACCTTGTTCAACTATTTGACGATGTTTCCTTTCCACTCGTCCGTTTTGTTGGTGAGTGTAGGGACATGGATGAGAAAAAGAATACCATGAGCAAGGAAGTAAGGTACTAGGCTTTGGTACTCACCACCCCAATCAGTTTGGACACACTTCAGGGGAGTGTTGAACTATCTTTCAACCAGCTTAGGGAACTGTTTAAAGACACTTTGGGTTTCAGATTTAACTTTCAAAAGAAACACCCAAGTGAACCTACTATAATACTTGAATCCTTCAGGGGATGGAACAAGGGAGGGACCCCAAAGGTCTGAATGGACTAATTCCAAAGGTTTGATAGCTCTAGAGTTGGACCTAGGAAAAGTGGACTAGTGCAGTTTGCCGAATTGGCATGCTATGCAAAAATCAAGGTTATTCTTAACTTTGGGATTAATTTGCAAGGAAAGTAAAACTTTTGCAAGAATTGTCGCATTGGGGTGACCTAATCTTCTGTGCCACAATAGTCCACTAGTTTTTTTATAGGTTAAAGCTTGAAACAAAGCACTTTTATTATCAATGGTAGCTTCATTACATGCAAATACAAAAGTAGGAACATTATGAGCAACATTGTGATTATCAAGAGTTTTAAGACAACCAGCTACATTATTATCAGAATTGAAACAATACTTTGAATGAGAAGATGATAAGGGTTGTTTAAAGACAGTAGTACAAGAGTGCAAAGCTGAGCCTGAAGACTTTGAAGAAGCAACAGGCAGATTTGAAGTTGAAGTGGAGGAGACATCTGGAATTTGAAGCTGGTATAGACTAGCTTTAAGCTTTCCTTGGAGTAGAACAATTTCAGATTGTTTGTCCTTTACCATACAACAATCAGCAAAAAATTCAACTATAACGTTATTATCCCTAGTAAATTTAAAGATGCTTAACAAATTCTTAGTAATATGTGGCACACACAACACATTTTTGAGATAAAGTGACCTAGAAAATCTAGAATGTGTCACAACCTAAGGGGCTAGCCTCTATCTTGCCACCTTTGGGCTCAAGGGCTTTCCCCACACGTTGGACCCGTACAAGGTAATATTGTCCGCTATAGGGTCCTTCTGACCACGCCTCCTTCGAACCCTCACGGCCTTGCTTCGCTTCGTGGTCTTTTTTCATATAGCCCAATGGTACTCATGTTACTTGGCCAAGGTATAAGTCCAAGGTTCAAGTCATGGGGGGGTATCATTTTTGCAAGAACTGCGACATTAGGATGACCTAATCGTTTGTGCCATAACAAACCATTAGTTTTTGTAGCAGAAAAAGATTGAATCATAGCTTTATTGGTTTCAGTATCATTATTACAAGATGATACATGTACAGACTTAGCATTGTTGTCACAAACAGGTACAAATGCAGGAGAACAATCATTAACAACAACATTATTTGAACTTGTAAGTTCACAATCTTTATTAGCATTACTAGTAGTATGAACAACTGGAAATGTAGAAAACAAAGTTTGTGAAGACTAAGACAGAGTAGGAGCTCCAATTGACGAGTTAAGGACTGAAATTGGAAAGGTTGGAATGATCTACAGGCCGATTGGACTTGGAGACAAAGGGAATAGCTGGAATTTGGAGTTGGTAAAGACCATCTTTAAGCTTTCCTTGAAGAAGAATAGCTTGAGACTATTTGTCCTTAACAACACAGTGATCAGCTGAAAACTCAACAATAACTCCATTATCTTTGGTAAATTTTCATATACTTAAGAGATTTTTTTCTAATGTGAGGAACACATAAAACATGCTTAAGGTAAAGAGACCTTAGATTGACATGGTAATAAAGTAAAGCCAGTATGTGATGTAGAGAGTAACTCACCTTTTCCAACCTGAATTTGCTCATTTCAATGTAGTTTGAGTTTACTGCAAGTTGAGACAGATCTGAAGTCACATGATCTATGGCTCCAGAATCCATGTACCAAGCTGCATCCTGGACAGTAGAAGGTGCAGTAATGTAGTTGGCAGCAAGATTAGAGTAATTTGATGGCTGAGTTTGGGACAGATATACTTGATTAGGAGTAGCAGTTGTGGCTGATTGAGGGCTAGAATTTGTGTGTGATGAAAGAACAACATGCATGAAGAGTGGCGGAAATGAAGATTGAAAAGCATGAAAGATTGGCTTAAAAGGATTCAAAATTTTCAAGCAAAGTTTAAGAAACCATATACCTTCTCCTTTGCTTAAGGTTGATGAAGCCAAGACTCAAAGAGATGAGACCTCCACACTTTAACACCACCTTGAGTGAACAAAGTGAATGAATGACCTAAAATGCAACCATTTGCATTTATATATACATGGGCAATTTTGCAATTAGTTGTTTTTCATTTCTATGCCCCAATAAAATCTTATTTCAAAAGGAGCCCACGAATTTATTATTTTACCCCTTGAATAATCAACATTATTCAAGGGCCCATGTAAACTAAACTAGTTTACATTAACAACCCATAAATTTACCCTTTTGGCCTTTAACAATTAAAAGGTTATTTTCGTTCATCTCATTAATCTTAATGCTTTAAGATATAATAATTAAATATAATTAATTATTGCTTGACCATTTTAACCCTTAAAATGTCACAAACAATTTTCTATGTAACTATTACCATAGAAATCCCGTCATTACCCTCGGAAGGTGCTAGCCCTCTTCGGATAATCATTTCTCTCTTTATCCTTCTCTAACTTCTCAAGGCTATTGGTGTGACCATGTAGGTCCATCGTGGATTAGTCGTGAGCTAGTTCTGGATGAATCCAGAAACCTGTTCGGAGGCCCAACGACTATGGTAAACATCTAGCAATGTGCCATAGTCCCTAAACCACGATGAAGAAATACTTCATCGAACCCATTTCAGATCATATGTACCATGTAGGTAAAGTCCCTCCATTGATATATCCTGATCGAACACGGATTCATGGAATGTCAAAATCCTAAACTCGATCTTCTACCGAATTGTCAATCAATATGTCTGGAACTCGTCATCACAAACTTGCTTTTGTATGACTAATAATAGACTCTGGCCAGAGATTCTGATTTCTAACATTTATCAATGTTCGACTAGGAACTCGAATCTGAATGGAGTCAATCATACACCTAATCCTATATTTCCGAGTCAATGGATCATTTCTTGACCATTGTTCGTTTCCGCATATCAATAATGCATGACCAAATAGGCTCTATCATACGAAACATGACTAGTCTCGTACTTATACACTGTATGAACCATACGCATCCGTATCAGATCCGACCACAATGTCTCAGGTCAAAGAACTACATCGTGCACTGATATAACCAAACGATAAATCATTGACTACATGCTTTTCCAAGTGATTTGTCGTTATTCGGTCACGTTCGAAAAAACAGTTCACCAACCACTAATCCATACCAATGCCCCAATGACATGACTATCATCGTCATTCCGTACTTATATCAACTCGTGATATCTTTTGGAAGCATCCAATATAGTTTCCCAAATTATATTGCTTCCATAGGGAACCCTTTTGATAATTCATTTACCGATTAAATGAATCATCTAGACAATTCATATACGTACTTTATTTTAAATGCATGCTTGAATAAAGGAAGCAATTTATATATATATGAATTGAAGAACTCTTTCTTCTATTATTTATGATATATAGATACAAGACAAAATGCTCTGAAACCAACAACACGAATGGTTTCTAGGGCATACACTAATATACACTAACATGTGACTAGCCTGGGCTTTGATTAGGTCCTGATGGAAAGCTAGCTGAAATGAGGTTTTGTGCTCCTGAGCTTGGATAGGATAATGGTGAAAATCCAATTGGTTGGTGACTTATGTTGGGGTGACAAGGAGGTAAAGGTGAACTATGAGTGAAGTATGGTAAGTTCTAAACCCAACTTGAATTCTGGAATAACTGTTATCAAAATTTGGTGGTCTGACTAGTGAGTTATTTCTTCCAGTGTAGCTTGTGTCAAACCGATGATAACAGTTCAATGCAAGGTGTCCACTTTTTCCACAAACTTGGCATTTAAAACTATGCCTCTTCCAACTCCTCTGCCTCTTCCCATCACACCAGTGATTTGTGAGGGATAAAAGTGGTTATGTGGTGTTGGGTTGAAACCAGTACCACGTTGATGAGGAGCAAAATTTTAGGAGCTAAGATTAGGGTTCAGTATAGGTGAAAACTGATACTATCCAGTATTAAGCGAGGACTGTTCACTCTGATATTTTGTTTGAGTTGTATCAGTAGTGAGATTAGCAAGATGAATTGAGCCTCCATGAAATTCAGTGCTGACAACTAAATTTGCAACTAGATTTGCTCTTTCTAACCTTAACTCATATTTTTGCAAAATAATATGTGCTTCCTAAACAGAAATAGGATCTATCCTAGACTCCAATCTTGTAGCAATAATTACTACAACAACATCATACTCAGAACTTAAACCATCAAGAATGTAGTTCATTAGTTCTTCATTAGAGATTAAAATTCCACTAGCTGACAATGTTTTAGCAAATCCTTTCATCTTTATGAAATATTCATGGATACTAAGATTATCTTTCTTAGTGTTTTGCAACAAACTCTTAATGTGCACAATTTTAGTTCTAGATTCCGTAAGAAATTCTTTTTCTAGTACAATCCACATATCAGCAGAAAATTGACACTTAGACACTACTGAGAACATAGATTCTGATATAGATCCAAGAATCCAACTTACTAATAGCTTGTCTGTCTTCTTCCATTGATTATACGCTGGATTAGACTTCTTCTCTGTCGACCCCTCAAGGCCTTCAATTGGAACTTTAACGAACAGTGTTGGACATGAAATCAGTCTAATAAGATGCTCCTCTAAGTCATGGGAGCCCACAACAATAAAACTTGTGATTTCCAGAACCTGTAATTATCCCTAGTTAATTTGGGGGAAATTATAGGAAGAGAAGAAGAAGACATTGATGAAGTGTTTGTAGAATTAACGAGCTCAATGGTCGATTTGATATCTGAGTTATTTTGATTGAGGGAGAATTGAGTAGGATCAGCCATCTTTGACGTTAGTCAACGGCCTGATACCATGAGAGTTTTGAGAGAAAACAAAGAGAAAAATACAGAGAGAAAAACAAAGAGAAGGTTCTGAAATTTTTTTTACTTTGTTTTGTACAGTAAGTGCACTTTTTATAGTGCTCATAACAGTAGCTAACTAACACATAACAGTAGCTAACTAACTCAGTCTATAGGTTACTTAACTAATCATTTTCTAACTCTTACTAACACGCTTTAATAATGACTTTGTTTAATGCAAAAATAAAATCTTTTAAGAAACAAATTTAATAAAACTATTCGTTAAACTCCCCTTCGTTTAGTTTATTTTGTGAATTTTGTAATAATTGCATAGTCAAAGTTATCCAAAAGATTTTCTCTTTTCCTTGTTTCAAATGGCACTCTCTCAAAGACGAAAAAGGATCTTAAAAAGACATGATTGAAAAACCCTTGAACTAGATTGTCTTTAGAAACAATATAGGACTATTGTAGCTTGCCCAATCTTAATTATCCTTGAAGAGACTTATAAGAGTCATATGAATCAAGTAATAGCTTAAAATGCAAAAGAAACCAACTTTGGGAGAAGCACTCTACCCAACCTGAAGGGGAGAGAAGATTCTAACAAGGCCAGGACAACCATGGTAAAAAATTTGTATTCCTAGCCCAACAAATTGAATATATCAGGAAAGGTTTCAATGATTTGTACTGCTATAAATACAAGCGTGAAAAAACATTTGAGACACTCTTAAACCATGTATTTTATACCAAACACCTTGGTGAGCTTCAAATATAAAATATTGCTCACTTCATTTAGGTTTGTTTAGTGCTATTTTATTTTACCTTTTCATACTTTATGCTTATTTTTATTATTTTTTTGTATTTATTTTAGGTTTTGAAATAAATAAGGATAAAAAGGGAAATTTTGAAGCAAAAGGAGGAGAGAGATGTAAATTCTTAAAATTTTAGAGGCCAAGCAAGGGTTTTTCTCGAATTATCAGAGCATCTTTGGGTATTTTGGAGACAACATGAGCTATAGATATCGGAATCTCTTGGTTATTGCAGCGTTGGAAAACTAATTGAGAGAGCTAAAATTCTTATGTTTATGACTTCGCCCAAGTCAGCCGAAACCGGAGAGAAAATCATGACACAAGTTGACAGTATGGCAAAATCAAAATCTAGAAAAACAGGAGATGAAGGAATTCGTGGAGTAGCCATCTTCATAGTTTTTTCTTCTCTTCTTTCCTTTTTTTAAGTCAATGTTTTGTCAATTTGAAATTATGCTTTTCCTTTGTTCAAGTATGAACTAATTTCCTTTTGCTAGGGCTTTGATGTAGCCTCTCTTTGACGATTTGAATCCTTAAATTATATTATTGAAGTTTTTATCAATCCTTGTTGAGCATGCATCACTTTACTTAATGCTTTTGAATGATTGATCATCATTTGAATGATTTGTTGTGCATGTTGAGAATAGTAAATATAAATTGTTTCTTGTGATGTGTGCCATGAATTGAATGAAAGACAGAGATGTGTCAATGTGATTTGTGTGGTTTTTATTGAAATACGATAGAACTTAATGTGCTCATATGATTTTAAATTCACATACAGATATCATAGGTTATTATGAGTAATTTTGGTTCTACTTGAGAGAGGGTTTCAAATAGGTTAAGAGTATTTTGCTATTAACAATGGATGATAAAATTTCAGTAACATGTTTTTAGGATTTAGATTGAATTGGCTAGGTGAAATTGAATGCCTTAGCATTTTTGTCCATGGGTGATTCAAGCTTGTTAATTGCATTCTTTAATTGATTTTAACTTTTAATTTATAAAATTCGTAATATTTCAATTTTCATTGTTTTCAAATAATTTAAAA
Source organism: Pistacia integerrima (assembly GCA_026225825.1). Taxonomy (NCBI): domain Eukaryota; kingdom Viridiplantae; phylum Streptophyta; class Magnoliopsida; order Sapindales; family Anacardiaceae; genus Pistacia; species Pistacia integerrima. The sequence continues at coordinate 9,563,023 of CM047744.1, forward strand.
CTGGAACAATTTTGACATTTAACAGGTAAACAATCTTCGTGAGAATGATACTCTACTCATTTAACTATATTACTTGAGTGACTAGTACATTTGCTATATTTTTCACAACACACCTTGTGGCTTGACTAACTGACACCAAAGAAATCAATTTGCTGTTGCAATAAGCTTGGTCTTGGTAATGCAAGACCTCCTGCTAATTAAATCCTCAATCTTGGTACTTAGGATTTGTCAGACCACAATAAAATATGTTATTTTTGTTTTGTCTTTCTTTATCTCTTTTAACTTTATTGTAAACTAGGTTAACTGTATTTGCTCACCTAAGAGATTGTAAAGTCTCAAGTGTCACAGCAATGTCGAAAACTATTAAAAACCTCCTGAAATTACCAAAACCCCTGAAAACTATTATTCTTTCACATTATTGATCACATCATTCAATTGCTCACACCACTAAAAGTTGGTTAAAATTACAGACCACCTGAAACCTAATTGACCCATTGACCCACCGTCTTGGGTTGCCTATACCTTCAGTAACAAGAGTTTTTGTGTTTCCACTGTTTTGGTTGATGTCAAAGCTTTAATACCACATGATGGAGCAGTATCATATCTAAGTAAGTATTATCACTTTAAGTGTACCCTTCTTCCAAACAAAAAATGGAAATAAGAAAATCAAGGCTACAATGAACAATTATCGGCCTAAGACCATACAGACATGGTTTCATGCACACACATGCATAAACAGTTGGAGATACCTTGAATTATTTTTTTGTCATCATCTGCTAAGCTGAATTAGAGTTTCCGTGCTTATAACCTACATCTCGAGATGACCGACAATGGAAGTAGATGAATTGGATTAAATTCTAGAGAAGATGTTAAGGTCCCACACAAACTGAGAAATTGACTTTTTTGTGCTGATGATGTTGTTACTGAGAATCTAGTAAGGAGATAATTCACGGTCAAGCACCTACACAACATTGAAATGTCTAAATATTTTACTTTTTGCGACGATGGAATTGTAGATCTAACTATGCATTGAAAAATTAAATGTCCCCTTTCCACTAGTCTAACTAAAAAGAGAATAAGAGATAATGATATTTAATAAGGATACAAAAGCATCAAGTAGGACACAGCCTCCCGCATCTACAAGCCATGGTAGATTTGGTCTGATTTTTTACCAATCCAAGTTGCTAACAATTATGCTACATGTTGATGCTTGATTTTGGACGCCAACGACTCACACGTGAGAAGTGTTAAGCGGACTTAGGAATCACACGTGATGGATCCATGAGATTTGAATATGGAGCTGAGATTATATATGCTGTAGAAAACATAAATAATAGGCCGACAAGAGAGGTTTTTATAGTGGTTTGGATGCTCAACAAGCGACTCCTACATCCACTGTTATTTTATTGATCTCTGACTATTTCTATGATTTTGCCCGTAAGGCATACAAAGATGAAGAAATACAGTGTTTATAGAGAGAAAGAATTAAGCTCTTATCTATGGTTAGCTCTCATATGCTTAGTCCCCCTCTTCGGAAAGAGGAGTGCCAATTTATACACCCTTGCACTCAAATGTAATGAGTGTTTTGCAAGTTGCCTTGACACATGAAAGGCTCTCATCCATTCATTTCTTGAAAGGAGATAGGATTGGTAAGAATATCTTTGAGGAGATATGGGCTTGGCAGCTAGTACAGAAAGACATTTATTAGGCTGACATAAGCATGACTTTTGAGGCATAACAGAAGCCCCCCAGTTTTTGGAGCGCGTAATCGCGCTTTAGAAACTAAGGTCTTTGATCTGAATGGCTGCAATCTCGAACTGAAGAGCTTGAACTATTCTTGGCGCGATCGAGTGCTAAGAGCTAGGAGCTGATCGTGATCTGTTAGGAGCTCGACCTGAAAGCAAAACGAGCTGAGCAAAAGCGAAAGCAAAACGAGCTCAATCTGAATCAAAACGAGCTCAATTTGAGATCATAACGAACTCAATCTAAGCAAAACGAGCTCAACTTAAGCAAATTCATTTCTTGAAAGGAGATAGGGTTGGTAAGAATATCTTTGAGGAGATATGGGCTTGGCAGCTAGTACAAAAGACATTTATTAGGTTGACATAAGCATGACTTTTGAGGCATAACACTACAAAAGAAAACATATGTATTCCTGTTAGAATATCTGAGTAAGAAATCAGGACCTGACATTGGGGTTCCAGCACAAACTATGAAAAAGTGAACATGATGAGTGGACAACAATAGAAAGACCCATGAGGATGAGAATGATAGATGGGACATATTCACCTTGCTACATATGTTGCATTACCACTCAAAGCGAAGAGGAACATTCGAGGATTAAGGCACTGCAACATCATCCATGAAACAAAATCATGATCTTATTGAATTTTCTCACACACAGACACCAATTTTCTTTTGTTTGAACCACATGATCAAGCAATCCCTTTCTCAAAAGAAAACAAAAGAAAAAAAAGCCAAATTCCATTCCAAACAAACTTTCCATTTATATATACAATTGAATTTACTGAAAAAATATAATTTCAAACCTATACTTTCTTACCTCCACATTCCCCCTTCTCATTTGCAAATAATAGAACAAGATACAAGAACCAAAAGTTTCAGAAAGACAATAATGAAAACTGGTTAACGGGATATATAAATAAAAGAACAATTTGTCAGATTGAGAAAAGATGACAATAGACTACTACATCCATGCTTCAAAGAAATACCATAAAAAATAGTTTTGCTGACATATAGATGGTTTATTTATACCAGCTCATATGTCTTTCCAATACCATACTGTTGTTGCTAATGCCGGAGAATGCAAAGAAAAGAAAGAGAGCAACTAAGAGAGATGAAGAGTAATCTTTTTCTGCATTGCCAACTGAGTTTTACATCATAACTAATAAAGCAAAAGTTTACTGTTGACAACTACTTTGCAGACATATTTTATCCAACATTAATCTAAAGCCATACATTAATACCAACTTACAACAAACATTATAGACACATCCCTATATAACTGGCGGTACAAATCTAAACCATTACAAAATGAAGCAAACAAGGTGCCTCACAAATCGACAGACAGATTGCAATACACTTTGGCACCAGAACAGATTCAAAACAAGTTGACAAATTGCTACATTTCCAGCTAACTATCAGAATTTAACACTTCTCCTTGATAGTTGGCTGGAAACACCAAGTCTGAATCTGAATTCGTCAAACTTGGCTTTGGAAACAGCTTTAGTCATAATGTCAACCACTTGTAATTCACCCCTGCAGTGCATCAATTCCACTTCACCATTTTATTCAGCCTCTCTCACTACATGAAACTTAATTTTGATATGCTTTGTACGTACATGATGCACTGGATTTTTGGCCATTGCTACAACATATTGGTTGTCACACATGATGGCAGTAGGCTTGACCTACTTCACCTTCAAATCTTTAAGAATCTTTCTCAGCCAAATGGCTTGATTCATAGCAACAGTAGCAGATATATACTCTGCTTTTGCTATGGATTGAGCCATGGTTTCTTGGTTTTTGGAAAGCCAACAAATAACACCACAATTTAGAAAAAAATGCATACCCTAAAGTGCTCCTCATGTCATTTGTTGAACCAGCCCAGTCACTTTCTTAAAAACCAACCAACTTGAAGTCTTTTGATCTCCTGAACCACACCCCAAGGTTAGTGTTGCCTTTCACATATCTTAGCACCCTTTTTGCAGTCTTGAAGTGAGTCTCGGTTGGTTGACTCATAAATCTGGATAGCAAGCTTATGGCATACATTAAGTATGGTCTGGTTGTTGTCAAGTACAGTAGGCAACCAATCAAGCTCTTGTACAATCCTTCATCAACTTTCTCAACCTCATCACTTTTTGATAACTTCATATTTGGAACCAATGGTAGGTCCACTGGTTTACAATTCTCCATGCAAAACTTCTAAAGGACTTTACTTGCATACTTCATTTGATTCACAAAAATACCATTTGTATCTTGACCAATCTCCATCCCAAAAAAGTATGACATTTCACCTAAGTTTGTCATTTCAAACTCACTGTGCATGGATTTTTTGAATTCCTCCACTTGAGCATGATTGCTTCCAATCACTAAAATATCATCCACATACAGAGAAATGATCATTACATCATCTTCGCTTCTTTAATGTATAAAGTGTGCTCATTTGGACTCCTCACAAAGTCTAAATTGAGTAGGTGGTCATTAATCCTGTTATACCAGGCCTTCGGTGCCTGTTTTAGGCCATATAAGGCCTTCTTCAACAAGTAGATTTTTCCCTCTTCTCCTTGAATCTGATACCCTTCTGGTTGCTCAATATAAATCCCCTCATTCAACCAGCCATTCAAGAAAGCAGATTTAACATCCAATTGATGAATTTTCCAAGAAAATTGAGCTGCCACAACAAGCAGCAATCTGATGGTATCATGTTGGGCAACTGGTGCAAATGTCTCTAGGAAATCTACTCCATATTACTGAGCAAATCCTTTAACAACAAGTCTGGCCTTATGCTTAAGAACTGAACCATTCGAATTTAACTTTTTTCTGAAAATCCATTTTACTTGGATTAACTTCCTGTTTTCTAGTCTGTCCACAAACTTCTAGGTCTGATTTTTTTCAATCATGGCTAGCTCCTCCTTCATGGCAATCCTCCAGGGTTCTGACTTCACTGCTTCTGAGTACCTTAAAGGTTCCATTTGTGCCATTTTGCATCTGTCATACACATCAGCCAGAGACCTTGTTCCTCTGAGAGAAATCTCTTCATCTGATTCATCTCCTAGATTTTCTTCAACCTGATCAACTGGAGTTTCACTTAATTGAAGTCTTGTTTCTACATCAACCTTACATTTCTCCCAATTCCAAACTCCACTCTCATCAACTATAACATCCTTGGAAATAAGTATTTTCTTTGAGTTAGGAATGTACATTCTATAATTTTGGATTGGCTGCTGTAGCCAATAAAAATTCATGTTAAAGCCTTATCCTCCAACTTTGTTCTTTTTGCAGGTGGTACTAGAACATAGCATATGCTTCCCAAAAATTTTTAGATTATCCACTGTTGGCTTAACTCCAGTCCATGCTTCAAATGGTGTTTGACTGATCAAAGCCCTAGTAGGAAGTCTGTTGAGCAAGTACACCCCTGTGTTGACAGCTCGCGAAGGATTTTGGAAGTCTTTTCTCAGCCATCATACATCTTGCCATCTCCATAATAGTCTTGTTTCTCCTTTCACTAACTCCATTACTGTTGTGGAGTATAAGGGCTGCTGAATTGATGTCTGATTCCAGCCTCCTTGCAAATCATTTCAAACTCTTAAGAAGTGTATTCAGTACCATTGTCACTTCTCAAGGTTTTGATAATCATTTCTTGTTTGGTTTTCCACCGGCTGTTTGAACTTCTTGAATACTCCAGCCACCTCATTTTTCTGTCTTAGAAAGTAAACCCAGCACATCCTGGACCAATCATCTATGAACAATACAAATATCTACTTCCATTTAGGGATAAGGTTTGCATGGGGCCACACACATCCGAGTGAACAAGCTGAAGTTTTTCAGAGGCTCTCTAGGCTTGATTCACCGGAAAAGGTTTTCTACTCATCTTGCCTAATTGACATGCTTGGCAGACTCCTTTTGGTTCTTCAACAATGGGCAGATTCTGAACTAAGTTTTTTGACTGAATCTCCCTTAGACTTATATAATGTACATGGCCTTTTTCTTTGAAATAGTCTTGGCAGTGTTGCCCACTTCTTCCGCTTCTTGACACTCCTTCAGAACGCCTCTCATCTACTACCTACAAAAACATTGAAAATAACAGGGTGAGCACTAATTGCTCAGTAAGTAAACCCACTAGGCTACTCATTTCTCTCTGTTGTTCAACTTTTGAATTTCTTTCCTTCTTTCTTTCTCTCTATTCTTTCTATATTCTTTCTCTCTGTTCTTTCTGTTATGTTCTTTCTTTCTATTCTTTCTTTCTATGCTGATCGGACTTAGTTGAGGCATGGATTCGGAACCCTAGCCATGTGAGTGGGTAAAGTCCTTATCTACATGCACTTCTATCGGATTGTACAACTCTTCTTTCTGATTCTGAGGCCGCTCACTAAAGGCGGCGTGCATGTAGGTAAATTTTGTTGGTACAGTTCTCATCCACATACACTTCTAACGAACTGTACACTTACTTCTTTCTGATTCTGAGGCCGCTCATTGAAGACGGCGTGTATGTGGGACTATTCTTCTCTGTCACTCACGGGTTCCCCATCGCAACAACCTTCACTTCTCTTTTATTTTTACATTTCTTTAAGTAAAATTTCAGATTTGAATTCTTCTTTAAGTATATTTCTTTAGATAATACTTCTACCTTTAATTCTTTTCTTTTTTTTTCTTTATTCTTTACTATTCTCATCCATGTGTATGTGCATGGAACTATGCTCGTTCTTTGCTATTCTTTCTAGATGCAAATGTGAGAATGTGAGAATGCATTATGGCATATAAAAAATATCATTAGAGAACTAGTATTTTTTACCAACAACATTCCCATACTTGAAATCAATCATAGATTATTAGACTAAAAATATTTTGAGGTAGTCATTCTGCACATGTCATATTTAAGAAGGCATATCTCGAGTTATACACATCGGATGGCTACAATATTGGTCTCTAGAGAAAGGGCTACAACTTTTATGTTTAGGTCTCAACCCAATGTAATCGGTAAGATGCCCAAAAATCACTCAGAAGGTCACAGCTGTGACAAGGCAACCATGGTAACATGTTTTCTCTTAGGATTTTCATCAAACAAGTTGCATGCATACTCAAACTCTAATTTGGCTATACTTCTGCTTCTTTCTCAAGCCACCAATATTTGGAGCCAAAACTCCCTTAAATCAACACTAAACCTGGCCAGGAAAATACACTCCATAAGTCTACTCAAACTCTTTCTAAATTCAACCAAACTTCCATCAATCACCATATAGGCAAAGTCTACATTCTCATGGCTGAATTTCAATTATTAATCTCATCAAAACTTCTCAAAAACATAAGCACATACATACAAGTACAAATCTCTACACACTTACTCAAATCAAACTTAGGGTTGGATTTACTTACCTTGATCTTGGGTAGTTCCACACTAGAAGCTCTTTCTTTGGGTAGATCTCCTCTCCTTCTTAAACCCTAAGCATATAACTATAAGAATTCAACACTTTAAAAATTAATCTCACGTCATATTGCAAGAACTCTTACCTTTGGATGTTTAGGATTGAATATCTACCAAAATCCAACCAAAAATCCTCTAAATTGGCTTGGAAATTTAATGAAGAAAATGAGAGAATTTGGAGATGAAAGTGGCGTGTGAGAGAGTAGATAGGGTTTTCAAGAATGAACCCAAGATATCTCATTTATTACTTCTACTTTTCCCATTTTGCCCTTGCACTTTCTATGAAATTCCATCTATGTCCCTTAGTCAATTACAATAATGTGCTCATTTTTATTAACTTCTTCATGAAATTCTATCTCTTTTTACTCCCCACTTTTTCAACTAATTATGAGTGAAAAGACCATTTTATCCCTAATGAAATTTTAAGGCATTTTCTTCACATTTTCTCAAAATAACTTTAACAAAAAAAATCAACTAAGGGTATAAGGGCATAATTTAAGTTACGTACCTCAATGTGGGCATTACAATCTATCCCACACTAAGGAGACTTTGACTTATATCATGTGCATAAAGTACATTAGAGATTAACTTCATACCTTTTGGTGTCTGGACAACAACATCTCCTTTCCCTTTTGCTTCCACAAACTCTCCATTTTCCACTTTGATCCTTGACCGATGTGAGTGATCCAGGTTCACAAAACTCTGCAAATATGGTGTCATGTGATGTGTACATCCACTGTCAATCAACTAGGTTTCATCACATGCTTGGATCAAACTGGATGAGGCCACAAATAACTGCTCTATCTCCTGCCCTGGATGTTGTTTATCAGTTGTCTGAGCTTGCTTTGGGGTTGCTCTCCCTTGTTTTTGTAGACTCTTTAGATGTGGCCAAATTATTTGCAGGCCTTACATTGTATTCCTAGCCTGAACCAACATCTATTCTCTGCATGTCACTTCCTTTTACAGTGAGAATAAGCTGGAAAATTTTTCATTCCGCCAACTTTGTTCCATTGAACATTGGACCTTTCTTTTCCTTTCTTATCTCCAGCAAACCTTTTGTTATTTCCTTATGTAGACTTGCCCTTGTGAGCTGCTAACATTGCCCCTTCACTTGCATCCTCTAGCCTTAGGAGCCTTCTCTACTCTTGTGCCTGCAGAGCATGGACCAGCTCAATCAAAGTGATCTGAGTCAGGTCTTTTGAGTCCTCCAAAGATGAGATTTTTGCTTCAAACCTTTCCGATAAGCTTACTATCACCTTTTCCACTATTCTTTTATCTGTCATCTCCACTCCAAGCAACCTGATTTTGTTGACTATATTCATCAACCTGTCAACATATTCCTTCACTTTCTCAGTCTCCTGCATTCTCAATGTCTCAAATTCCCTTCTCAACTTTAGAACCTGCATGTTTCTTGTAGTGTCACTCCCCATGAACTCCTCTCTTAACTTGTCCTAAGATTCTTTTACTGTTTCGCATGCCATGATCCTTGTAAAAACAAGGTCTATGACAGCTGAGTGAATGTGGGACAAGGCTCTTGGAGCCTTTGAAACTTCTTCTTCATGCAACCAGATTTGGTCCCAACTGAGGGGGTTGTTTCTCCTTTTCTACATACTACCAGAGTCCTTGACCCCTCAGATATGCCTTCATTTTGACTGCCCATATATGGTAATGCTCACCATTAAATACAAGAGGTAGAAGAGAAGTTGTCTGAGTGGCCATTGATTCAAGAGAACAAGTCTGATGCAAGACAGTTTTCCAGAGAGATAGATAAGCTGTTCAAGAGAAGGAAATGGTTCAGATTTTTCAGCTCAAGTAACCAAGCTCTGATACCATTTTGTTGTTGCTAATGCCGGAGAATGCAAAGAAAAGAAAGAGAGCAACTAAGAGAGATGAAGGGTAATCTTTTTCTGCATTGCCAACTGAGTTTTACATCATAACTACTAAAGCAAAAGTTTACTGTTGACAACCACTTTGCAGACATATTTTATCCAACATTAATCTAAAGCCTATACATTAATACCAACTTACAACAAACATTATAGACACATCCCATATAACCTGGCAGTACAAATCTAAACCATTACAAATGAATCAAACAAGGTTGCCTCACAAAACTGACAGATGGCAGATTGCAATACACTTTGGCGCCAGAACAGATTCAAAACAAGTTGACAAACTGCTACATTTTTAGCTAACTATCAGAATTTAACACATACAATTTCTATTGGAAAAAAGCAGACACATGCAAACATCATCTATATATTCATACGAAACATGAAAACCGATGGACACTTATTTTTGCAGATCAGGAAAACCTTACTACAATAAATACTACCATAAGTCAATTAAAAAGTAAAGCTTACATTCAAACAAATTTGGGGAAGCCGTCCACCCATATAAATTGCTGCCATTGCCCAACCAAGGCAACTTCCAATTCCATTGCTTCCTTCAATACCATTTCCTTGTAATAGCCCACCCTGTACCTGAAACTGAAATCGCATACAAGATAAAAAGGAAATAATAAAAACAAAAAATAAACAAACTAGTAGGAAAAAACTAGAGTGAATCTTAAAGAAAAATGGCAAGGAAAATGGAGCCAGTGATCATTCAGCAACTTTGGTTTTCCCCTTCAACGTACGTTAAACTCTATTTCTTTTCTACTACATAAATAAATGATTTCCCTTTGTTTTTTTTTTTTGGGTTTCGTCTTTCCCATCTTTATTTTTTGTTTTTCAACTAGAAATGAACACAAAATTTATTAATGATCAACCAGCTATGGCTGAAACCGACTTGCCACTTTGTCAATTTAAAGTTCCAAGGTATAGCCATTAATCGACATGCTGTAGCCAACAATGAAATGATCTAACCACATCCATACACTCTAAACCTAATCTGCTAGTGCCATACAAAGAAAACAAGATAGTAGCTTGAATTACCTGCAACAGCTTTCTCCCAACTTGAATCACAAATCCTTTATTTGATTTCTCAAACTCAATGTTATGATAACCGCTAGCTAAGAATTCAAGATTAACAGTTCTAAGAAATATCATTATTGAGACCTGAAATAGAAATATGGAATCAAAAAAATTATGTTCCATAAAACTGTTTGTTGATTCCATCAATTATTGTAAACTTAAGAGTGGCTGCATAATCTCACCAAGCATAGCATGGTTTTGGTGTTTGGAGAAGGTGCAGATTGTGTAGAAACTTGTCCACCAAGCAAGGGCTGTTCAATGGAAATCCCAGAATGATCAGAGGTGGGACTCATTCTTTGTGCTAACAAAGATCCAGCCGTAGGTGTATGACTCCTTGATAGAGATCTGGCAGACCTGATGAATTTACAAAGAAAAAGTATTACATTATTATCACTAACCATTATGAAATGTTTTTTTAATCAGTGTTCTAGAAATATAAACTTCCTTTTGGTTGGAAATCCATTCTATAGAAGGCGAAAGCCCTCATCAAAAGTGCAGTTGATATTCAAATTTCACCCAAATATGATGCCCTTGTAGGGAAAAATAAGCATCAAATTCGCCTAAATGACAGCAAAGGTAAACATAATATTTCCAGTGACCCAATTATATGCACAAACAAGAGATAAGTTCCTTCTTAAAAAAATAAGAAAGCATGAGAAAACTCAGTTTTGAAATTTCTATCTTCAAGTGCCTCCTGCATCTAACTCAGAATTTCTTTAGAAGTACCAAGATGCTTTTAACTACACCCAGAGGAGTACTCACGGAGCAAAATATGCAAAGAAAATGAGGCATAGAGATTTGTGCATCTAATAAGAGAACTATAATATGTTTAATTAATGGAACACAAATTCACAGAGTGATAGAATTTGAGGTGGGCTTGACTCCTCATCCCAATAAGGCCGTGTTGAATGGGATAATTACCCCCTCTTATAAACCTAGTAGGCTTGAACGTACCTAGTTGGTGTCGGACTCCAACACTTCCCCTCACGGTTAAGCCCATATGTTAGGTCATGCCTATTATTGGAGGTAGTTGTCGGCTCTAACTCCTCACCCGCTGGTCAAGCACTCAGCTCAACTGAACCTGGGCTCTGAAACCATGATAAAATTTGAGATGGGCCTAACGCCTCACACAATAAGGCCTTGTTGAATGGAAGGATTACCTCCTCTTATAAACCAGTAGGCTTGAGTGTGTCTAGTTGGTGTGGGACTCCAACACACAGAGAGAGAGAGAGAGAGAGAGAGAGAGAAAGATTGTTAGTCTTCTGACTGTCGAACAAAGAGAGAAGAATATCTTAAGTCAGATGATCTCAGTGTTCTCGATAGCAATGTTTGCAATCATAGGTTCATACATATTCCTCACAGAACTGTTATAAGTAGTATGAAGAAGTTGAGTGCTCTGAACACCTGATTCGGAGTTATGAAGAGCTCAAAGCTGTCAAACTGACAGAATGTTATACAAAAGACTAGTTTTTATATTGAGGAATGCTAGTAGTCTCTTTTTCAGTCTCTCTCATTCTCTCACTCTCCTTTGACACGTGTACACGAGATGAAGGAAGTGTAAGTTGGTAATATATTCTTCCTTGTCTCTTATAAACGTCCTCTAGTGCAAAAGAAAGTATTTTTAGCATTTGTTTTGTATAATTCCTTCTGTTTTGAAGTCTAAGCACAATCAAGGTCAGGAATAAATAGTTTGACATTTACGAAGTTCTTAATCTGCATAACTTCTTTACAGGTCAGGAAATCTCTTACCTTGTTAGAGAAAATAAAATTCAAACTTTTAGAGAGCCTAAGTATTTCAACATCAACAACACAAAACACACACACACACACATAAAGTGTGTTTGATGCTGATAATCAGAAACTAGAGCACAATGATATCTACTGAAGAAATCAAGGTAGAATTTTAATTACATGTAGTATAGTTCTCTTCCAGGAGACATAGTTCTAGGAAGTGCTGGAAGAGGAATAGGTGAACTCGGAGCATTATCTCTGTCTAAAATGCACAACCCGCTTTTCCGTTTGTCAGAATAGTTTACTTGTTTTCCAACATCATTACTGCTTTGTCCAGTCTTATCTGCTGATTCAGTTTGGATAGGCTTGAATCCTTAAAATACAAAGCATTTAAAGTATAGTCATGCAGTCAATCACACCCATTAAGTCTAGAATGCTTCAACTTTAATAGCATTTACTATTCTCTAAAATAAGAAACTAGCAGTTAAAAATACCCGAGAAAGTAGAAACATAACAAAGATAAACATCGTAAAACCACTGCAAACAAAGAGGGAACAAGAAAATATAATTATCTAAAACTCACTCTCTAATAAGGTGAAAACATTTGATATTTTCTACAAGCACCTATTAGTCAAGCAAAGCTAAGTTAGACTTGTTCTACAGACACAAGGACTTACAAAATTGATAGGCCCCAAAGAACCACTGCAAACAAAGAGGGAACAAGAAAATATAATTATCTAAAACTCACTCTCTAATAAGGTGAAAACATTTGATATTTTCTACAAGCACCTATTAGTCAAGCAAAGCTAAGTTAGACTTGTTCTACAGACACAAGGACTTACAAAATTGATAGGCCCCAAAGAAACTTGTTCCTAAAATTCACCAGAACTTAAGACTAACAATTTTCACCAAATAAAAGTTTCAACAATTCCAATCCTATAGTTGATCTAATCCAAGATGATTAAAAATGGAATTATGTTGATATTTGAAGTTCTTCATTACTAACTAATCTACAACAGTACTCTAATTGCATTGATAGTTAACGTTAAATTAAATGAGTGACTAGTGTTAAGCAAAGTTCCTGTGAGGAAAAAGAAAATAGAGTAGTTTTAGAGAAGCTGGGTCTATTTTGTAATGATTGTGCAAACTATGTCGCTTAAGTGCAATTACGGAATACTTTAAAAGCACTACCGTTTTATACACAACTATGGCTATATAAGTGCTTATTACCTGTAACAGAATTCAGTTAATGAAAATTCCAGATTTCCTATTCTTCTTCGTACTGAAATTTTCTTTGCATTTTTCTTTCTTTGATTCTACAATATCCTTTATGGTATCAGAGCCCTAGACCAACGTCTAAGGTAAAATTTTTCTTTTATCTTGAAGATTTTCATGTAATCTTGGAAACACAAACATGGAGGTTCATAGCTCCAGCTCCAATTTCACTACTTTGGGAGTTCCACCTAGTCTACTTGCTATCTCTGTAAAATTGTTAGAGAAAAACTATTCTTATTTTGAAGGTCACAAATCCTACCAGCGTTGACATCTCTTGGTCTTAAAGGTTTTGTTACTGGTGAGAAAGAGTGTCCACCGATGATTTTGTTGGAGAAATTGGATGATTCAGGATAGACAGTGAAGAAGCAAAACCCTAGCTATTTTGCTTGGTAAGAAAATTGATGACTTCCTGGTAAGCTGGCTTTACTCTACTATCTCTGAATCAATGTTTCGGCACATAGCTAAGTGCACTACTTCATATGAAATATGGAACATTTTAGAACTTCATTTCCAGTCAGTATCCAAAGCTAGGACCTTACACCTAAGAAACTTATTACAAACTACTAAGAAAGAAGGTTGTAGTGTGAGGGAATATGTATTAAAAATGAAAGAATTAGGAGATAAATTGGCTGCAAATGGAGTGAATATCACAGATGAAGAACTTTTGTTGTATACATTAGATGGCTTAGGGCCAAAGTATGATGCTATGGTTGCTAACTTGACAGCTTGTTGTAGTCAAACGACACTACAAGAAGCCCAATTCTTACTTCATAAACATGAAATTAGACTAGAGAGACAACAAAGTTCTTTGTCCAATTTTCATGAGCAAATGGCTCCAGCTCTTTTGGCTTCCAACCAGAGTCAGATAGAGTCTCATTCAGCTTCTCAAAATGTTTCTGGTACTAATATTGGGAATTTTGGTCACACTCACAATTTTACCAATTTCAGCCTCAACCGATGTCTAATTTCCAAACTCCAGATCAATCTTTTCTTCACCAACTGATGCCTAGTAACAATCAGCTTAGAGGAAACAATTTAAACAATGGAGTTCAGTCAGATTTTAATCCTTCATATTCTCCTTAATACTCAGATTGGGAATGGTTTTACTCATGTGAATCAGTTTCACATGTTTCATTCTGGAATGATGAGAAGTAGAGGCCGAGGAAGATGATATTTTAGGCCTAAACTCATTTGTCAAGTATGTGGTAAGGGAGGACACACAACACTATAGTGCCATCATAGATTCGACCATGAATATCTAGGTTTCTTAAGTCCCAAATCAGTACTTGGATCTTTTGCTTTCAATGGTCCACAAGTTTTAGCTCCAGCTCATTCTATTGAATCAGCACAGGCTTCTCTCACTACAGTCATGCCAGGACAATTCATCCACGGGCTGTTTCTAGAAATTTTAATTCCTTTATCACTACTATTTTTGCTTCACAGGCAAATTCACCACAAAACTATCTAGGTTATTTTGCTTCTGCACTGCAATCAACCTCTTATTCTCAACAACAATAGATTTTTGCTTATCCCTCATAACACTCTATTCCTCAACCATCTTAGAATCCTACCTCATCAATTGGAAGTCAAGGCACTAATACATGTCATCCTTCATTCAAAGGATAATGGAGTAATAGTTGAGTTTCATTTTGATCGTTGTCTTATAAAGGATTAAAACCCCAGAGATGTACTCCTTCAAGGTTCCCTAAAAGGATGGCTTATAACAATTGGAAGCTTCCCTTCCTGTTGTGGTTTCCTCTTCTGCTATGTTTGCTCCGGCTGCTTCCTATCATGTGGCTGCTTCTTCCACTCTCAATGATAGCTTTAGTCATAATAATAAGACAACTGTTGTATTACATATGGATCAGTCTAATGTAGTTGATAATTCAATAATGGTGTGGCCTGCTAAATTGGGACATCCTAGAAAGAACTCTTAAGCATGTATTAAATAAACTCCATGTACCTAGAATGTGTAGTTATAATAAAACTTTTTGTGAAGCCTGCCAATTTGGCAAACTGTCTCAGGCTTTATTTCCTTTATCGAATTCTAAGACTTCCAGACCACTTGAGTTGGTTTATTCAAACCTATGGGGCCCTGCACTAGTGTGTTCTTCAAAAGGATTTAAATACTATATGTTATTTGCGGATGATTACAGCAGATACATGTGAATATATCCTTTGAAATTCAAGTCTGGAGCCTTTAAGGTTTTTACTAGTTTTCATGTTTTTGCTAAAAAAACAATTAGATGCTAAACTGAAGAATCTTCAAACCAATTGGGGAGGGGAGTTTAGATCTTTTACCTCATACCTAGAAACTCATGGCATAGGTTTTAGACACCCCTGCTGTAATGCTCTCTCTCTCTCTCTAGCTAATATACTCGTAAAATAAATAGTAAAACTCACTAAATATGTGTATATATATAAGAAAATATACATGTGGATGAGTATAAAATAATTGAGCCCATAACTAATATTTCTTTATATACAAATCTTTACATAATGTAATAAAGTCACAAAATATCAACTCGATAGCGTTGCCAAACCCTTCCGCTTCTTGACATTCCAAGTGACCGCATCTCACCTACTACCTGTAAAAACATTGAAAACAACGGGGTGAGCACTAATTGCTCAGTAAGTAAACCCACTATGCTACTCTTTTATCTCCGTTGCTCATATTCTGAATTTCTTTCCTTTCATCACACTTCTCTATTCTTCTATGTTTTTTCTCAATTTCTAATTTCTCACTACTCATGATAGTAGGCATGGTATCATGCATAGGTATGATGCAAGTGCACAAATGCATAGAAGGTGCATTTTCTTTTCTGTTTTTCTATTTTCTATTTCTTTTCTCTGTATTTCTTTCTATGCTTCCTTCCTTTCTTTCTATTCTTTCTTTCTTTCTATTCTTTTCTTTCTTTTCGTTTCTATTCTTTCTTTCTTGTCGATCGGACTCGATTGAGGCATGGATTCTGAACCCTGGCCGTGTGAGTGTATTCTCTAATTCTGGGTACAATACTCTTCCACGTGCATTTCTAACGGATTGTA
This sequence comes from Pistacia integerrima, assembly GCA_026225825.1. Classification (NCBI taxonomy): domain Eukaryota; kingdom Viridiplantae; phylum Streptophyta; class Magnoliopsida; order Sapindales; family Anacardiaceae; genus Pistacia; species Pistacia integerrima. Next base: position 9,579,214 of record CM047744.1, read on the forward strand.
CAATTCTTTTTCTGATTTTGAGGCCACTCACTAAATGCGGCATGCATGCGAGGCTAGGTCACTCATGAGTTTCCCGTCGCAACAACCTTCTCTTCTCTTCTCTTCTCTTCTTTAAAGTGTTCTTTAATATTTCTCTTTTCTTTCTCTTTGTTTTTTAATGTTCTTTAAAGCTCTTTAATGTTGTTGTGAGTATGTATGCATGTAGATGGGCTCATGCTTATTATTCTTTCTAAATTCACATGTTTCGATGCAATAATGCAATATGGAATGTGAACATGTCATTCTCTACCATCTACAAACTCATCTCAAGATATCAAATAATCATAATCATGCATGAACTTCTCTTTGACATTTCATCAAACAATTTGTATACACACACAAACTCTCAATTGGCTACACTTCTACATCTCTCTTAAGCCACCAAAATTTGGAACAACACTCACTAAAATCAACGTCAAACCTGGCCAGGATTTACACTTCATAAATTATACTACAATTCTTCCATAATTCATCCAAACTCTTATCAAACATCAAATACATAAACACATCTGGGTACACAAATGGAAACACTGCACTTATCACGTCACTGGCAGGAATGGATGAATTCTAACCATCATTCAACATCAATTCCATCAACAATTCTTTACATATAAGCACATACATACATAAAAGAAGTTCTCTACATAATATTACTCCAATCATGACTAGGGTTGGATTTACTTACCTTAGATGTGAGCAATCCAACACTTTAGTAGTCTTCCTTGACACAACTCCCTTTCTCTTAAACCCTATGAACACAAATCATAAGAATTCAACACTTTAAAAATTAAATCTCACATCTTAGTGCAAGGATCTTACCTAAGGATGCTTGGGATTGAAATTCCACTAAAAATAAACCAAGATCTATGAATTTTCCTTGAAAAGTGATTGAAGAAATTTAAGAGAACTTGGGTGGAAAGTGGCTTGAATGGAAGGGGAAGAATGGCTAGGGTTTCACTCTTGAACTCTTAATATAACAAAATATTACTTATAGCTTCCCATTTTACCCTTGCACTTTCTATGAAATTCCATCTATGTCCCTTAGTCAATTACCAAAATGCCCTTATTTTTATTAACTTCTCCATGTTATTCTACTTCTTTTCACTCCCCACTTTTTCAACTAATTATGAGTGAAAAGACCATTTTACCCTTAATGAAATTTTAAGGAAATTTTCTTCACACTTGTTCAAGATAACTTTAGCAAATTCAATTAAAGGTATTAGGGCATAAATAAAGCTACGTACCTTGATGTGGGCATTACAATTCTCCCCCTCTTATAAGAATTTCATCCTTGAAATTCAAGCGAACAACTCAAGATGGCGGTTCCGCATATCTTGCTCTACCTCTCATGTTGCTTCTTCTACTTTTTGATTCCTCCATAGGACTTTTACAAGTGGAATACTTTTATTTTGGAGCTCTTTAATCTTTCTGTCTAAGATTTGTACTGGTTGCTCCTCATAAATGAGATTCTCTTCTAAGTCCACTTCTTCTACTTTTAGTATATAGGAGGGATCACTGACATGTCTTCGAAGCATCGAAACATGGAACACATTGTGCACCCTGTCCATATTATGGTGGTAGTGCCAACTTATAAGTTACCTTTCCAACTCGTTGCAACACTTCAAAGGGGCCAATGTATCTAGGTGCTAACTTTCCTTTACCGCCAAAACATATTACCCGCTTATAGGGGAAACTTTAATAAACACTTTATCACCCACTTCAAATTCCACATCTTTTCTCTTTAAATCTGCATAGCTCTTTTGTCTATCTTGAGCTTGCTTCATTCTACGTCGGATCAGCTGGATATCTTCTATCATTTTTTAAGTTATCTCTGGCCCAAGAGTTGCATGTAACTCATCTTTCTCTCCTACCTCATCCCAATGCAATGGAGATCTACATCGCCTACCATACAAGGCTTCATAAGGAGCCACCTTAATTGTAGACTGATAACTGTTATTATAGGCAAACTCCACCAACGGTAACATCTCATACCAAGTCATTATATACTTCCATACAGGATGCTCTCAACATATCCTCAAGTATCTGATTTGTTCTCTCAGTCTGGCCATCTATCTGAGGATGATATGCTATACTAAATGCTAATCTGGCACCTAAGTTTCTCTGTAGACTAGTCCAAAAGCTGAAACAAATCTGGAAATCTCTATCCGACACTATGGTCTAGGGGCACACCATGGAGTCTGACTATCTCCCTGACATAAATCTGGGCCAACTAATCTGAGGTAGTACTATCCTTTACTAGAAGAAAATGGGCAGATTTAGTTAATCTGTCTACTATCACCCATATCGCATTATACCCCTTTTGAACTCTTGGAAGGCCTGTAATAAAATCCATTGATATAATTCGCATTTCCATTCAGGAATGCTGAGTGGCTGAAGCAAACGATGGTCTTTGGTGTTTTGCTTTCACCTGTTGACAAACCTAACACTTAGTCTCATAATCTCTAATATCTCTCTTCATACCTGGCCACCAATAACTTTTCTTTAAATCTTGATACATCTTGGTTTCTCCATGATGAACAGTATATAGTGTATCATGAGCCTCCGCAAGAATCTTTTTCTTCAACTCAGCATCTTGGGGAATACATATACGATTCCGGAAATGGAAGGACACCATCTAACAGGTGAAATTCTGATGTCTTGCCCTCAATCACTTGTTGACTTATTTTCTGACACCACTTATCAACAACTTGTTTTTCTTTAATCTCTTCCAACAAAGTAGGCTGAATTTCCAACCTAGCAAGCTTTCCCGGTATCACTTCTATTTAGTCCATTAATCAACTCTCCTAATAACTCTTTCTGTCTTGTGAGTTGGGACAAGTAGGCCTTTCTACTTAAGGCATCAGCTACTACATTGGCTTTTCCAGGTTGATACTTAATTTCACAATCACAATCCTTTACCAGCTCTAACCATCTCCTCTGGCTCATATTTAGCTCTCTTTGAGTGAAAAAGCACTTCAAACTTTTATGATTCATATAAATGTTACTCTTTGCTCCATACAAATAATGCCTCCATATTTTCAGTGCAAAAACTATAGCAGCCAACTCTAGATCATGCGTAGGGTATCTCATCTCATACTCTTTTAACTGTCGAGAAGCATAGGCTATTAACCTACCCAACTGCATCAATATACTGTACCAAGTCCTTGAAATGAGGCATCTGTATAAATATCATAATCTACACCCTCCTGTGGTAACACAAGAATATGAGCTATGGTCAATCTTCTTTTTAACTCTTGAAAACTTTCTTCATAGGCATCCGACCATATGAAAAGAGTTCTCTGTTTGGTGAGAGCTGTAAGTGACTTAGCCAACTGAGCAAACCCTATTACAAACCGCCTATAGTAGCCTGCTAGCCCTAAGAAACTTCTAACTTCCTTTACTGTCTTCGGCTTTTGCCATTCCAAAATTGCCTTTACCTTACTAGGATCCACTGATATACCCTCATTTGAGATGGTATGGCCCAGGAAGATAACTTGATCTAGCCAAAACTCACACTTAGAAAATTTGGCAAACAGCTTCTTATCTCTCAATCGTTGCAGCACAAATCTTAGGTGTTCTTCATGCTCCTCTTTAGTCTTAGAATAAACCAGGATATCATCAATAAACACCACTATGAATCGATCAAGACAATCATGAAACATGATATGAGTGTAATTTATATATTTTTATTCCTTCCATATTATGTTTTTTGTTATGTTTTATGCCTAGTTGAGTTTATTAGAGTTTATTTTGTAAGTTTGGCATATTTGGATAGACTTTTTGAAATAAGTGAGAAAAGATTAGGAAATTCCCGATTTTTGTTATTCTGACCAGTGCTGCGTTTTTCAGGTTTTTCATGGAGTCAGATTTCTTGATTGTAAAAGTGTTCCTTAGAAAAAGTAAAGTAGACAAATCAATCTTTCCAGGAAGGTATTATAGGTGAGAATCCGAGTTCGTTTGGGTCCTCATTAGTTATTGCAAAACCGAACCTGGAATCCTACTCGCAGAAGAATTCCTGGCTAAGTGTTGAGTCTTCGAATGGGCCTTATCAAAAGCAGATGATTCAAAAGCCCAGATTCATCTAAACATCTAGGACTACAATTTTTATGAGTGACCGAGCTCAGAAAAGTTCTTTTACATTGCGAGAATCCTGGTGCAAGCTGGAGAAGAATTCTGTTTTCCATATCTAATAAGATTTTGACAATTTTGGAAGTCTATCTTTTAGGAAAGATCTAGGAAAGAAATTTCTGTGATTCTTAGGGCAAAATTAAGGAAAACACATGTTATTTATTTATGAGTTGTTATGTTAAAGAGGAGGAAGGCAGAACAGCAGTTCGGGTTTTGTTTTTAGTTTTTTTTACTTTCTACGTCAATATGTGCAGTTGATCTTTCTTCTCCAGTTCAAGGGGATTTTGAAGCCTGAATTCATGTCATTGGTGTAACTTAACTTCAATAATATTGTTCTCAATCTCATTCTTATTGGAATTGTTTATGTTATTCTGTTTTAATTGTTTATGAATTTTGTTTGGGTGATTTAGTAATGGCCTACTAAACTGTTTAATCAGAATTTTATCTATTAGAATTAGGAATCGTGATACGTAATTGTCCTCTTTCTATTCAATGAGTAACACATGATGATAAATGATTACAGACAAGTTTTCAGTCTGTCACCTTGAATAACATAACCTAAGTTGAATAATCCGATCTTCCGTGATTGTTGCTTGGATTGATCTATTTTCCTAATTCTTAAGGCTGCCATTGAATTAAACTTAGAGAGCTTATTCTAGGTTGTTCAAGGGTTAGGATCTAGTTGAAGAGCTTATTTCAATAGTGATAATTAAGGGAAAATTCGGGTAACATAGCTTGTTGTTTCCTAGGGTCAATAATTCCATAATAATGAGATAGAATGATGTTATGGTTAGTTCGTGTCCAATGCATGTTTAGGTGGATCTTGAACCGAGAACTGGGTGTTTTTAATATGATATTTTCTACCATTAGAGCTTTACTTGTTTCACTTTAGATTGCATTCGATTACAACCCCTTTCAATTATTCTGTTGTCATGTTTGCTGTTTAAGGATTTTATTTTATTTTCTTGTTGTCTTTGTTGTGGTTATTGGCATAGAATATAGGATTTAATCGAATCATTCCCTGTGGGATCGACCCTTGCTCACCCTATATACAATTTAGTAGTTAGGTTAGTAAGGTTAATTAATTTGGTGCATTCGGCACGCTACGAAAACACCGGGATTCATTAAGTCCATAAAGACTGTTAGGGCATTGGTTAACCCAAAAGGCATTACCACAAACTCATAATGCCCATATCTGGTTCGGAAAGCAGTCTTAGCAATATCTTGCTTTGCAACCCTTACTTGGTGATAACCCGACCTCAAATCAATCTTTGAAAACACGGCTGCTCCTTTCAACTGATCAAACAAATCATCCTTGCAAGGTAACGGGTACTTATTCTTCACTGTCACTTTATTTAACTCTCTATAATCTATACACATCTTTAGAGATCCATCTTTCTTCTTCACAAATAAAATTGGAGCACCCCAAGGAGAATGGCTAGGTTGAATAAAACCCTTGTCTAAGAGTTCCTTAAGCTGCTTTTTCAATTCCTGAAGCTCGGTTGGGGCCATCCAATAAGGGGCTTTAGAAATGGGTGCTGTCCCTGGTGCCAATTCTATGCTAAATTCCACTTCTCTTTCAGGAGGTAAACCTGGAAAATCTTCTGAAAATACGTCTAGAAACTTCCTAGACTACTGGCACATTTTGAATCTCTGGTTGTGGGACATCACTACTGTGCACTACATGAGCAATATACCTAGAGCACCCTTTTCTTAGCATTTTTCTAGCCTTTACACTGCTAATCAACATACTAAGCTGGTGGCCCTTGCCAAAATTAAACTTATCACCATCATCAAGATTAAATCTTGCTTTCTTCTTCCGACAATCAATCCCTACTCCAAATCTCCCCAGGAAATCCATGCCCAAGATAACATCAAAATCGGGCATATCATGTTAGAGTAGATGCCCTAGAGCTAATCAATTATTGTAGAATTGACTCTTTGTAACAATGTTCATTGATCAATAAAAGGCATTTTATTCTATATCGCGTAAATCATTATTGTATGTATTGATATATGTCTTTAGAATGGTAGAACCGTGACAAGGGTATCAAGTGTTTCAAATCTTGATAGTGAGAACCCTATGGGCACATAAGGTGGCCATTCTAGAAACGTCTGTAGCCCTAGTATTATTCTAAAGTAAGGGCATAGATAATACGGTAAGGCTATCATAGTGTTGAATGACTGTCGAAAGGTAGTGACTGATCTCACTTGTCAAGGTTGTTTGGTGACAACCTGGTGCAACACATGGGTGCTTGCTGTAGGCAATTTCACTAGACCGACCCACCAGAGGATTCCATATGGATGGTAACCCCTAGTGTCTATGGGACAAATCCTCTAACAAATAGTGGTGCATGTGATCCTTAGACCTGAGATCACCGGAGTGCCTTGTGCACCGATTGGTGTAGTTTGACACTAGCCTAATGCAGTTCTATTCAAAGTGTTCAATACGGTAGTGATTGGCTGCATCAAGGAGTGTATCAAGACTATGGTGGATTGATAGAGGATTCATCACTCTCGGGTACAGGAGAAGTTATATCACGGCAACATTTAGTAAATGGCAATGACACTAAAACTATGGCCACAGTGGGATTGAGTTGTAGCTCGATCTAGTTTATAATTCAGGTCATTGGTCCAGTAACTGAATGCATAATATCGAGAGTAACTGAGGTTGACACTATTTCTATGCCTCGGTCTTGTCGAGATAACTTATGATGAAAGGATTGGATTGTACAGTAACCATATTGTTGACAGGTAGCTACTTCGCTGAATCCGAATCTATCAGGTGGTCATGATGCCTTTGCTAGGGGCCAATCTTGGTCTATATGTAGTGAGACGATTAATTGGTGTTAATCGCGATACTACACTGCCGGTATGACAAGGAGCCTACGGGTCACACACATAGAAGATAATTTAGGAACCTATTTAAAAGAATGGCGTTTTTGTCATTTTAGGCTAAAAGGGTATTTTGGTAATTTCACAGTGTAATTAAATTTGCTGAGGTCATAGCATTTATTTAATTTGTTAATAAAATTAAATAAGTGAAATTATACTTAAATATGTGTTCGCATATATTTAAATGAATTATTGTTATTGTTAAATGTTAATATATGAAATATATATTAATTGAGTTTAATTGAAAAAACAATCATGATAAAATATATAATTGGGGCTATTTGGACATAGGGGCTGTTTGGGTTGGTGCCCAAGCCTATTCCATGATGGAATAGGGCAAAGTGTGCACTATATAAGTGCAACACTTTGTGAGAAATAAAAAAATTAATTCAGTCAATCATTTCAAGAGAAATTCTAGCCCCCTTTTTCCTCTCTTCCATGCCACTTCATCTTTGATTGAATCAAAGTTTCATTTGATTTTTGTTCTTGGTTCTTAAGGCTAAAGAAGATCTAGCAAATCCCTCTTTAGTTCGTTGGGGATTATCTTCATGTGGACTACCGCTGGTTCGATCCTATTCTTGGGTCGATAGTGAAACCCATTCAGAGACAAGTTGGAGGAGCTTCCAAACGTGGGTATGGTTTCTTAACATTGAGCTGATTTTTCTGCAGATTCTAATATATTGTATAAACTGTAAATTTGTGCCCTGATCTTAGTTCAAAGGAATGATCTATGATGTTTTTGTTTTTGTTTCCGCTGCCATTACTTGATCATTTCCTAACAGAGGTATCAGAGCCATGGGTACCAAATTTTACAGTTTGTTGTATGATTTATAACATGTATTTGGTTGATAATATGTTATTTTTGTTAAATCTGAAAAATCTACAATTGAATGAATGATTCAATTGATAAATTGGTTTAATAATGTGTTGATGACTTTTGGTGAATGTTCTAAATTATTTTTGGGTATGTATGGTTGTAAATTTTAAAATAAGACCTGCGTGTCCTGCCTATTTCCCCTTTCTCCATGTGCATTCTCTTCTCATCTTATTCCCTTTGAATGTAAATCGAGGTTTCTAAATTTATTGATGTAAAATTAGTTTGAGATTAATTTTATTGTAAAATCAGTATGATGTTTTTGTAATGTACTTGAGCCGGAGCAAAGGACGAGGCAATCATACTTGAAGACTCAAGATCTTTACCATAGGACCCCTAGGTGACCTACCGAATTCCTCTAGACTCGAGGAAATTGTTTTAGTTGGGCCATGTACCGACACATTTTAATATTTTGTTTAGAATGCATGCTAAGGTTGAATGTTCAAGAACATGCCAAACAATGTCATTCTAACAAAGAGAATAATCTGGTGAGACACTAAATAACAAACCCTCAATTAAAGTATATTAAGTCACGTATGCCTTCCATCACCATGGTTTTAATCAAACCACTGTTCGTTGAAACCTTGTTCGCCAAAGCGAAGGATACTCTTCTACTAGTGGGAGGTTAAAATTTATTAGAGTTTTCCTTAATGGTGATGGGTCGACTTAAAATGATGGTTTTGCTTGTTTGCCAAAGCGAAGGTTGATAAACGCGTCATAGGCATAGTAGAGAAGTACACATATTGTGTGTACGTGGTGGCATGTAGTGTCCACTCTACTGATACTGAGAATCACACTTGAGGAAAATGGTCGGGGCCATTGGATTGTGTGATTGGCTTGTTGGCTTCTTCACATTTGAGGTTGATAGTAGGAGCTATCAACTGGTGTGGATTAAGTTTGTTGGCCTATCTAATCAACTCATTTTAGCTTGTTCGCCAAAGCGAAGGTTTGAAATGGGCAAGATGGGATCTCAGTCCACTTGGGAAAGCCAACGGGCTTTCCCGAGTTAATAGTGAGGGCTATTGACTTGAGTAAAATAGTGGGAGCATCGTTTAATAAAAGACCATATTAAATAATAATGAACTTTATAATGGCTTTATCTTTTCTGCAATTGTAAATTCACCAAAATGAGCATAATGAACCTTCGACCGATAATCGAGAAAGAAAACAGGTTGGATGGATCCAATTTCTCATCTGGTATCGTAATCTTCGGATTATACTCAAGTCAGAAAAGAGATTGTATATCCTTAAAAAGCCATACATGGCTGAGCCTGATCCTGATCTTGATGCCACTCAGGAAGTAAAGGATACTTACCAAAAGTTCCTTGATGATGCTGATGGCGTCCAATATTTGATGTTAGCATCGATGACACTAGTGCTGCAAAAGCAACATGAGAATATGGACGCTGCTACCATTATTTTACACCTTAAGGAGCTTTTCGAAGGAAATGCTCAACATAAGAGATACAAGGTGTCGAAAGCACTGTTTGGGAGTCATCTGACTAAGGGAGCCCAAGTTGGTCCTCATGTGCTCAAGATGATCGAGCACATTGAGAGGCTTGAGACTTTGGGATTTGAGTTGGATGTAGAATTACAAATGGATTTAATTTTGCAATCCTTGCCTGACTCTTATGCACCGTTCATAATGAATTTCAATATGAACACGATGGTGAAAACCTTGTCGGAACTTTTAAACATGCTGAGATTTGCAGAGCAGAACTTGAAGAAGTCTAAGCCTATTTTACTGGTTGTTGCCAATAAAGGAAAGGGTAACGGCAAGGGTAAGGCCAAGCCCAAGCCCAAGCCCAAGCCCTAAAGGACAAGTTACTCTTGGGCCTGAGAGTGGCATAGGGAAGGGCAAGGTAGTCTGCTTCTTTTATGGCAAGCCTGGCCACTAGAGGAAACACTGCAAGGCTTTCCTCACAAGCAAGAAGAAGTCAGATGCTACGACTTCAGGTATGTTTATGA